>JACGDI010005751.1:206756-244452 GCA_014898725.1 Jacaranda copaia
TAATGTTCAACGACCCATGCTTATAGCCCAAACACTATAGTCAATGCTGATTTGAAGTTGCATTCATCAAATATAATTTCTCACTTTGATGCAAGCTTTTTGCAATTTAGACTAATATATTGCAAACTATGCTGTTATTTCAAGGATTGAGAGCAAATAGTGATCAAAGTGTAACATAGATAAATATGTTTAACTTAAAAGGTCAAATCCAACTAATGTGAACAGCATATCAGTTAAATGGATAGGAAATTGAAATAAAACACCAACATTATAAGGAAATTTTTGTTTAAGTAATATAAAAGTCATGTCAAGTAATTACATCTTCAAATCATTTAATTAGAGTGTGCACATCTCCAGGACATTGTGGTTCTTTAAATTATTTAACTGTTGGCGTGGCAAACGATGATGACCAAGCAATAGTGAAGTTTTAAAATTAGTTGCATGCATGCACATTATTGTTGGACTTATTTATATATATTCACACACAAATGTATTGGTGGCAGTTAGATTGTGAGGATATTGGGATACTACTTTGTTGATAAAGTTGAGCTTAGTTTGTGTAACTTGGAGTAAGACAGTAAGTGCTTTGTTTGGCATGGAATGAGGGCTTGAAGCAATCTATTTTCATTCAAATCAAAAGTGAGATTCTTTTAAAAATGAACATGCTTTTCTTTCTGTTTGTTTTTCTTTTTTGTAATCTTTTGGTGAAAAAGGTGACTATATTATTAATGGACCAACCTCACTGTTTGTCCTCCATGATCAACATTGCATGCAAATGCATAGCAGTTATCTATGTAACATGTCATCCCACGAAGTGTCTTTTGTTTTCTTGACTGCATTTCCCGTTGTTTGTTCCATAATAGTTATCAAACTAATGCAGAAAAAGAGAGCCATTTGATATATCTTGTTGTTTGGCAGTTAGTAGTAATGGTTGTGGCAATATATACATATACTTAGGTTAAAATTTTCCTTGTCTCCTCTGTTTGCTCATAGGGATATTGAAAGCATTATCAAGTGAATATCAGTCATCGAAAGCAAAAATCAAGTATAGTTGTACAGATTGACAAAGACACATTTCCTCTGCTCCTTAAAAATGCACCCTTTCTGTATATTATAATCAACAATTTTAGCGTATTTTATTTGACATAAAAAACTGGCAACAAATCTATATGCTAAATGTTGTGACTTCCAAAACAGGACATAAAGGTAACAACTTTCCCCGCTTCCAGGCATTGATTTTTCATCATAGTGTGAGGTCACTGGAGGTCCGTCAAAGGTACGTTTATACGAATATGGGTGCTGCTAATGTTCTAAGAGAGCACGTGGAAGCTCATTCACTTCACAATTTCAAGAGTGCAATAAGAAACTTAGTGAATTATCAAAAGCAACAGACCATATGCATGCTACTAGTGTCAAGATGCAAGAAGATTTTGTAAGAAGAGAAGAAGAGTAAGAGAATGCTTGAATAAGCTATGGAGGAGGCTCAAAAGCGCAAAGAAGAGATTAGGAAGAGGTAAGAAGAGGCTACAAGTGATGCTCCGTAAATTGGTTAAAGAAGTGGGCTACACAAGTCATCAATACGGTGGATTTGGACCTCAAGAGCAATAGAATTTTGGTAGGAAGTATTGATGCTTTTACATTAACTAAATGAATAATTAACTAACTTTGATGATTAATCATTGGATAATTTCTTGGATTGTTAGATCAATGAGTTGCTTTACAGTACGGTGGATGATCGAATTAACTTGTTTTTAATAAATTGTATCTGGTCTTTATTGTATTTAATGAGTCACATATTATTTGAGATAATTAGGTGATTGGTTTGGAAGTTGATATCATTTAGTTGTATAGAAAAGTCATCTTAAGTAGATTATTTATTCAAAATTATAGAAAAAATAAACGGATAATAGACAAATATAAAATTACTTAAAGATGGATTTAAAGACAAATTTATAGACAAAAATATTGATATTTAGAGACAGAAATAAAGATGGAAAAAGATATATGAAATTAGAGATGGAATCAGAGATAGATTTTGATAAAATTAAAAACTGATTTTGGTTAAAAACTATTAGATATTAGAGACAAATTTAGAGACCGACTTAATCCATCTTTAAATTCAGAGATGGAAATCATTTCGTCTTCTAAATTTGAGATGGAACTTTCAACCATAGGTTTAGAGACTGAAAAATCAATCTTTATTTTACTTTAGAGACAGAAAGTAGGGCTATAGAGACGGAACTATCCATCTCCGAAGCCCTATTTTCTCGTAGTGATTAGATGAAAAAATGAGCTTTATTATTTTTGTGTTAGAGGCATAACAATTCCTGATCTGGATGCAATATTACTAGGTTTGATTTATAGATGCTACTATGCCATAGATGGGAATTCTATGTGATCTCATCGTTTGACTTTTAAAAAAAATAAAAATAAAAATAAACTCACATAGAAACAGTGGAAAAGGATTTCGATTTATGAGTGAGTTGGGTTCGCCATACGAGCTGGTGCCCGCGGGCTTAAATCAAAATTACTATCAATCATTGTAATTTTCAAAAATATTCAACATCTTAAATTATGAAACTTTTAGGCAGCTGTAATTTCATATTAATTTTTACTAAATCAATTACTATAAAAATTATCAATTCTTTCGTAATCAATTATCTAAAAATTGGACTCATATTCAAACCTCCTAGTGTAATCCCATGACCTTAATATTTATTTAATTTTTTGGAGGTAATTGAATTAATACTAATTAGTGTTGACTTTGCTCCAAATTCAATGTCACGTGAAAGAAAATTGTGTCTCAATTTGCATTTTAGAATTTTTCAAAGAGAGAGTCTGAAAAGTATTTTGACTCAACTGGTTGTTTATTGTTCATATTAGATGTGGTCACAAGTGGAGTACGGCTACAATCTCATTTGTTTGGCCAACATGAAAAACACAATGCAAATATTCATTGACTGCAAGTCCGTAATATTTTAAAAAATTTCATGTCAGCTACTTAAAATAGTATTTATAATATAAAATTATCAATTATTAAATGTATATATAACGATATAATATAGTAAATTAAATAATGAGATCGTCATTATTTAACTGAATTTATCAACTCATTTGAGTATTAAGTATTAATAACCAATTAGGTGAAATGGGACGAGCCTAATATTTCATATCATGGACAATTATAATAATTAATAATGCTTTTCTGCATCTCTTAATTCAGTTTTGATCTAACTTCCAGTCTTTAATTAGTGAAATGCTTCTTCCTCAAAGATTAAAATTAATGCACCACCCAACTGTACAATAGTTTTTTTTTAATATTATTTTTGTTAAAAAGAAAATGAAATATTGTTCTTAATTAGCAAACACTAAGATGACAACTGGGCAAGTCGACTGATTTGGGTTTAAGTGTATTAAGTTAAATGGAATTGAAATGGGTTGGGTTGAATTCAAGATGAGTCTAGTTTCAAGAAAAAAAAATTGCTGCATTTTGCTTATTCATAATCTTTCAGGTTCTGCTGAATTTGGGTGGGGTTCAAGTCTTTTGGATTCAAAATAGGTTAAATCCAATATTGAATGGAAAATGGGTTCAGTTCAATCCAAGATAGGTCCAATACCAAAAATATTTTAATATCATTTTACTAATTCAAAAAAATTAGTTTAAAAGATAATAACTATAATATCAATATACCTTTTATACCTTTATTTAATATACAATTTTAATATATAATGAGATAATTTATTAAATTATATACTCATGTAATCAATACTTTCTATAAAAAAATGATATGCACTACTAAAAAAATACTATTTTGCGACAGAAAAATTCCGTCGCAAATTGCAACAAAAAAATGCATCGCAAATGGCAATTTTTACGTTGGTTTTGAATCCATCACAAAACTACAACATTTGAGACAGAAAAATCCGTCACAAAACAGCAGTTTTACAACGGATTTTGAATATGTTGCAAATTTTTGAAAAATTCAAAATTTTGTGACAGATTCAAATCCATCGCAAAAATGCAACATTTGCAATGAAAAAATTCATCGCAAAATTGAAAAAAAAAACATTTTCGATAGAAAAATCCGTCGCAAAAGTGATAAAAATAAAAAATTATTTGCGACGAATTTAAAACCCTCCTTCCCTATTTCCCCACCCACACAAATGTTTGAAAATCAAAATTTTTCTTCCCCTTCCCCTTCTTTATCTTTTCATTTATTTTTTAATTGTTAAACCGGCCAGCCGACGGACGCTGATGCCAGCTAGCCGACCGAGCAACTGATGTGCCCAACAGCTGCTACTGCTAGCGCCCCAGCATCAAGCTGGTGTGTGCTAGCTTTTGGCCGGCTAGCCACCAACTAGCTATATATGCCCCGAAATATTATTTTTTATTTTTTTTTGAAAAATTAGTTTTGATTTAAAAAATACTAATGTTGTTGTTTGTTTAATATTTCAGGCTTGGAGAATTTATATTTTGCTCTATCTCCATTAATTTTGGTAAGTTTCACAATTATATTAAAATTTGATTATGTTTGATTATGTTTTAGTTAAAATATTTGTTTATATTTTAGTTATCCCCATTATGTTTTAGTTAATTATTCAAGTTAGTTAAAATTTGATTTATTTGTTAGTTAAACTCAAAATGATTTATTTATTAGTAATTTAATTTGAATTAACATAAATAATAATTTATATATTAATTAAATTTCGACGTAAATTTTATATTCATATTAAATGTTGTTATATTTGTTAGAGTTATGTTTTTATTTGAATTAAAAATTTTATTAAAATTTTGGGTTGACTTAAATTTTAAGGTATTATATATTGAATTATATTATTTTTTCAAATTTTAATTTAGTTTATGAAATTATGATTTAAGATTAAATATATGCACTTGTAATATGTGCCTACTATTGTAGGCTATTTCAATAGTGGTGGATACCTTCTGTAAGTATTGAGTTGTGTGGAGTATTTAGAGATAAATTTGCATACCTTATTTTGATTTTATATATTTTTTTAGTACAATATATTAGAAATATTTAGAATTGGTGGAAATGCGAAGGAGGATGAGTTGTTGGGAAAAGGGATAGAGCCTTCTCATTTGTTGCTGATTGATTTGTAATTGTTTAAATGATGATGATGGGGCATACGAGGGAATGTTTATGTCCTATTACATAATGTATTTACAAATGTTATTAATTATTTTCAATTGAAATGATGCTACTCATTATATTGAGTTTTCCTTTCTGGGCAATTTGGATTTTATGGAAGGTAAATATATGTTTGTCCTCTTAGAAACATTTTTTAGAAGCCCATGAATGCGATTTGGGAACATGCCAATGAATACAAATATAGCAAAAGACAAAAACATTATTTCTTTTCATAATTTTTGTGAAAATAAAAATCCAAATTTACATATCCAAAAACAACAATATAAGTTTCTTAAGTTAAATCATGTCCTACTTAGGTGTTTGATTAGTATTTGAGATATATGTTTGACTTATATTAAATTATATGTTGGTTTATGTTGGATGAATGTTTAATTATATTGAATTATGCATTAGATTTATATGTGTTTAGATTATGCATTTATATTGAATTATATGTTAAATTTTAGATTTTGTTAGATTTATATTTTGTGAATTATATATGCCATTAGGATTTCTATTATATAAGGGACTTGATGAGATCGAAAATGTTTTAGAGTGAAAGGGAACTGTTTGGGGTGGATCCGACCAGAGAGGTCAAGTAATTCACTCAGTGTTCTTCTCGAGGTCTGAGATCTGCAACAATCAACACATGTTAAACTAGCCGAGGTACCTCTAGCTAAGGCACTCCAACGCTCAAGTCAGTTCTGGGCGAGATGAGGTAATCGAACAGAATATAGAAAGCTTTTAGCGTATTTGGCATTACCTTAAGCGTGGTTAAATATGAGGTATTTATAGCCTTCTCCAAGCATGATTTATCCATAGTGCCCCTATCAGGTGTAGTGAGCTTTAATCCTTGCCAGTGGGTAAATGGTCATTCTAGATCTCGATACTATTCCAGATGGTGCAATCTCCCATTTTTCAGGGTGAATAGTACCTCTAGTATGTGCCTCTCTACCAAAGGTGGTGACAGGGTTGGTGGCAGAGTTGATGGTAGCGACTGTACCAATAGTCACGTGTCATTAATGTGGAGACATGATGTCTGACAGAATAATAAATGAGATCTGGATCTGAGCCAGCGTTGGAGAAAAAGACCTAAGGTTAACAATGGTCAATCGGGCCTAGTTGGTCAACCCTTTAAGTAATCGACCTGGTACATGGCAAAAAAGGCTAGGATAGGTGGCGTATCCCTTCGATCCCAGTCGACAATAGCTTACTCGATCAGATAGTTATTGTCAAATGAATTAGCTCAAAAACTAACATTGGGCTTGCTTAGTAGGCCTAGCTGAATGAATCTGACATTGGACTTGCTTAATGGGCCTATTAAACTATCCCATATCATAAGTCCCCCCAACTCGTGGTCCTGGTCGAACTCGTTGATGAGAAGGAGTAGAGAGTTAATAGGTAATTACGGCGGTTAGCCATATTTGATGGTGGTTTTTGAATCCTCGACCAGGATTTTTGAATTGCCAATCAGGGTTTGAAATGGTTCTGCTACATTTAATGCACTTGTTGCTTCACAGAATATAAAGCGTATAGAGGCAAGGAGTAATTATAACTAACACTTAGGTTCCCGCACATAAACCCCAATAAATAATGGGGAGACATGCTTCCATTTACACTTTTGCTGAATCTATCTTTAGTCGAATCCCTGCTTGTGAAGTTCTCCAACCTTATACTGTTAAAGCCTGCCCAATATCCACTGTAAGTTACTCTACCATCTATTTCTTTTATTCCTCTTTTCTTCTAAGACAAAATGTCTACAAGGTCCGATAGCGAGGACACTAGGTCTGAGAATGTGGCCTATTAGGGGGGGCTGAGGGTGAGAGTACCTTTGAAACATCCCATGATAGCGATCCTAGTAATTCTTCTAACAATAGCCCGAGTGCGAGCAGTTCCAGTAGCTTGAGTGATGAGAGGGCGATTTTTGAAGGTGAGGTGTGGCTAGTTGAAGTTCCTATAACCTGAGGTCAATTGTTCACCACAGATCATTATACGAAGATAACATCCAAAATAACCCCTACCGACCTGTTAAGAATTAGGGCAACATACCATATCCTCGAGGAGTACAAGTTGTTGGTTCTAGGGGCTTAGGGCCGAATGCATCAACCTCCACAAGGGTGCATCACTGTGTTTGAGGAAGGGTTGAAATGTGGTCTTAGGTTTTCCCTTGCTCAAGTGATATTCAACCTCCTCATAGGTCTGGAAATATGTATAACCCAACTGTTTCACCACCATGTACAGTTTTACATACTGATGCACTTATATAATCAACCAACCTCCTCTGCTAACTTCTCAAATCTATTTCATTTACCTATGTCATGAAAGTCAGGTAGTATTGAGGAGTCTGGTTTTTACTACCTAACTGCTTGACCCCACAGAAAATTCCTGGTATCCCCTACCTCATCATATGGTCAAGAATGAAAAAAATATTTTTTCTATATTCGAGGGCCAAGGATTTTCGACGTTCCTCAGGATTGGTAGAAAGGGCCTATGAGATGCCTGGGAACCAAACACCTAGCTGGCCTAATATATTCATTAGGGACTTAGTTAGATTTGGGCATATGGAGGCCTCGATTCTAACTAAGGAAAGGTGTTTGGTCCTAGTTGGCTGGTCACTAGCCCAACTCCACCTACCTGAGGGCAATCAGTTAGGTAGTAGTTCTCATCGATAGTTGTACTTATAGGTACTGTCATTTTCTACTCGACTCTTATGTTTGCTTATATTATCTATGCCTACAGATCGAGAAGAAGTAATGGCAAGAAGCAGACTTGATTCCCAAGCCTGAGCTGTGAGAAATGCGGAGAGCCGCTGAGCAGCCACTGCGCAACAAATGGGAGCACCAATGGAACCAATGGGTTTGACTCAATCGACGTCAGCTCTGACGCTTGCTCAAATCAAACAAGTGAGAATCTCAATTCGCTCATTGGGAAGATCCTGTCCTGAGCAGCCCTGCAGGTCAGGGCAAAAGGTTGATGGTCAAGAAAGGGGACTCAGCTCCAAAAAAGATTACAGCAGATAAAGGAAAACAGAAAGCGGCTTAAGTTAAAACTTATTTGGGAAGCCTGGCGATGGGACCCTATTCCAAATTCCACGGCTTCCTACTCCCCAATTCGTCACTGACCCAACCGAGGAAGTGAATAACTCAACCTCCATCATCCAGGGGGATGACACGCGGTAATACCCTAAATTGGCTCTCGTCGAGGCTATTCATATCTGACCAGTGAAGACTGATGAACCTCAGCCAGGTCAGGGTCATCCGAGCACTATCCTATCACTGCAACATGGTAATGATGAGGTCAATAATTTTAATCAAATTTCCATTTCATGATGGTATTATGGAGTAACGTCATTTAGTGTTCCAGGTGGGACAACTGGGCTATAATATCTTTCATCGATCGAAGCTAGCGTTGGAGGAAAGAGAAGAGTTATAAAAAGGGAAAGACCTGGAAACCCTTAAGGTGCAGCTCAAGTCCTCGCAACTATAGGTCAAGCAACTGAACAAAAGGGTGGCCGAACTGCAGGAGCAACTCAACTCTAAGGATCAACAACTGGTCTAGGCCGTCGAGGAGCAGAGCCGCATGGATAACATAATAAAGAAGGCCCAACTGGATCTATAAGTGAGTTATTCTTCTGGTTGGGCGGCAAGCCATTCAAAGGTGACCAATGAGGCGAAGGAGGCCTTCAGCTGCCATGTCCCTAAGATGTGCCGCAAAGCGGTTGAACAGTTCATCATCAACGCTACTTTTCAAGATACGAGTGTGGTCACGTCCCTAGACGATGCTCAAGAAGCCTTCCATAGATCTGTAAAGTAACTCGAGCATCTAGGATATGCTTTTCGCCCTGAAGATAAGAGCAGGATAAGCTTAGCGCTAAATGAGAAATTAAAGGCGTGTCCAGACCCTGGAGAGGCTGAAGCTAAGCAAGCCCCAAGGACCGAAGCTGCAGCTACTGTCGATAAGCTATTAACTAAGGCCTAAAAAAAGAAGGCCGAGGTCGATGCTAGACTGGAATAATTAGCCGAGGGGTTCTCCTTCACCAAGGACCTAGTGGCTCAACTAAAGGAAGAAGTGGTCGACGTGGTAGTGTAAGCTGCTTATGTGTCGACTATGAGATCGAAATTAGTAGTGGCGGCATAAAGCTGCTTGAGTAGCAGCACGAATTGCTTATATGTCAACTATAGGGTCGACATTAGTAGTGGCGGCATGAAGCCGCTTGAGTGATAGTGTGAACTGCTTATGTGTCGACTGTGGGATCGACATTAGTAGTGGCAGCATAACACTACTTGAGTGGTAACGCGAACTACTTATATGTTGACTACATGGTCGACTTTAGCAGTGGCGGCATGAAGCCACTTGAGTGGCAACGCGAACTGCTTATATGTCGACTATGGGACTGACTTTAGTAGTTGCGGTATGAAGCTACTTGAGTGGCAACATGAGCTGCTTATTCGTCGATGATGGGGTCAGGTAGTTATAATAGTGACTCAAAATTATACCCATATTGCTGGAATTTTATTCAAACTGATAGCTTTCAACAAGTAAATACAACATGGTTTCAAATGTAAAATTTCCTAAGATTAATTGCATTCCATGGGCGAGGGAGTTCTTCTCCTTGCATATTGGCCAATCTATAAGTATTGTGTTTTGATACTTTGATAACCGTGTACGGTCTATCCCATTTGGGGTCGAGCTTACCAACATTCTTGGAGACTTCAATGTTTTTGAGGATAAGATCTCCCACCTTAAAACGGTGCAACTTGACCCCTTTGTTGTAGTTCCCAGCCATCTTGGACCTATAACACTGCATGGTCTTATAAGCTTCTTGGCGACATTTGTCAATGGTCTCGAGGTCAAGCTTTCTCTCCGAAATGTTTCGCAATAGATGGAAATGAATCACTAGAGCTGTATGCTGGATTAGTTCCAAGGGGATTACTGCTTCGGACCCATAAACTAAGCTGTAAGGGGTGTGGCTAGTGACTGTTCGAGGAGTTGTCCTGTATACCCATAACACGCCGGGTAGGTCATCTACCCAGCTCAAACCAGTATCCTGTATCCTCGCTTTTAGATAGTCGAAGATCATTATGTTGGTCACCTCAGTCTAACCATTTGATTGAGGATTACCCACTGAAGTAAAGTATTATGTGATTCCCAAACTTTCACACTAGGACCTAGTACTTTTGCTCTGAAATTGAGTACCATTGTCAGAAATAAGGACCTTGGGTAAACTAAAACAGCATATGATGTTCTTCCATATGAAACTCTTAATGGCCACATCTATTATCTTTGAAACGGCCTCCACCTCAACCCACTTAGTAAAATACTCGACTGTTACAATTATGAATTTTTACTGTCCTATCAATTTTGGTATCAAGCCTAGTATGTTAATTCCCCATTGATCAAAAGGCCAAAAAAAATTGAACACTGACAATCAATGCTGCGGGTTGGCGTGGCAAATTTGAATGGACTTGACATAAAGTACATTTACGTGCATAATCCACTGAGTCTTTCAATAAAATTGGCCAAAAGTATCCGTACCTGATCACTTTGTGGGCTAGGGATCTTTCTCCAGAATGATTGCCACACATACCTACATAAATATCTTGTAACACCTTCGAAGCCTGATCTCGATCGAGATACCTCAATGAAGGGCTCAAGATCAACCTCTTATATAATCGACCATGTTCGTTGAGGAAAAATTTGGAAGCCTAACCCTGAAGGCATCGGGCATCATTCCTGTCCTCAGGGACAGTGTCTTAGCTTAAATATAGTTTAATCGGACTCTGCTGAGAAGCTGTCTCTCCTTCAACGCTTATAATCAAGTTCTCATCGATAGGCCTAATGGACGACTTTTCAAAAATAAAAAATGTGATCTTCTTGTCCTTTGTCCCGCTGGTGAAGCTAGCAAATTTTGAAAGAGCATCTGCCCGCTCATTCTCTAATCGAGAAACTTGGGCAAGCTCGAACCTTCTAAATAATTGTTGTAACTGCTTCACCTCAGCAAGTACCAGCTCATGGTCACCTTCTTGGCTTTGAAATTTCCACCAACCTGCTTTGCCACTAACTGGCAGTCTGTGTTTGCGACCAGGTACTCAACTCCTCGCTCGAGTGCCATCCTCATTCCTGCAAGAAGGGCCTCATATTCTACCTTATTGTTCGTGATTGCATAGTCTAATTTTATTACAAAATTATATTTTTCTGCCTCTAGGGAGCAGAGAGCAATGCCTACTCCACCACTAGATGTGTTCGACGATCCATCAATGTGCATTGTCCAAATAAGAAGAGCATCGGGACCTATCTCTGGCAGGTCGACTCGCTCAGTAATAAAGTCAGCCAAGACCTGTGCTTTGATGGCAGTTTGAGGTTGGAAAGTAATATCGAACTCTTCCAGTTCAATTGCCCATTTGGTCAATCTCTTCGATGTATCCGATTTTGCCAATACTTGCTTCATTGGTTGATTAGTCAACATTATGATAAAGTAAGATTGGAAATATGATCGCAACTTTCGAGCTGCAGTCACAAGTGCTAAAGAAAATTTCTCAATTTTCAAATAATTATGCTCTGGCCCATGGAGGGACTTGCTGCAATAGTAGATGATCGATGCATGCCGTCTCGGGTCAAGATTAGTACTGAGCTGATCAATGCTGCGGAGACCACCAAATATGCCCGGAGCACTTTGCCCAGCTTGGGTTTTGCCAACATAGGGGGTAAGACCAAGTACTATTTTAGTTCAACCAGCGCCTGGTCACACTACGCATTCCATTGGAAGTCTGAATATTTGGCATTTTTTAGAATTTTGAAAAAGAGTTAACTCTTGTCGGCCAATCTAGCAATGAACCTGCCTAAGGCTATAATCTTGCCAACTAATCTCTGAACATCTCAAACCATTTTTGGAGGGGTGACGTCGAGAATTGCTTAGATCTTTTGCGGATTGGCCTCAATGCCTCTATGATTGACCATGTAGCCCAAAAATATTTCTCCTCGAACCCTGAATGTACACTTATTTAGGTTCAATTTTAGACTAAAGGCTCTCAATATCGCAAAAGTATAACTGAGGTCGAGCAAGTAATCCTAAGCTTTTTCTATTTTGACAATCATGTCGTCAACATAAACCTCCATTGATTTATCAATTTGGTCTTTGAACATAAAATTGACGAGTCGCTCCGACATTCTTTAACCCAAAAGGCATGACTAGAAAATAGTATAGTCCATTTAGAACCACAAAGGAGGTCTTGTCCTTGTCCTTATGAGCCATGAAAATTTGATGATATCCTTGAAATGCATCCATCATGCTCAAAACTCACACCCAAAAGTTGAATCAACTAATGAATTTATGCGAGGTAGGGGGTAAGGATCCATAGGGCATGCTTTATTTAAATTCATAAAATCATTACACATCCACCGTTAACCCCTCATTCTTAAGGACCAGGACAACATTACAAAGCCAAGAGAGATATTGAATCTCTACAATATAACCAGCATCTGAGAGTTTCCTAATCTCCTCTTCAATGATCTGTGTCCTCTCCACATTGAACGTCCTTATCTTTTGCCTAACTGGTTTATATGAGGGATCAACATTAAGACAGTGTACAATGACACTGGGGTCAATTCCCTAAAGGTCTGATGCCTTCCACACAAAGATGTCAATATTCGCTCTTAAGAAATCGATCATGAGATACTCCAAGTGGGGGCCCAGGTTTGTTCCAATACAAGTCATCTTGTCGGGGTTTCTTTGCTTGAGCTCAATAGTCTTAAAGTTCCCGACGGGCTCTACTCTGGTGTCTTCAAACTTCTGCTTCTTGCTGGCCTAGGACTCCTTGAGTTTTGCTACAGAGGCGTCCCTCGAGGTTTTTAGTTGTGATTGAGCTTTCTACTTGTCTGACTCAATCGAGATATTATAGCATCTCCAAGCCTCCTTCATGTTGCATAAAAGTTCCCCTGTACCTGTTGGGGTCGAAAACTTAACCTTCAAGTGATAGGTGGACACAATTGCACAAAATTCATTGAGGGCGGCTCACCTATGATAACGTTGTAAGCGAACGAAGCATCGACCACCAGGTAATTTATGATCAAAGTTCGCCTTTTGGGAGCCTCTCCAAACAATGTGGACAAGTTAATCAACCCTTCCGAAATGATCTCTAATCCCCTAAACCCGACCAGCAGTGTGTAAATAAGTTTAAATTTTAACTAGCCTATATTCATTCTTTCTAAGGTAGAGAGAAAGATTATATTGGCCAAGCTATCATTGTCGATAAGAACCTTGCGCACTTTAAAATTGGCAATCTCCACAGAGACTACCATTAGACAGTCTATGTTTTGGTCGATGTTCCTACCTTCCAGGTGTGTAAGGTTGACATCAGTAAATGAAATGGACTCTACACTTATTGAAATATGGAATGTTGTCTCAACGTGGGAGGCTTTAGCCAACTCAAGCCTCCTTTAAGTTTGTCTTTGAGCAAATTTTGAGTCCCCCCCAGTAAGACCACCTACAATCATATCAATGACTCCTCAAATGGGTGGGCAATCCTCATGGGCGGGTTTTTTTCTTTTTTCTTCCCTTCTAGGACTAATCGATCTTTCTCTATGGGGAGTCCGATCGATTTTGGCCCCTTCGACCTGGTGGTCCATGACTATGTACTTCTTGAGGTATTCCTGCCTGATTAACCTTTTGATCTCATCTTGGAGATTGAAGCATTCATCTGTATCGTGCCCTTATTGCTTGTGAAAGTGACAATATTTCTTTGATTTTTTCATGGCTTCAGTCTCTGTCAACTTTCTGGGCTTCTTGAGGAGGTTATCATGCTGGATGGCATACAGGACCTCCCTCTTTGAGATGTTCAAATGTGCATAGTCATGGAATCGCTTGATGGGAGATCAACCTCTCTCTTTATGTTTCTGATCGTCTCTTTCTTTTTTCTTCTTATCGACTTTAAAAGATTCAAATTTAAGCTTATTCATCTCTTCCTGTGTCATATACCTCTCAGCCAAGTCGAGCAACTCCTTCATCAACCTGGGCCATTCCTGCAACAAAGCGTTGGCGCACTCCTTATGCCTTAGCCCTAAAAATAATACATCGATCAAGAATTTGATCCTAAGGTTATCAATCCTAAGGACCTCCATTTTGAATCAGGTGAGGAAATCCTGAAGAGACTCCCCTTCATTCTATTTTACAGTATGAAGATGGTGTGGGCGAGTTTTTCCTTTCATCTGCTGGCAAACTGATACAAGAATTTATTGCACAACTGATTATAGGAGTAAACGGGCGATAGCTCAAGCTTCACAAACTAATCTAATGCTATACCTTGAAAGGTAGTTACCAATATTTTAGCATGTATGTACTCATTATGTCTATGCAACTACATCATATGTTCAAACTGCATAAGGTGTTCATTGGGGTTCGTCGATCCATCATACCTTGACAAACCGATTGGAACCTTCGCATTGATGAGACAGCAATGTGCTCATCAATAATATCCTAAACAAATGAAGATCCCCTCTCGCGTTGAGATCTCTAAGGGCCTTCTAAGTTGAGTGCTTTTTCAATATTTCTCCCTGAGATCTCATCGAGGCGCTTATTCAACTATTAGACTTGGTGGGATACTTTTTCCCATTCTTCTCGATCCTCCTGGGTGGCATTTTTGTCAATGCATGGCCTGGCTCGCTCGACCCTATCATGCTATGGGGCTCAAAAAGGCCGAGCGGCGAGGTTCGTAGATTCTTCCATTTCACCATGGTGTTCATGCCTAGAGCGTTCAACCCTATCACACTGCTAGGCTCGATCAGGTCTAACGTGGTCTATTGAGTCAGCAATCTCTTCCCATAACTCTAGCCGCTTCCTCTCTTCCTGATGGCATCTAGTACTAGTTTCACGGTGGATAGGTGGTCGCCTAGATTCTTGGCGGCCATGGTCTTAGGAAGACCTCTCTCCTAGAAAAGGTGGTTGAGGGGTGGCACTAGCCGCAAGGGCAAGCACTATGGTGTGCCTATTTAATGCAGCAGATAGTTGGGCTAAAATTTGAATAGAGATTTGCTCGCTTATCAGCTACATTAACTGAGGCATAGTTAACAACATCATCTGCTCCTAAGAGGCGCTAGAGCTTGGAGCGTGTCCACCTTGCTGAGGGTATAGGTGGAGGTGAAGATGTGGACCTCCTATTCTTCTCCCTTCTAAATGGGGCTCTATGTGTGTTAACTATTTTCTCGTTGCAATCTCAAGAGTTTTCCATAGACGGTGCCAAAATGATGAGGTTGAAAATAGTTTAGAGTGAAAAAAAATTATTTAGGGTTGATCCGATCAGAGAGGTTAAGTAATCCACTCATTGTTCTTCTTGAGGTCTGAGATCTACAACAATCAACACACGTTAAACTAGTCAAGGTGCTCCCAGCTAAGGCACTTCGATGCTCAAGTCAGTTCTGATCGAGATGAGGTAATCAAACAGAATGTAGAAAGCTTATAGTGTATTTGGCATGACATTGAGCGTGGTTGAATATGAGGTATTTATAGCTTTCTCCAGGCATGATTTGTCCATTGTGCCCCTATCAGGTGTAGTGGGCTTTAATTCTTGTCGGGGGATAAATGATCATTCCAGATCTTGGTACTGTTCCAGATGGCGTAATCTCCCATTTTTTAGGGTGAACAGTAAGCACCTTTCTGCCAAAGGTGGTGACAAATTTGGTGGCAAAGTTGGTGGCAGCAACTGTACCAGCAATCACATGTCATTAATGTAGAAGCATGATGTCTGACAGAATAATAAATGCTGTCTGGATCTAAGTCAGTGTCGGAGAAAAAGACTTGAGGTTGACAACGGTCGATCAAGCCTAGCTGGTCGACCCTTTAAGTAATCGACCTGGTACATGGCGAAAAAGGCTAGGATAGGTGGCACATCCCTTCGATCCCGGTTGACAACAGCTTACTCAACCAAATAGTTATTATTAAATGGGTTAACTCCAAAACTGACTTGGGCTTGCTTAGTGGGCCTATTAGTCTATCCCATATCATGACTTATATTAAATTATATGTTGATTTATGATAAGATGCATGTTTGATATAATTGAATTATGTGTTAGATTTATTTGTGTTAAGATTATGCATTTACTTTAAATTATGTGTTAGATTTTGTTATATTTATATTTTATGAACTATATATTTGATTAGGATTTGAGTTATATGTTGAACTTATATTAAATTATATGTTGGTTTATGTTGAATGTGTGTTTGATTATATTAAATTATATATTAGATTTCTATGTGTTTAGATTATGCATTTATATTGAATTATGTGTTAGATTTTGTTAATTATATGTGTGATTAGGATTTGAGTTATGTGTTGGACTTATATTAAATTATATGCTGGTTTATAATGACATGTATGTTTGGTTATATTGAATAATGTATTAGATTTACATGTATTAGATTATGCATGTACATTGAATTATTTGTTAGATTTTGTTAGATATATATATATATTGAATTATATGTTTGATTAGAATTTATATTTATATTTTATGAATTTTGTGCTCGATTATGATTTCGTTATGTATTGAATTTATATATTGTTTATTATATTGAATTATCTATTAATTTAGTTTATGTTTCTATTTTTTATTGTTGTAATTTTATTTTTATTTTAATATTACAGGCTTGGATATCTCAAGACATTAAAATTTAGTATAAGCCTTGTAAGATAATTTTTTTGGCATTATTTTGTAAATTTTATATTTTAGTTAGGGCTTGATTTATATATTGAACAATTTTATTTTATTGGGCTTGATTTTTATTGTGATATGAAATTATACTGATTTTGTGTAAAATAATATTTAAATATTAGTGTATGGGATGATTAGTATGTAATGCAAAGAATTATTGATATTGGATAATTATATGTTTTAATTTGCTGAGATATGTACATTTTTTTAAAATACTTTTTAAAATATTGCGATGAAAATTTTCGTCGCAAATTTTATTTTTTTTAATTATAATTACCAAATTTGCGATGAATTTTTCCATCGTAAAATTTTGTGAAGGAACAATCCATTGCAAAACACTAAATTTGCGATAGATTTTTTCTTGAAAATTCCGTCACAAATTTGCATCAGAAATTTCCCTCACAGATTTGCGATGGAAATTTTCATCGCAAAATAATCCATCACAAAATTCGTCGCAAATTATTGCGACCAAAAATTTTGCAAAGGATTTTTTCCGTCACAAAAAGGCATTTTTTAAGTAGTGATGTACATAATACTTATTCTGCAACAAAATTGATAATGTTGAAGAAAATTTTATAATTGTTGAATCAATAATTATATATTGAATTTTTAATCATGTACATGTTTATTTTTTATTTTTTAATAATTAATAGATATGAATTTTATGCAAATGAAAAAATCAACATGCAATTTTAGCTAGCAAGTTAGAAAATTTTTAATTTGGATTACAAACACAATATTTTTTTTGTAAAACTTCAAAATATTGTTCATATACTAAAATTTGGATTTTAAAAGAATTCTATACAATTAATTTGTTAATATATTTGACGCCTAGGATATTTATAACTTCACTTTAAAAATTATTAATAATGCTAAAGCACTTGATTTGGACAAAAACGAAGAAGTGTAAATAATATAACCTTGTGATTTATTGATTTCAAAATTATATTTTTAGACTTGTAAACTTTATTTAAATTTTGAGTTGGACCATTTTGAATTCACTCGAGCCATTTTGAAATCATAATCTAATAAAATTCATCTAAACTCAATTCAATTTAAATAATTTCCAAAATTTTAAATCTAACCCAACTCAAAACTATTTGTATTGGGATAGGCCCATAGTTTTAACTTTTAACCAACTTTGCCGGCCGTAAATTTAGCAGTAGTGCAAGAATATACTATCCACCTTATTTACTAGGATCTACTGTGTTTCTTTATTATTCTGACTAATAATATGCATATTGAAATGAAAAAAATAGATCATATATAAGGATCCTGATTCCTGAGCAATGATAGTAATCAGATTTATCAAATATTAATGATATAGGATGCAGATGTTATGATTCATAAAGTGATTACTGATTTGATGGAATTACTTGATCTTAAAAAGACTATGATTTTTTAATTTCATTCGCATATTAATTAATAACTTAATTATAGTCTATAGAACTCATCATGTCAAATGAGGCCAAAAATGGCCATTTAATTTTATCATCACGCCTCGAAGTCATGCAAGCAAAAATCCAATGGGATTCTGATGCCACTTGTCACAGGAACACGAAACAAGGAATTGAGATCAAATTTTATATGCCTGAACTTATTGATCCCAAAACAAGCTCGGGGATGGCAGGCAGTATATATACTTCTCGCAGACATGAACAACAGTACACTATAAGACATACTATTACACACTTGTATATGTGTCAGGCTGAGATGAGAAGACTGGGCGATGATTGCTCGAACGCCGCCCTTCCGCCACCAGATTTTTGGTTGTGCGGCGGTGGTAGAAGTGTGGTAGGAGGTGGTGGCGCCAGCCGATTCCCATAATCTATCACTGTCCAAAATTTGTTCTGTACTTCCCTTGACCCGGTGATCATTTGAATCACCGGCGTGGATGGCTCCGGAGGCGGCGGAGATGGGTTCCCTCCGTGGCGGCCGTAATTTTCAAGGAGCAGCGGAGACACCTCTTTGGTTGGTGGTGCTGTCTTTGGCGCCGGAGGTGGTGGCATTGCGTGTTTCTCATAGTTGGCCTGGAGCCCGTCAGAACGTTCTGCAGTATATTTTAAAAATATATACATTTATAAATTTATTGATAATATAAAATAAAAATTAAATTAACCACAGATTGAGATAGAAAACTTAAACTGTGTTGTGGATGAAGCATCTCACTAATTTAATTATTAATTACATGAAAGAAGAGAACATATTGAGCATGATAATCACACAAACAAAAAATTATGATTTATTTGATGTAATAAGTTATTTTTGTTCTATAGACACAAGAATGTAAAAATATTTCATTTCTTCTTCTTCTTCTTCTTCTTCTTTGGGTGCCTAATGAGAGTTTGGAGGGAGTATTGTTACCTATGAAAGTTCTTGCTTGAGAGTTCACAAGAGCAAAGACAAGGATGAGTAGCAAAGATCTCATGATCATGTGACCTATCATGTTTGGAAGGTAGCCTTTGCCTTTGACTAGTTATAATTAAGTAGAAGTGCTTGAGGGTATATATAGATCTTCAAAGGTACTCTGTTGAGATCAATAGAAAATACCTCAGATTCTATAGTTATACAAGAAAACATAAATCTAATACTTCATGATCACATGAAAAGTGTTGTTCAGGTTTTTCCCACAATGGTTTATTGCTATCCAACGCCCATCATGAAATAATTAGTCGAGGGGCGGAGTGGAGGCGGGTGAACCCGCTATAATAAAATTAAATAATTAAAGACGAATAAATAGAAGTAATCATTCATGATAATTTAAGTGGATGATGATTTAATTATAATAACTATCTTTATAAAATATTCATGTCATATCATGAAGGTCTATATATGTACTAAGGAACATATTAGATATCCCATAAATAATGGTAAAATAGCTTTTAAAAAATAAAGAGTTGCCTCTACTGCTTTATATAAATGCAATCTTTAAAATGAACTCCATTTATTTTTTCATTACGGGGAGATTGTTTGTCCAAGTGCCTCCATATATGTATGTATGTATGTATGTATGTATATATATATATATATATATTAAAAGCAATTTCAAACTTTCAAAAACAAAAAGAACAGCTCCAAGACTCCTATATTGTAGTGCTAGTGATGGATTCTGTTGATAATTTAATGTTCATAATACGCATAAATATAAAATGAGTACATCAACACATAAGTTCGTAATATAATGCAGATAATTGGGTTATTTATACACAATGAATTGAAATTACGTTGATTCATAGATGTCGGGTGAGGCTTCTCTACAGCACCAATTTGGTTAAATCATGACAAGCCTTACTTACTTTGATGCTCCAAGACAAAATGTATTGAGAAATTTTGAGGTGATGACTTTTAGACAAGAATTTTGGGAGAGAACAAATTTTTGCTTCATTAAGGAACACTGATCCTAAACTTAAAGAGAAATCATTAAACCTATTCAAATATGAATGTTTGTTGGTTTATAGGTCTAAAAATTCATCCTAATTTGCGACACATTCAAATATTATTACTTTATTAGTGGATTATTCTGTCAACACGTAAATAATTAATTTAATACAATGATCATAATTTTATCGCAACAAATAATAAAATATTTTTCTCGCATCAACATAAATCGTCAAATGCAACCTAGATTTCATATATAGAGTTTTAAAATTTTAATATTTTATAATTTAAATTTATATATATATATATATTCTTGCATCTAAAATTTTTTAAAATTTCAACTCAAAGAAGTGAGAGGTTGATTTGATTAAATCAATTGACTGTTCAATTTTATTATTTAAATAAGATCTCATTTGCTTCAACTACGTCACTATTAGCATGAGGCAAAATTGTGTTGTTTTTGGTTTAGTCGCGCCGACGGCGGAGATTACTGCTTCGCCGACCAAAAATATTGTTGCCTCGTGTTTTTCTAGTGTGAGACACATTATGTAACAATATTCTACGCATACTTGGAAACTAAATATGAATCACGTTATAAATTGATTTTTGATCACCTTTTTCCTTAGTAAAGTGCATGTATCTCTCTCCAGGTTGAAATTGGTAACGTGCTAAATATAGTACTCCATTTAAGATAATGTACATTTCACAACTCCAGAAAACATGAAAAGTAATGTCCTCCTTTACAATTGTTTGTTGGGAATTTTTTTTTTAAAAAAAAAAAGTAATTATATATTTCTTCCATTAGAATAATATATTATGATCAATTATTAATTATATTGAACAGATGAAATATAACTAAAGTATATATGTTTTAGAGGCCAAATTGATTGTTAGAAGTAGAACTTAGGATATATCATATGAAAATCAAATTTAATTAAAGAGAAATAAATGAAAGACTTTCATAAAAATAAAAATTCTTGCAGAATTAGGAATAGAGTTTCCATTATGACAAATCTTTCTCATATCATTGATTTATTTTCCAAGTGAAGTCATGAGTACATAATAATATAAAATAAAATATTGATCCATCAATAATGCACTTTAGTACTAATACTGACCTAATTTTGTATAATGCAGCAGCACACTCAAATAATGCCAAAGTAATAGCGCATGTAAAACTTGTTCACTGGCTAAATCTAATATTTGGAAATCATTTTAAGAGTGTCCCCATATTATAACATATCATATATATTAACTTTTACAGTATTAATAATAAAGTGTCAATTATTGGAGTAGCTGCACCAATTAATTACCATATCAATCCACTTAGGAAGCTGCCAAACCCCACGATATATAATTATGTGTCTTTCCATAATTAAAAGCTATGAAATAACTTGCAAGATTGATTATAGGACTCAGGTCCACAAAGGACCACATATAACATATAATTTATACTAAAAGAATACAAATTATTTATTTTGCAAATAAAGAAAGTTGGCATATATCGCTTTAAGGAAATCTTGTGCAACTTTAAATACAACTTTATATAGTAATCTAATACTTAAAACACCTTTCCAAAATCTGTCCAAATTTCCTAAGGATTTGGCATCAATATTCAAATGAAAATGAACATGAAGTAAAATAACATTCCAATGTCTCTTCAAATAAATATTTTATCAAATTATCCCCAATATCGAAAATACTAAATTATATATTAATTCTAAATATTATTCATCCCCTAAAATGGGGGCCAATTTAAGTTTTTTATTCTATATGAAATTCACTGATCAAGACAATTAGAATAGAATTAATATTAATGTTTCAAAATCACATACTATAGCTGGTGATGTTAAAATTGTCATCAAATATGTCGATTAAGTGACAATAATTTTTGTGCTGCCATATTTGATTTTCAAAATTTTAACAATAATAAAAATTTTGTCTAAATTATTATGATTGATAATTAATTAATGGTACATCAATAATTACAATTGATGATAACACAAATATGTTGACAATTATATTTATTTTTATAGTATATGTTAACCCTGTCATGATTTATTTTGTTTTGATCATGACAAAATTATTCCTTGGATTATGCGCTAAATAGCATGCATATTATCTACTGGAATCTGTTTACATATTAATTGTCGGAATTTATCATATGCTGGAATTTATTTTCCATAAATAAAAGATTTCCTATAGATTGTAGCCTGATTTGCATCTTTGTAACTTAAGAAAAAAATCAAATCATGCTGCAATTATTGAAAAATCCACTGCTTAAGGTATAAATATATGAAGTTAACTTGTTTCCTTATTAATTTCCAACGGATTCTTGTCTTAATGAGAACTTATAGCTGTTGGATACAAGCATATAAAAGTGAAATTATGCAGCAATTTAAGTGAGAATCACTAAGTCGGGAGAGATATTTGTTAACTGTATTGAGAAATTATTTGAAACTCTCTTACACATTCTTGTGCTTAATTGTTTCTTAATCCTTGGTCCATGTGTGTTTTCGATGGACCTTGTGGTGAAGAAGGTCAAGAGGAACTTGCCTTCGACAGACCTTAGGAAGATGAGGACAAGGCAATTTTGTATGTCAAATAACATAGTGGTGAAGAGGGATAGGAGTAGTACCTGCTCTTGAAGGACCCCGTGAAGAGAATAAATCGGCACTTGATTACTTTAAGGACCTCTAGGTGAAGGAACCAGTAAGACAGCATTATCTGAAACTTTCTGCAGTGTCCTTGGTTACTGTCTAGAAGAAGCAACTAAAGCTTGTCGTACGGAGTGGCAGCAACTCATGCATCAATCCACAAAAGTTGTGTAAGTGAATCTAGTAGAAGTTTCCCCAAACCTATTCACAAACAGCTAGTTTCATAGTACTTTGAAACTTACCTCATCTCGTTTGAGATTCTAATATAGTTCTTTGCGAATAGCTGGTTTTTCACCCTACTAGGGTGTTTCTATTCCTTAAACTTTTTTTGCTATCAAATTACTGTTTTATTTGTAATAATATTCTTATACATTTATTAATTTGACACGTTTAAAATCCTAAATGAAAGCTTAGGTAGAGAATGTAGGCTTACCGATCCTCTATAAATTCCAGCATCATTTACTTCTGTTTCTACTACTTTTCTTATCATTAGTCTAATTGGTATCTTAACTAATTTTTGCAAATTCTAGCCAATAAATAAAATTATTTTTTGCAAAAGATTTAAACAGTTTTTCAAAGGCCAAAAATATTTTGAGTAATAAATTTTCACTACATTAAAATATTTTAAGCCTAATTCACCTCCTCTTAAATATATAATCACTCACAGTATATTTACCACTCATTGTCTATAACGTCAATGTTAATTATGTGCAAATTGTTTGGTCAATAGTGACAAGTTTTACACAATTCTTATTAGAAAATTATAAAAAATAATTATTATAACTTAAATAAAAATTATTATCTCTTAATATATAAATATTTATAATTAATAATAATTTTATTATTAGAACTTTCATGAATTTTTGCCCACCCAACGCTTAGTGGAACTAAACCCCAAAAATAAATAAAAAGGGCTTAGCACTAAGTACTGGACCTAACCCACAACTTAAACAGAAAAGCATGTGGTAATAGTTAAGCAGACAACATTGTATTTTGCGGGATTACCTTTAATAATTTTCTAATGTCCCACATTATTAATCATGGTTTCCACAATATCTATATCATTACATTCTGCGTTCGCTCTGACGATGTTGACTGCCACAATACAAAAGGTTAGACCTTATTTATTACTACTATTAGCATGATTTGATTCACTAGTGCAACTTTTCAGCATTTATTCTGTATATTGGTTTAAATTCTTCATTTCAATTAGTATTTGATCTCATATTCTATTTTGTGAATTCATAACAAGGTCTTAAATCCTTTTTAGAGGAAAAATATTTCATTATGAATTACATATATTTGATAGTGATATGGGATAACTTAATAGGCCCAACAGGTACAACATCAAATGGGACAGCCTAGGAGGCCCAACAGTAAGTCTGTTTGGTCGACTAATATCGACCTCACTTGGTAGGGTCCACAATCGACCCGCATCAACCTCAGGACCACTCCAAAAGTTCGAATATTCAGGTGTGGTCGACATGTATCGACCTCAAGACCCACTCTGGCGTTGACTCGGATCTCTGCCGTATTTATTAGTCTAACAGGCTGCATGCCTCCACATTAATGATATGTGATAGCCAGTACAGCCGCTGCCACCAACTCTGCCAACCATGCTACCAACTTTGGCAGAGACGCACCTCCACTGGTACTGTACATCCGAAAAAATAGGAAATTTAACCACCTGGAATAGTTTTGGGATCTGGACATGGAATGGCCACCAACCCCCTATCAAATACATAAGCCAATACACCTAATGAGGGTACCACAGTCAAATCACGCTTGGAAAAGGCTATAAATACTTCAAACTCAACTACGCTCAAGGTAATACCCAATACACTCTAAGCTTACACTCTTTGTATTCTGTTTGATTTTCACATCTCGACCAGAACTAACTTAAGCGTCGGAGTGCCTTAGCCGGGGGCACCTCGGCTAGTTTAACATGTGTTGTGGTTGTAGATCTCAAGCCCTAAGATATATACAATTCTGAGTACTCGACCTACCAGGTCAATTCACCTGAAACACAACCCCCTTTTATCTATACACAGTTTTTAGCAGCATCATTTGGCGCCATCTATGGGAAACCATTGAGATTGCAATAAGAAAAATGGTAAACACATGCAGAGCAGTATCCAGAAAGGAGGAGAACCGGAGGTCCACTTCACCACCTTTTCCTAACCCTTAGCAAGGTATAAATACTCCGAGCACCAGCGCCCCTCAGGAGTAGATAGTGACACTCACCATGCCTCAGTTGATGCAGCTGATAAGTGAGCAGATTTTTGCTCAAATATCAGCCTAGTTATTTGCCGCTCTGAACAAGCACACTACAGTGCCCGCTCTCACCACCAGTACAACTCCGCAGCCACCCCTATTGGAAAATAGGTCCCTTGAGAATAGTTGCTCCCGCTGAGAAGCCAAGCAACCACTAGTCAGGCGTGAAGTTAGTCCTAGACGCCCACAAGAAGAGAAAAGACGTCCAAAAATGTAGGAGGAGGTAGCGGACTCGGTAGATCACGCCAAACCTAATCAAGCTATGTAACGCGATAAGGTTGAATGCTCTAAGCATGACTACAGCGAAGAGAAAGGAGAGTCTACAGACTTTGTGTATTGGCCAATTCGAGCCCCACAGTGCAATAGGGCCGAGCATCTTAGATCGGGTCTTTATCGAAATGCCACCTAGACGGATCGAGATAAATGGGAAGAAGTATCCCATCAGGTCCAGCAGCAAAATAGATGTCTCGATGAGATTTCAACAAGAAATACCAATAGAGCACCAAACCTGAAAGCTCCTCAAAGGTCTCATCAGGAGAGAGGGTCCCCATTCATTCAGGAAATCATCGATGAGTGCATCTCCATGGACACCAGAGTCCCTATCGATCTGTCGAGGTACGATGGTTCTACCGACCCCAATGAGCACCTCATGCAGTTTGAGCACATGATGCAGCTACCTAGACATAATGAATACATCTATGCTAAGATGTTGGTAACCACCTTCCAAGACATCGCATTAGACTAGTTCGTAAAGCTTGAACCATCGTCGATTTACTCCTATGACCAGCTGTGCAACAAATTCTTGCACCAGTTTGCCAGCAGGAGGAAGGTTAAACTCCCCCATACCCACCTCCATACCATCAAGCAAGGCGAGAGGGAATCCCTCCATGATTTCTTTACTAGATTTAACACAGAGGTTTTGAAAATAGATAACACTAGGATTGAGTTTTTGATCGACATGTTGTTCTTGGGGCTCAGACACAAAGAATGCGCCAATGCTTTGGTGTGGGAACGGCCCAGGTCGATGGAGGAGCTACTCGACCTGGTAGAAAGATATATGATACAAGAAAAAATGAACAAGCTCAAGTTTGGATCCTTCGTGGTCAAGAAAAAAAAAGGAGAGAGACGACCAAAAATAAAAAAAGTGAGGTCAATCTTCGATCAAATGTTTCCATGACTATAAGCCATTGAACATCCCGAGAAAGGAGGTTCTGTATGCCATCTAGCATGATAACCTCCTTAAAAAGCCCAAAACATTGATGGAGACTAAAGCCATGAAGAAATCAAAGAAATACTGCCACTTCCATAAATAAAAGGAGCATGACACCGATGAGTGCTTCAATCTCCAAGATGCGATCGAGAGGTTGATCAAACAGGGCCACCTCAAAAAGTACATAGCCGTGGATACCCAAACTGAAGGGGGTAAAACTGACTAGACTTCCCATTGAGAAAGGTCGGTTAGCCCTAGGAGAGAAGATAAAGGAAAAAGGCCCACCCAGGAAGATCGCCCACCCATCAGAGGGGTGATTGACATGATTGCAGGAAGTCCCAGTGAGGGGGACTCTAAGTTCGCTCAGAGGCAAACGCAGAGGAGGCTCGAGTCCAATGAAGCTTCTCCTGTGGAGACAACTTTCCACCTCACAATGAGCGCAAAATCCATTTCATTTATTGATGCAAATTTGGCCCACCTCGAGGGCAGAAATGTCGATCATAAGATAGACTACCCAATGGTCATTTTTGTGAAGATTGTAAACTTTGAGGTGCACAAGGTTCTGATCGACAACGGCAGCTCGATGAATGTCATCTTCTTATCTATCCTAAAGAGGATGAACATGAGCAAGTTGAAATTCTAGCCTGTGCGCATGCCACTGGTCAGATTTGGGGGGTCGAAGATCATACTGGAGGGGTCGATCGACTTGCCCACATCTTTTAGGGAGGCTCCTTGAAGGAGAACATTAATGTTTAATTACCTTGTGGTCGTTGCCCCATTCACCTATAATGTCATCATTAGCCGACCTGCCCTCAATGACTTCTATGCCATTATGTCCATTTATCATTTGAAAGTCAAGTTTACAACCTCAGCCAGCACGGGCAAGCTTTTGTGCAACTTGAAAGAGGCGTGGAGATGTTACAATATTTTGGTCGAGCCAGCCGAGCAGAAAACTCAATCACAGTTGAAGACTTTGAGGGATGCCTCTGTAACGGAACCCAAAAGGACCCAAGTCGGCAAGAAGCAGAAGATGGAGAACACCAGAGTGGAGCCTGTTGGGGAATTCAAGACTATTAAGCTTGAAGAGGGTAACCCCGAAAAGACAACCCATATTGGAACAAACTTAGGCCCCTACTTGAAGTGTCTCATGGTCGATTGTTTGAGAAAAAATGTCAAAGTCTTTGCATGGGAGAAATCTAACCTATAAGGGATCAACCCTAATATCATTGTGCACTGCCTCAACACTAACCCCTCATACAAGTCGGTCAGACAAAAGATAAGGACATTCAATGTCGAGAGGACACAAATCATCGAAAGTAGGTTAGAAAACTCTTAGATACAGGGTATACTATAGAAATTTAGTATCCCTCTTAGCTTTGTAATGTTGTTCTAATCCCAAAAACTGAGGGACAATAGTGGATGTGTAATAATTTTACTGAGTTGAATAAAGCATGCCCCAATGATCCTTACCCACTACCTCGGATAGGTTTACTAGTCGATTCAACTGCTGGATGTGAATTATTGAGTATGATAGATGCATTTCAGGGCTATCATCAAATATTCATGGCACCTGAGGATAGGGTAAAATATCTTTTGTTGTTCCTAACGGGTTATATTGCTTTTTTGTCATGCTGTTCAATTTAAAAAATGTTGGGGCAACATATCAGTGATTAGTCAACTTCATGTTCAAAGATGAGATTGAAAAATCAATGAAAGTTTACATTGATGACATGATAGTCAAGACAAAAAAAGCCCAAGACCACTTGCTTGACCTCAATCATACTTTTGGGATATTGAGGGTGTTTAGATTGAAGTTGAACCCAAATAAATGCACATTTAGGGTCTAGTGAGGAAAATTTCTTGGTTATATGGTCAGCCAAAGAGGCATTGAGGCTAATCCATAGAAAATTCAAGCAGTCTTAGATGTCACTCCTCTGAGGACAATTCAAAAAGTTCATAGGTTGGTTGGGAGAATCATGGCTTTGGGAAGGTTCATCGCGAAATTGGTTGACAAAAGCCTTCTTTTTTTTTAAATTCTCAAAAATGCCAGAAAGACTAGTTTTTGATAGACAGAATAGTGCGACAAATACTGATTGAGTTAAAGCAGTATTTGGCTTCACCCCCAATGTCGGCAAAACTTGAGTTGGGAAAAGTACTTCAGATATACTTAGCAGTCTCAAAAGCATCAATTAGTTCAGTACTAGTATTGACCCAGGATAACACCCATCGATCAATCTACTATTACAGTAAGTCACTCCAAAGGTCAAAACATAATTATTTGCGGATTGAGAAGTTTGCATTGGCCTTAGTGACCGCTGCTCGGAAGTTGAGACCGTACTTTCGGTCTCACTCTATCATAGTGCTAACAAACCAACTATTAAAGCAAGTGTTGGTGAAGTCCAATATATTAGGCAAATTAACCAAGTGGGCAATCAAGCTTGGGGAGTTCTACATCAATTTTCAACCTTGAACGGCCACTAAAGCACAGGTACTTGCTGACTTCATTGCAGAACAAGTCAACTTACCCAACAAAAGTATCACTGCCCCTCTTATTTAGACTTTGCACATCAATAGGTCATCGACCACATCTAGGGGAGAAATTGGGGTTGCTCTTCGCTCCGTAGAAGCTGAGGAGTATGATTTTGCAATCAAACTGGATTATACAGTCACAAATAATGAAACTAAGTACAAAGCCCTGCTAGTAGGAATAAGAATGATGCTTGAGCGTGGGGTCGAATACTTGGTCACGATTATAGACTCTCAGTTGGTGGCAAAGCAGGTCAGGGGAAATTTTAAATCCAAAGAACAGTCGATGGCCCAATACCTGACCGAGGTAAAAAGGTTGTAGCAATTGTTTAAAAGATTTACTCTCAGCTAGGTCCCTCGATCTGAGAATGAATGGACAGATGCCCTCTCCAAGTTTGCCAACTCAATCAGAGGAACAAGAGATAAAAAAAAATCACATTTTTGGTCTCAGACAGGCTTCAATAGCACTCTCTAATGAAAATCTTATAACAGCCATTGACAATACAACTGTTTCTTGGCAGACCCCAATAAAACTATATATCAGCTAAGACATTATCCCCAACGACAAGAATAAGGCTTGGCGCCTTCAAGGTCAAGCCTCCAAATTTGCCCTCTATGAGCATAGTTAATTATAAAAGAGATCATTCATCGGACCCCCATTGAGATGCTTGGATCAGGATCAAGCGTTGGAAGTGTTACAGGCATGTGTGGCAACCATTCTAGAAGGAGGTCCCTAGCCCACAAAATAATCAGATATGGGTACTTTTGGCCAATATTATTGAAAGATTCGGTGGATTTCGCATGAAAATGTGCATTATGCCAAGTCAATTTCAACCTGCCGAACCAGCCAGCCGCGTCAATGGTTAATGTTCAAATTTCCTAGTTGTTTGACCAATGGGGAATTGATGTAGTAGGCTCTTTGCCAAGATCAACAAGGCAGCGAAAGTTTATAATCTTAGCGGTTGAATATTTCACCAAGTAGGTTGAAGCTGAGGCTATCCCTAAGATAACGAACACGGCCATAAAAAGTTTTATATGGAAAAATATTATTTACCATTTTGGCCTGCCCAAGGTACTTATTTCAGATAACGGCACTCAGTTTCAGAGTAAGAGCACAAGAGATTGGTGCGAGGCCTTAGGGATCACACAATATTTTACGTCGGTGGGCAATTCTCAATCGAATGGTCAGATCGAGGTGACCAACTGGACTGTCCTCGATCAATTAAAGGCCAGAATTCAGGACACCAGGGCGAACTGGGCAGATGACCTGCCCGGCGTGCTATGGGCTTATAGGACAACTCCTCAAACAGCTATTGGTCATACCCCTTACAGCCTAGTGTATGGGTCGAAAGTGGTCATACCTTCAGAATCGATCCAACATATTGCTCGGGTCATCCACTTCCACCCACTAAGAAACACGTCAAAGAGGAAGCTGGATCTTGAGACGATCAATGAGCATCGACAGGAGGCTTATAATACTATGCAATACTATAGATTGAAGATGACCCAAAACTATAATAAAATGATCAAAGAGCGTTGTTTCAACATTGGGGATCTTGTCCTCAAGAAGGTGGAGGTCTCCAAGAATATGGGCAAGCTTGAACTAACGTGGAAAGGGCCATACTTTGTTATCAAAGTAGCGAAGCACAATGCTTATAGGCTGGCCAACATGCAAGGAGAGGAACTCCCCCGCCTGTGGAATGCCATCAATCTCAGAAAGTTTTTTATTTAAAAATTATATGGCACTTGTCCTTGCGACCTTTTGGCTTAAATAAAATTACAATTTGATTAGCTTAATTATTATCTTTAATAATTTTAGTCGACCCCATAGTCGACAACTAAGCAGCCCCTTGCTGCCACTAAATGGCTCCTAGCCATCCAAGTTTCTAGTTGACCCCGTAGTCAACGATTAAGCAGCCCCTTGCTACCACCTAAACGGCTCCTAGTCGTTCAAGTTTCTAGTTGACCCTATAGTCGATGACTAAACAACCCCTTGCTGCCACCTAAATGGCTCCTAACTGTCCAAGTTTCTAGTCAACCCCACCATCGACAACTAAGCAACCTCTTACTGCCACTTAAACGGCTCCTAGCCGCCCGAGTTTCTAGTCGACCCCATTGTTGACCCCTATGTTGATGAATAACTTATTCTAGTCAACCATTCAATTTTTGTCAACCCCATAGTTAGCAAGGGATGTGACTCCTTTTTGATGGGCAATTAACTCTAAGGGTCGAACAAATAGTCGATTGAGAATATGAAGCAATTGACGACACAGTTGTGCAACATAATTACTACTCAACAAGCAACCAAATATTTTCCACATTATCGCAACAAAAGTCAAAGGCTATGCATGGCGCAATAAGAAGAAAGTGAAAGAGAAAATATGCTTTTATTGATAATCCTTTGGCAAGGTACAATTACAAAAAAAAAAGGAAGAAAAAGAAGAAAAAAATAGGCTGCTTCAATTTTACTTCAATTTTGGTCTGGCTCCTCTTGCCCGTCTTTGGCCCAATCTAAGTCTAACTTAGGTGCCACACAGGCGAGCGGAGAAACTTCCTGAGGAGGTTCAAAAGGTCCTAGGAGAGCACCTATAAAGTTGGTCGATCGCAACACGTACTACGCCAGGTCAACCTCTTCATCATTCAATTGGGCTATGAGGTCCTCCACAAATGCAAACTCAGTGCATATTTGCTCTAGCCAAACATCGACCTCGGCCTTCTTCTTTTTTTGCCTCAGAAAATGATGCATCGGGTGTAGCAGCAGCAGGTTCGCCATCCAGAGCCTGCTCGACGCTACCTTTCTCTAGTTCGGGGAAAAGCTCCAACGTCTTATTAAGTATGAGGCTCATTCAACTTCTATCCTCAACACGAAAGCAATAACCTATGTGCTCCAGCTATTTGATGGCCCAATGATATGCTTCGTGGGCATCGTCCAGGGCTACAATTGTGCTGGCATCTTTAAAGGCAGTTGCTCACCATGAACTGCTTAACAACCTCGCACCGCACCTTGGGCAGATATCAGAGGAAAGTCTCTTTGGCTTGGCTGGTCGCCTCCACATGACCTTGGGCCCGATCAGAGCTAAAACTCACCTGTAGGTTGAGATGGGCTTTCTTGATAATGTTATCCATGTGGCTCCAGTCCTCGACAGCCTGGACCAATTGCTAATCCTTGGAGTTGAGCTGCTGTTATAGGTCGGCTACCTTTTTGTTCAACTGCTCGATCTGGAGCTGGGATGATTCGAGTTGCACCTTTAGCGTTTCAATCTCTCCTTCTGCTTTCAACTCTACTTTGCAGCAAATGCCATCTCAAATCGTCAAAACATGTTGTAGCCCAGCTGCCTATCTGAAACACAGCAATGTCATTCTCAAACCAATATGAGCATAATAGAAAAAATGTGGTCAAGCTTATCAATCTCATACTTACCATATTACAGTAAAAGGGCATTGCCTTTATCGTCCCAAGCTGACTGAGGTTCATCAGCTTCCACTTGTTGTTTAGAAAAAGCCCTGAAGTTATCCACTTCAGAGCCTCAGCACCTGTCGGCCCTCCCTCGATGATAGAGGTCGAGTCGATTACCTCCTGATCTCGATCGATGGTGAATTGCGAAAGAGATAGTTGAGAAAGTCGGAATAGTGGGCCGTCACCCGATTTGCCAAATAGGTCCCAACCTGTCACAACTTTCTACTTCCCTTTACCCCCCAGTAGCCTTTTTTGGAGCTGAACCTCCCTGTTCGACTAGCTACCTCTTACCCCAACCCAGAGGCCTGCTGTGATCGAGCTCCTCCCAATAAGCAGATTGGGTTTCAGAAGCCTGCTCGATTTGTGGTGGAGGTGGTATAGATGTTGACCTTGCTGAGCCTGCCTACTCAGTAGCACCTCTTCATCGAGCAACAACAGCAGCTTGTAGACGTGCCTCGACCCTTAGTACCTGGACCTGGGATTCATTGCAGCTGTGGACCATTATTTTGTTGCGATCTACAAGGGCAAACAAATTAAGTAAATATCATATTCAAGCAGAAAGATAGCATGCAATGAAAATAGTCGATGGAAAATTTCTACCTAGTTGATCGCCTGCAGACAAGTCGAGCTGGGTAGGTGATAGGCCAACCAGAACCAAACACCTCTTTTCGGTCAAAATTGAGGCCTCTATTTATCCAAATCCGACCAGATCTCGAATGAAGGTATTAGGCCAGCTAGGTGTTTAGTTCCCGAGCATTTCCATAGGTCCCCTCCACCAACCCCTCAGAATAGCAAAAACCCCTGGCCCTCGAATATAAAAATAGTATTTTTTTTCCACTTTTGCCCGTAAGAAGAGGCAAGGGATATCAAACATTTTTGCCAAGATCGAGCAATCAGGTAATAGAAACTAGACTCTTTGCTACTACTCGACTTTCAGGACATGGGAGGTGGAATAAATTTGAGAAATTAGCAAAGGTAGTGAGCTGGTTGTATAGGTGCATTAGCACGGCAAAACTGTACAGTATGGCAAAATAATTTGGGAGTAATTGGGTTATGTAGATCCCTAGTCCTAGAAGGAGGTCGACTATAGGTTGGGTGAGCGAGAACCTGAGGCCACACTTTAACCTCTCCTCAAACACAGTTATAAACCCCCGAGGAGGGCGATACATCCTACCCTAGGTCCTTGGCACTACCAGTTCATACTCATTAGGGATATGATAGCTGCTCTAATACAGACTAAGTCTACAGCGGTTATTTTGGAGGCTATTTTAGTGTAATGGTTAGGGGTAAATAATCGACCCTGATTTACAAGCATATCAGTAGGGCCAGCTTCTCCCTCCAATACTACCCTAACATTACTCAAGCTACTAGTACTGCTTGAGCTAGAGCTTTTGCTCACAGATAAACTTGATTCACTCCTACGAGACAACTCAACTGCGCTCTCTGCCCTAATCTCCCCCCCATGAGCCATACTCTCTAATCTAGTGCTATCAGAATGTGGGCAAGCAAACATGCTTCTATAAAGGAAAGGTAGAAAAGAACAAGATAGCAAAGTCACTTACAGTGAAAATTTCAGAAAGGTAAAGCGTAGGAGAACTTAAAGGGCTTCAAAGATAGTGATTCGACCAGAAGTTTAGAAAATAAAAGTATAAATGAAGTCGGTTATCCCCTTATTTATAGGTATTCATGCACGAGAATTCCTGTAACTATTATAATGACAGCCTGCCCCATTATGCTTCATATTCTGTGCACTAATAGCCGCATTAAATGTAGAGAAACTGCCTCAAACCCTAGTCAGCAATTTAGAAACCCAAGTTGAGGATTCAAAAATCCTAGTTAAGCATGGTAACCACCATAATTGATGTAAACTCTCTGTTATTTCTCGTCGACAAGCTTGATCAGGACCACAAGTCAGGAGACTCATGATATGAGATAATCTAATAGGCCTACCATCAAATGAGATAACCCAGAAGGCCTAACAGTAAAAATGTGTTTGGTTGATCGATATTGACCTCACTTGGTAGGGTTCGCGATCAACCCTCATCGACCTTAGAACCACTCCAAAAGTTTGAAAATTCAGGTCTGGTCGACATGTATCGACCTCAAAACGCACTCCGGCATTAACTCGGATCTCTACCACATTTATTAGTCCAACAAGCTACATGCCTCTGCATTAATGATGCTTGACAACTGGTACAACCGCTGCCATCAACTCTGCCAACCCTGCCACCAACTTTGGTAGAGACGGGCCTTTATTAGTACTGTACATCCTAGAAAATAGAAGATTTAGCCACCCAAAATAATACCGATATCTGGACATGGAATGACCACCAACCCCCTAGCAAAGACATAAGCCAGTACACCTGATGAGGGTACCAGGGTCAAATCACGCCTGGAAAAGGCTATAAATACTTCAGACTCAACTACGCTCTAGGTAATGCCCAATACACTCTAAGCCTTACACTCTCTATATTCTGTTCGATTTTCACATCTTGACCAGAACTAACTTGAGCATCAAAGTGCCTTAGTTGAGGGCACCTCGGCTAGTTTAATGTGTGTTGTGGTTGTAGATCTCAAGCCCCAAGATATATACAATTCTGAGTACTCGACCTTCCTGGTTAATTCACCAAAAATACAACCCCCTTTTCTCTATACACAACTTTCAGCAGCATCAGATAGTATTCATGATAGTAAAATGAAAAATAAAACACCAATTAAAATAGAGAATTTAAATATTCTCACGTGATTAAAAATAATAGCCAAATAGCTATTACCAAATTAGTTGAAATAATGCCGCGCTCCTCCCATCAAAAAGAGGTCTTGAATTCAAATCTAATTATTTATGATGCTGTTGAAAGCTACGTATAGAGAAAAAGGGGATTGTGCTACAGGTAAATTGACCAGGGAAGTCGAGTACTCAGGGCTGTATATATCTTGGGGCTTGAGATCTGCAACCACAACACACATTAAACTAGCTGAGGTGCCCCCAGCTAAAGTATTTCAACGCTCAAGTTAGTTCTAGTCAAAATGAAGAGATTGAACAAAACACAGAGAATGTAAGGCTTATAATATATTAGGCATTACCTTAAGTGTAGTTAAGTCTAAAGTATTTATAACCTTCTTCAGGCGTGATTTGACCATAGTACCCTTATCAGGTGTATTGACTTTTGTCTTTGCCAAGGGGTTGGTGGTCATTCCATGTCTAGATCCTAGTACTGTTCCAAGTGGTTAAATCTTCTATTTTCCTAGATGAACAATGCCAATGGAGACGCGTCTCTGCCAAAGTTGGTGGCAGGGTTTGCAGAGTTAGCAGAATTGGTGGCAGCGGCTATACCAACGCATTATTAATGCAGAGGCATGCAGCTTGTCAAACTAATAAATATAGCAGAGATCCAAGTTAATGCTGGAGTAGGTCTTAAGGTCGATACATGCTGACCAAACTTGAATATTCGAACTTCTGAAATGGTCCTAAGGTCGATACAGGTCGACTGTAGACCCTACCAAGTGAGGTTGATATCGATCAACCAAACAAATTTACTGTTGGGCCTCCTGGGCTATCTTTTGATGTTGGGCCTGTTAGGCCTACTAGGTTATCCCATATCATGAGTACCCCCAACTTACGGTCTTGATCAAGCTTGCCAATGAGAAAGAGCAGGGAGTTTACATTCAACTATGGTGGTTTCTATACTCGACTAGGATTTTTAAATTCTTGACCTAAGTTTTTAAACTGCCAACCCAAGTTTTTAAACTACCGACCAGGATTTGAGGTAGTTTCTCTGCATTTAATGCGGCTATTAGTGCGCAAAATACAAACCATACTAGGGCAGGCTGTCATCATAGCAGTTACACAGATTCCCATGTGTGAATGCCTATAAATAAGGGGATAACCCACTCCATTTATACTTTTACTGTCTAAACTTCTGATCGAATCGCTATTTTTGAAGCCCTTCAAGTTCTACGCTTTGCCTTTCTGAGATTTCCACTGTAAGTATCTTTGATATTCTTGTTCTTTTCTACCTTTTCTTTATAGAAGCATGTCTGCTAACCCAGATTCTGATAGCACTAGGTTAGAGAGTATAGCCCATGGGGAGAGACTAGGGTCGAGAGCATATCTAAGTCATCTCATGGAAGTAAGTCCAGTTCGTCCGCGATCGAAAGCTCTAGCTCAAGCAATAGCAGTAGCTCAAGTGATGTTAGGATAGTATCGAAGGGGAAAGGTAACCCTATTGATATGCCTGCAAGTTGGGATCGATTATTTACCCCTACCCATTACACCGAAATAGCCTCCAAAATAACCGCTGCAGATTTAATCCGTATTAGAGTAGCGTATCATATCCCTGATGAGTATGAACTGGTAGCGCCAGGGACCTGGGATAGAATGCATCAAACTCTCTGGGGGTTTATAATTGTATTTGAGGAAGGGTTACAGTGTGGCCTCAAGTTCTCGCTCGCCAAGCCCATAGTCGACCTCCTCTAGGACTAGGGGTCTGCATCACCCAATTACTCCCAAATTATTTTGCTATATTGTATAGTTTTGCTGTGCTAATGCACTTATATGACCAACCCACCACCTTTGCCAATTTCTCCAATTTATTCCACCTTCCCATGTCCCAAAAGTTAGGCAATAGCAAAGAGTCTGGTTTCTATTACTTGACTACTAGACCTTAACAAAAATTTTTTATATCCCTTATCTCTTCTTACGGGCAAGAGTGAAAAAAATACTATTTTTATATTTGGCGGCCGGGGGTTCTTGTTATCCCAAGGGGTTGGTGGAAGGGGCCTATGGAGATGCCCGGGAACCAAACACCTAGCTGACCCAACACCTTCATCTGGGATCTGATCGAATTTGGGCAAATGGAGGCCTCAGTTCTGACCGAAGAGAGGTGTTTGGTTCTAGCTAGCCTATCACCTGCCTAGCTCAACCTGTCTGAGGACAATTGACTAGGTAGAAACTTTTCATCGACTGTTTCCATTGCACGCTATCTTTCTGCTTGAATTTGATATTTTAAATTGTTTGCCCATGTAGATTGCAATGAAATAATGGTCCGCAACCACAATGAATCCCAAGTTCGAGCACTGAAGGCCAAGGCACATCGACAAGCCGTTGCTTTTGCTCGACAAGAAGGTGTTGCTGAGCAGGTAGGCTCAGCGAGGTCAACGTTTGCCCCACCTCTACCACAAATTAAAGTAGCTCCTGAGACCCAATCTGCACACCGGGAAGAGCTCAAGCAGAGCAGCCCTGTGGGTCAGGGCAAGAGGCAACTAGTCGAACAGGGAGGTTTGGCTCCGAAGAAGGCTACTAGGGGTAAAGGGAAACAAAAAGTTATGACATGTTGGGATC
>JACGDI010005751.1:259003-276188 GCA_014898725.1 Jacaranda copaia
CGAGGATATAGGTAGAGATGAAACATGAAAGGGGAGAAGAGAAGGTTTTCTGAAGGCTTGTGGAACTCTAAGATGAGTGCGCATGCTGATATTATTTATTGGTCGTTGACTTGATCGCATGGGTTATTTTTTAATTTCAGCTTTCATTTTTTAAGATTTCGAGGATGTTTTTTGGCGGGTGATATGTCTTTGGCGGGCATATTAAAATATTAAATATAAGTAAATTAGATATTTTATATGAGAATTTTGCTGTATTTTTTCAGTCAATTGTTTGAATTGATTTCAATTATTCTTTTCAAATATAAAATCATAGATCATAATTAACAAACATATTAATATATGTGTGTATATATATATTTTATTGATATGGGATAGTCCAACGGGCCCACTTAACACGCAAGGCCCAACATCAATTCTAGGCCCACATGGACTAAACCACTTGACAACAACCGTTTGGTCGAATATATTGTTACCGACCGCGTTCGATGGGGGGCTTCAACCCATTTAGCCCATTCGACCATCTCTCTGATCGACTAGCCCCGTTTGTTCAACAATTATCGACTAGGTGATGCATTCTGGCGCTAACTCATATCGTCGCTACATTTATTATTCTAACAGGCAACGTACCTCAGCATTAATGGCGCACGATAACCAATATAGTCTCTGCCACCAAACCTGCCACCACCTTTGACAGGAAGTCGTCTACCCAGAGTACTATTCACCCTGAAAACACAGGAAATGATGCCATCTGAAACAGTACCGAGATATGGAATGACCATTAACCCCCAGCGAAGACTAAAGCCCACTATACCTGATATGGGTGCCTTCGACAAATCACACACCAGAAGAATGCTATAAATACCTCATAACCAGCCACACTCCAAATAATGCCAAATACACTATAAACTTTCAATATTCTATTCGATTATCATCATTCGACCTTTCTAGTCGAATTTACCTAAACACCACCCTTTTCATTATAAATAACTTTCAACCTCATCACTTATTATTGAAAATTTTTGTAGTATTTTATTTGGCCAATAATTAAAATATTACGTATAAACAAATCATATACTCTATATGAAAGTTTCATTATATTTTTTCAGTTAATTGTTCGAATTGATTTCGATTATTCTCTTCACTATGAAGAAAGCCTAGTGATCAAATATAAAATCATAAGCCATAATAAGCAAACATAGCAATGCACATATAATTCAAAACAGTTTTCTGTATTTTATTTGATTGATATTTTCATATTTTAATTTCGAGTCTAGTTGCTTCAATCATTGAAACTCACACCTAAGATCAGTCTTTTCGTTTTTGGGCCTTTTTTTTTAATCTTTTTCTCTTTTTTCACGTGTGTTCCTATTTCCACATTTGACCAGGGTCACCAGACATATCGGGACGGCCATATTTACATATACAACTCAAATCCCATGTTAACATACAACACAATGACATACATTATTTTATGCACAGAAATTAACATGACAAACAAACGACCAAAACAGACTCATAATGCCAACTTCAAAGATAACAAAACACATATCACAGGATTCGTCATCAATCTTAATTTCCGAACCCTCAGGCTAAACAAACTTCAGAGAAGACAACTATATAATTCATATATACAAGTGACTGAGGCACATAATCTGCATAGAAATGCATTATCTAGCTTGGTTTTCAAAATCTTCCGAAATGTTGAACAAGAATTGCGGAAGAGACGCTATCCTAGGGAGGTTAAGCAACAAATCTCCAACAGAGTCTTTCCGGGACATGGACGACACCTGATTCAGGCCTGACATTTTCTCGGGATCATCGTGAAGGTTCATAGAATTCTCTTCAACCTTATTTTCAGTAGTCGATGCACCAAAATCGTTTGATCCATGTTCCATCTTTTGCATGTTGTCGTTTTTAAACTCCCCGTTTGAGCCTGGAGCAGCATCTTTCTGGAGGAGGCAGCAGAGAGAATTGACCCTGGACATGAGAGATTTCTCATCTGAGTCTGCCAGGTTTTGGACATCGCTAAACAAGCATCGATTTATGTCATCCAATATTTGCAGGCTCTGCCATTCCTCAGTTGACAGGGTCGGATTGTTGGATGTTCCCTGTTCAGATATGCGATGTTCAAGATGGCTCACTAGGTCACTCATTGACATAGAGGAACGGAGCCCAGGCACCCTGATCTGATCCCAATTGCTGAGCTCCTTTAGGTGCTGCATTCCACCATTTTTTACATCTTCAATTGTCAGCGTGTCCATAGCTGTGAAAAAAAAATATGGATCAGTAATTGCAGGGACTTAAATTTTCAGAGCAGGATTCCATCAAGAAACGAGATGGCAAACCAAACACAATCAGCAATTGCAGCACCAAAAATTTAGTTTTAATTATCTGATTTCCATATATAGCACGTAGGATTAAATGAGGGCACCTGTTGTCTTACTCTACCGCAGGAAACAAGATAAAACAGACAAGATGATAGAAATAATACCAATACAGAGATCTGTAAATAGGAAGTAAAAGGCATTATTGCTGCAATTCAAGGTTTCTGAGCTGAAGGACTAGAGCAAGGAGAAAAGAAGACTAAAAAAATTTCATCTATGGCACTCTTATTTCAATATGGAAAACCTGAAAACACAAAGTTCTCAAGCAATTCTGAAAAGAGTAACTTTTCGCCCTAGTTCAAGAAATACAACTATAGTCATTATCTATAATTGGATTTTATACCGTATCAAACCCAAGGCACTACTCCACCCCAACACCCGGTGACCAAAAGACATTCATAACTTTCAACTCTGAATGTAACACTAAATGTACTTAAAAAAACTTATAAGCTCTTTCGTCTTATAAAATGGTTTTAGAATTTATAGCATGTGTGTTATCTCATTTAGGAATAAATTCTTAAAGGTTTGGATAAAATAAAATGTTGGAGCTTATAAAACATTTATAATAACAATTTTATACCTGATATCATTGAAGTTAAAGGAGCTTCCTCATTCTTTCAAAAAGAATTTATAAGATCTCAACATTTTATGTTAGGAACTTACAAACTCCTCTTTGAAAAAAAATTTACCAAACACTATGTAACACCTTATAATCTTTCAAACATGCTCACTCAAACACTCTCTTAGTCATATTGCCAATAAGACATAATGCAAAACAGAACTGTACCACTCCAGGACAAAATTTCATCTTTTAATCCTCATAGTCAGGCTCATTGACAGATAAAACAAATCACAATCCCCTCTGTTCTAACCCCTGGACGAAAGCCCGAGCCAACTGAGAGAGAAAGAAGTGGAAAGAACACACACACACATACAGAGAGGCCATCCATGTAGAAGACACTCCATATGTAGTATTTGCATAGTCTTAAGTTTCATAACATTTTATACAACTGTAAACCACCAAACTATCCTGAATGATTAATATTGGAAATAGTGCATACAATCTGTCGTAACAAGACATAACATGTTGAATGCATAGGTTTATTCTCAAATGATCAAGTCGTTGCTTATGTACAACTAATTTAGTCATAGCTTCATTCAAATTATAGTACTATGAGCATTATAACAATAATTCAAATTATAATAGTATGAGCATTATAACAATATCAAACGTGTTTGGACTACACCAAGTTAATAGATCTCAAGTTTTCTAAAAAGAGCAATCAAGTGGGATTTGTACATTAGACTTGTCAAACATTTTCTGGAAACAGCAAGCCAGTTCACGACTGAGATTTTTGCAAACTATAATTTCCAGAAATATCCTTCTATTCTTTTCCCATTGGCCAATAACCAATACTCCATTCGAGATTCCTTAACATCCATGCAGGTAACACATTAGCCTACTAACCAGTATTTGTTTCTCTTAAAGGGAAAGGATATTTAATATTGATCTTCATAAAGGGAGATTCTTGATCAATTTTTTTCACATGCACTCAGAATAATGGAGAAACTGCCTCAGGGAAATTTAGTCTCCACACAGCCAGGAACTTTTTTTCTGCATAAGGAAGTATAGATGGACAGAGGGGCCAGACCAAGCAAAAAGAATAAGCCATCCTGAAATGATAAACCAAAACAGAAGGCATGCCCAACAATATTTTTTGCTAAACACCGATGAAGTTAGATTAGTGTACTTCTAGGCAATAGGCAAAACAATAATTAGATCTCAGCATACTCTTCAATTCCCATGACAGCTTTACCTGAGCATGGAGACGGTGTTTCACGAGGGTAAGACTCTGAATGTCTGCCAAGAGAATCTAGATCATTCTTCGAGGAAGAGGATTGAGGCCCTGATGGTGAAGCAGTATCCTGTACGCTGAAAAGCGAAGGACTTCCCTCCCTATTCAAATCAAATTCACTGTTCTCATTTTGATCGTCAAACACAGAGATTCTAGGCTCAAAATATGGAGAATCTAAAGTTATCTCTCCTTGCTGACTAAGAAAGTTCAAGCGGGGATCACATTGAATAAGTTTTTCAAAATGTTTTCCCAACAAGCCTACTGGGCACTCCAGATAGTGTCGCCTGCAACCAACCAAAAAAAAAATTACCAGGTCAAATGATGTGATAAAGCCTTTATGGCATCAATAATCTGGCAAATCACCAAAAGAAAATTTAAAAATTTGAATATAACAGAGGCATCTAAAATGTACAATTCATGTTAAGATACAAATTGGTTATACAATCTAACTACCAATCTATGTGACAGACACAATCAAAACATACATAAGCCAAGAGAATTACTCAAATTCAGAGAGTTCTGCAACTGGGCCAATAAAGACCACTTCTTAACAGCACTCGGAAGAAGCTTTATTTCACCAAACAAAAGGACCAGTGATAGCACATAAAGTCTTCCCCAATCCCCATCAACTCAAATAATGACAAAACACCGTACGTACGTACATATAAATATTTAGAAAAGAAAAAACAACTAAATAGAGGTGCGCCATAGCGTCCATCACACTTCTCCAACAGTATCTCTAACCTTGTTCAGACAAGCTGCCCCAAATTTGCCTCGAAAAGAAAACTCCCCCTCCCCCCAAAAACACACACGCACGCACGCACACACACACAGGAGGAGGAAGAAGAAGAAGGGAAAAAAATGGCAGGCTAGCAAGACCTTGTACCATGAAACCATTCTCAATCTCATGTTTAGTATTGAAATCTTCAAATAAAAGCAATGTTTCTCTTGCATAACCAGAAAATACTCCTTCCCAATCTCAAATATCAGAAAAATGAGACATGAAAGATTATCTATAGCATACGAGACCATAGAAGCAACAGAAACCAAATTTTTCCCAGTTGACATGATGCAATTGGAACAGGTGACTCATTAGTGGCCACTTATTAATAGAGAAAAAAGAAATGGTACAAAGAAGCTTGTATGCCAAAAATAAAAGACTAAATAAAATCAACCCTCCCAGAAGCAGGATAGACTTTTCTAACCTATGTATGCTAGCTTTTCCGCCAGTAAAATCCGATGTTGCCTGCCAGAGTGTGTGCTTCCTAGGTTGTGGATTAGTCTCCCTAAAGAACAGAGGTTGCCGTGCCAGCTGCCAAACCATCAAAAAGGGGGGGTCGTTATGGACAGTGCAATGCCAATTGCAATCGCACTAAAAATTACTGCTGCTGAACTGAAGCAAAACATAATCACTAAGAACATGAAAACAGAGTGTTCATTACCACAACATCTAAAGTCCCGGGACCATCATCAGGGTAATTTGCCTTCAAAGCCATAATGTCGGACCACTGAATTTCAATTTTATTCTTAAGACCCCCATCAAGAACTTCCCACACCAGCTTATGCTTCGCAAAATAACATTTTGCCACCAAGTCTCCTTCATATCTCGATTTATACTGCAAATCCAAGAACACATTTGATGAATTTCAAACAAAATTTCAACAATGAATCACTACAGATCTTTTCCAAACACATAAACCATCAAGTACCTCCCAAGTCCCAATTCTAAGAATTGAACCAGGAAAATTAGAGGCCTTCAACTTATCACCAGAAGCAGCACCAGCTTTCGACTCCTTTTTACCATGACTATGACTTCCAACTTTTGCTGTGCTCGACTCGGAAAGTTTCATTTGAATTAGCTCCAGAAGCGATGGGCTTTTCCTGAGGCGCAAACCCAATGGACTAGGCTCATCAAGTGGATTGCATTGTGAAGCTGGCACTGCAAAACCACCCATCCCCAAACTCTGCTGCTGTGATGAAAAAGCTGACAATATCAAACACTAGAATAACCAATTACAGACAGCGTAAATCTGAATTTTGTTTCTTTGCTAGTGCAGTATCATGAATTAAAATTCAAAATGATCACCCAAGAATATCCCTGCTGGATCTTCGAAAACTACAAGAAGCAATCAATTTCAGCAAAACTAAGCTACGACACAAGAACAACCCCCTGTATTAATTTAAAATGATAGCAAAGGAAATGAAAAATAATCCTCCTTGTTTGTGAAATTGGCAAGCATATAACCCAAAATAGCTACCGAAACCAACAAAAAAGCACAACTTATTCTGAGTTCATCCACATGGCTGCACGCTCCAATCAAGACCAGATAAAACTTCATCAAATATTTAAAAAAATCTAAGAAACTGAACACAAACACTCAACAATTAAATAACAAAAAAAAAAGTCAAAATCTTCTCAATTCTGCCAATAAATTAGTACATTCTTACACCGCTTAACAACACATACAATTAAAAAGAAAATTTACGCCAGACCTATATTTTCCGGCTACTTAGTACGCCTTTCTTAAGCTTCTATAGAAAAACAGGACACTTCCAGGCAAATACATGTACAACTGGACCAAAAAACAGAAAGAAAAAGAAAAATACTTTGGGCCGCTTGTGGAGTGGGCCGTGCTCTTCTTCCAAAGAATCCTCCAACTCCATCTTCACCGCCGCCATCTTCTCACCCTGCGATTCCGATTCACTGTTCTTCATCAACTGCACCATTAATAACCGCAATCACTACTTCAACTGCTTTCCAAATTTTCCGATCAAAACCCTAACGCTGGTCTTCGCTGTTTTGAGAGTTGTTTTGCTATTCTCTTTTGCTTTCTTTTTTCCTTTCTTGTTTTCAATTGAAGAAGAAGAAGAAGAATGAAATAATGGTGAAGGAAAGTACTTGAATGGCATAGTTTACTCCAGGACGGCGATTTACACGTGTCGTCTTTAAGGGCGTTGGGGTTTCGGTGCCCATGGCACGTGCTCGGCGCACACCCACACGTTTACAACTTAGGGTGGTGGCTTTGGATACAAATTGTTGTGAGAATATAATTTACCATGGCATTATCCATTTTGATGTATAAATAGATAGTTATTAGTGGGTTATTAAGTGTGCATATAATTATTTCAATATTGTAAAATTGCCTGATAAAATAAAATGATTGTAATTGGAGTATAAGATTAATTAATATGTATAAATGTTTAAGAGCCAAATAATCAATTAATTCAAATTGAACCACAACAAATTTATTAAATATATCTATAAAAAAATATATATAACTGTCAAATGAGAATTCATTGCAATAATATTGTGTCAATTTTGAAATGCAAGTAATATTTTTAGAAATTGTCATATCAAAAAATAATAATATGACATATATACGTGCTATCAAGCCAATAGAATTTTGTGTACTTTTGAGTTATGCAATGAAAAAAGAAAATTGATGATACCGGGCATCATTGGATTAGGCATACGTACCATTAATATTCATATTCTATGGAGGTAGTTGGTGTTTAGCTAATCGACTCACTCAAATGAAAAACGAGTAGACAGACACTTAAAACACAATATTTTATTAATGATAAAACAATAATTATAACAATAAATTAAACACAATAATTCTTGTTGAATGGTTATTGATTCAATAGTATCAGTCTTATACACAAAATATAATGAAATATTTAATGAATTTTAGATGTATATATATATATACCCACAAATAAAATAATACATATATATAAATGTGAAGTTTAAAATTTTAATATTGAGAAACCTTTAGAGTGATATCTATGTGTTAAAATGATATGAAAAAGATCATAAGCACCCCTATAAAGACAACAACAATAATTTGCGAATTAAAAATTACATTATTTCTCATAATTGGCAAAAAAATGTGTTTGCAAGTAGTAGCTTCTTTTTTAATTTTTTTTTCAATGTATACGTACCCTACAATGCAGTGTAGATAGTTTTAATTATTAAAACATTTTGCTTCATAATAATTAATTAACAGGAAAAGATTCTCATGGCTAACTATTTATAGAAGGAGAAAGTGACCGAAATAAGGAAGGAAAATATTTACAACAATATTCTACCAAAGGATCAGTCAAAAATATTCTACAGAAAATCCATCCTATGATATTGCCCATAAAAACCCAGATTTGTTGCCATAAATCGTGCTAACAAATTGCATAATCATTGCAGCATCTTGCTAACAATAACATTAATTTCACTTTGTGCAACTAAAAACAAAGAACACGTTTTTTAATATTTAAATAATTACTATCAATAATATAAAATGAATATTTAGAAATATTAAATGTTAAACATAGCTTGTGTTCGTATTCTCAAGTCCACATGTGCGGTGGAGTCACGTGAGCATAGTGGATAAAGCGTGGGGCCGGTGTTTTCTTGAAGCTTCCGCTTGTAGTCATCAGCTGAACGGTGGGGATCTGGAGGACCAACGCGTGGAGGAATCCGCAGTCTGGGTTCGACACGTAAGAAATAAACTGGGTAAAAATGGATATTATTGCTTATTGATATAATATTTTAGGTGGATAATGATTGGGAATTTGTCGTGTAGTTGAATTAGAGAGCGCAAAGAGGCGTGGCCTTGTAAATTATTAAGGCGGCTGTCTATTTTTAGACTAATGATTTGTTGATTGTACGTACGACTTGGAAAGCTGATACCTATTCAAACCCCCACAAACCCATAGGGCCCACGCCTAATCGTGTCGCCTTTGGACTCTACTTTTCTACAATTCACATGCATTCTTGCGTTTGAAGTATTATTGTTTATTTGACTTTGATTATTAAATATTTGTTTTATTTCATTTTGTTATCTTCAATTATTTCTTTATGCCGATGGATAGTTTGATTTGGATTTTAATATCTACTTTTCCAATATTCTTCCATGATATCACTTTGCAGATTCCTCTATTTTAAATTTTTTTAATTGATTATGATCAAATTTATCGTTAAATATGCAAATTAAGGTCACATCGTCGAGTAAATTTGAGGAAAATTTTGAGTTCTATATATATGTATATATATATATATAGCTCGAGCTCAACTTAATTAAATCCAAATTATCAAGTAAGTTGTAAACAACTACGAGGTCAAGTTTGAGTTCAAACTCAAAATAAAATAATAGTAATATAATATATATTTATTAATAAAATAAAAAATAATATTTAATTATATACCATCTCATGAGCCTCAAAACTAAATATAGCAGATTGAGATTGATTCGAAATAAAGGTAAACTCAATTCAACTCATCTTAAACTCAAAATAGCTCAAGCTCGATTCCAACTAGTTCAAGCATGGGTCATGAAGCTAGCATCGACTCATTTCTACGCCTATTGTAAATCTAACTACGATCAAGTATTGTCCCGCTTACAATGATGGAGTTTTGCTTTGAGGAAGCGCATTGAAATGTTAGAGAAAGAAGATAGTTTGTAAATTATCTTAAAAACTTCAATTTTTCTAATGCAGACGAAGGCTCCTAATTCAAGTTTTGAAAAGAAACACACGATTGTCGTTTTCACAAATTGTGTCGATAACAATGATATCTAACCTTGTCTTACATTGGAGCAAACAGTAGTCTTAAAACAATTTGTAAGTTATTCTCATCCTCTTTTCCTTTTTAATGCGTCTTTTTAGAAGAAAATCACACCTTATCGTACTAGTAAATAATATTTTAATTCAGTTAAACCTTTATATTTGATGACAAATAAAATCATTATTACTAGTGTTTTATCATTACAAATATTATCTGGTTATCATGAGAATTTTGAAACAGTTTATAAATTATTTTCCATCCCTTTTTTCCTTTTAATGCGACTTTTATGACAAAACTCTTATCTTGTACCGAGCAAGAATATATTTCAATATAATTGAATTTTTATATGTAATGATGAATTTTATTATTATTATTATTATTATTATTATTATTATTATTATTCATGAATTGCTTTTGTCGGGTACGAGAATAATTTACGACTTTGTTGAAATTTTCGTTTGGTGATGGTCATTTTCAATATCGAGCGTACTATTTTTTTAATTATTGTTTGCTTAAGTTAAACACAACTTTGCTAAATTTCCAATGTTTTTTTGTTACTCGATAGTTTTCCGACTGTAAACCGCCCACTCTCTATTGGACATGTGATGTTTAAATCTTGTACGACATCCTTTTTTTTTTTCTTCTTTTTTTAAGAAAATATTACAAATGATGAATTTTATTTTTTAATAAATTAATATTTTTATATTCTCAAATTAAATAAATTTAAGTATAAATTACACGCATTACACATAAGCTGTGCAAAGGAGTACATTTAGGCTCGAATATAAAACCTCTCATATAATAAGAGAGACTAATACTATTGAATTATATGCCACCGGACCTTGCACGACACCCGTTGAACTTGCTTCCATGCTCAAATTGGTTCATGTGTTATTATTGACTTTGAGGTGGGTGTTAAAATATCTTTTAGATTTTTACACATCTTGTCGTGATTATGTAATGTTAAGTATGATGTCTTTAATCATGAATCATGATTAATTTTGTTAAACATTATTTTGGTAAAAATTGAATTTAATTGATGCACTTCTAGCTTATACAAATATCATTGTTGTAATAATTCGATATGTTTTTCAATAAAGTATGATAATACTTATGTCTCCTTATTCTTTCAGTAATGTTCTACACAAAATTTATATGGATGATTTTGAATTATTGAGATTTTGAAGTCTCAAAATTTCATTATAATCATACTTTGGAATGTTATTATTTGGTTACAAATTTTAGATAAAAATCAATAAATATAATTGTTCATCTTTCTCTAATTGAACTCAACATGAAATTTTAGATGAAAATAAAAAAAATAAAATTACATTTATCTTCGCAATATTTACTCTCAAAACTAATTTCAATTATTGTAAATAAGAAATATTTTTTGAAGAAATATTATGTGCTGCAATTATTTTCTGTTGGTAAAAGTTTCATTAGAGCACACAACTACTTTCAATAGACCATAAATTAGATCTTGTACTGTATTTTTTATATCTCAAATTATTAACAATAAGTTTAATAAATAAAGTAATAACGACTTGATAGTTTTTAGCGTAAGTATTGCTACTTTGAGTATACATACATACATTTATATATATATATATATATATATAATCAGGTTTAATAAATCTAGTATTCTCTAAGGAAGTATGAAGTATTAAAATAACATGAGCATCTAGTTCTTGATAGAGACGGCACCTGATCATACTTTTGACTTAATGACCAGTAGCCCAGCCCTGCTCATATTCGAAAGGACACACGCTCCAGCAATAGTTCGACATGTTAATGTTTTGGTTATTCAAAGTCTTTTTTGGGAAATGCGAGCAGTCAATTAATTTAATAATGTAAAATTTATTTGAAATAACAAATATATTGATGTTTGAATTTCACTTACTTTGATATTTTTAAATAATTTGAGTTTTGCCCTAATTATTGTCAAATGTCTCAATTTTTTTTTATTGATTCTTAACTATTATACCCCTACTTAATATTATTTGAACTACTAAATATAATCAAAATTCAAAACCCTCGCACATTCCATAGAAAAATAATAAAATATCTTTATATTATTTTTTAAACCACAGCAATAAGATTTGATATTTTCGTAACGACAAAATTTTGATAATTTCTTTATGATTTTCTCTACAAGAACATTTTTCTAATTATTTTTTTTTTTACTTAGAAATGTAGTTTAATGCAAACAAGGAAGATCAACTACACTAACTTGTTATCTTTATTTTTATAATACATTCTTAATCAATATGTTTTGTTAAGTTTTATGATTTATTTTAACATATTAATATACAAACGTAAGAGCATAAATATTCATTTTGTATTTTAAATATTCTTGAATGAAAATTAATTTTTATTTTTACAAAATTTATAACCGAACATATACAAAGTTTAATAAAAATGTAAGTATGGTGGTTTTTTTTTTCCTCTTTTTTCCTTTTTCCCGTTTTGAGTGGACTTGATGATTAGGGTCACAGAATGTTAGCATGTAATTGAATCAATATTTTGACAATTATTATAAAATTTGAGTATTAATTAAAAAATAGTTACATATCCATGTATTGGGAATCATTCGAATTTGAACTCTAACATCGTGATTAGACCTTGAATTTTTATGTGAAAGATGTTAAGAATTTTTTTTTATATACTTCAAATGATAAAATCTTACATTTTAGTTTTTGTTACATAAATATCAACATATATTAAGTGTAACAATTATGTCACTTTACCAATTAATCTGTGGTCAAATACTAATCAAATTATTTGTAAACTCTCACTTGTGAAAATGATCTATTGATAAAACTTATATACCAATATAATTTTTACCCTTTAAAATAATTACTTAAATAAATAGCATTGGTGTTGTTATTTTGAATATTAATGGTAATGTTCAGAGTACAATAGTACATCACGACATGTTATTATTTTAAATATTGTTGTAATCTTGAAAGTACAACACTAAATTATCATCCGCAGGCAAAAAAAAAAAACAAAAAAACTCCAGCATCTGTCCTTCATCGAACTCTAGCTTAGCCCATTTGCGAGACATAACGATCCTGGGCTTGGCCCTTCTACTTTCACACACGGCCCAATCGATATCAATTCTTTTACTTCTTTTGATTTCCAAAATCAAAATTTGACAATATTATCTGTAATGATCAGTGGCATGGTACAATCCAAAAACTATTTCCACAATCAAAGACATTAATGTGGTAAAAGCTAATAATTTCTTATGTCAAACTAAAGATTGTCTGGAAAGTGAATAAATAATCCCACAATCATCTCTTAATGAAAAATTAGCGCATATTTGAGAGAAAGAACTTGGTTCAATTAAGAGCTATAATGATATCATATTGGTTAATAGATGAAAAAATCTATCACTTAATCATTGGTTATATATTGCTTATAAGCAATTGTACCGAATTCCTATTTTAGTGGAGTATTTGTCCATGTCCTTGATAAATTCATTGGACATGCACAATAGTTCAAAAATATGTCACAAAATATTTAAGAATTTATAATATGTTACATATATTATAATTTTTTAAAAATAAAGTTTATAATACCTCAAAATAAAATGGTTAGAATTTTATAATTTTTTTTTCCAAAAGTTAAGAGTTTCATATTTTATTTTTTTGAAATTATTAATAGGTTTTACCAACTCATTCCCTCCTCAACCATAGTATTGCACCGAACATCATAATCAATGATTGTACATCTGATTTTGCTATTAATGAAATTTAGTTCCGTTTTTCATTCGAGTGTTTCTTGAAAGCGTGCCCCTGCCATCAATGCCTGTGTTCAGCATATTCGTCCCTCATCGTGATTGTGCGCAACAGTCTTGTACATCTTTTTTAGGATTTGGCAGAAATGGTCAATAAGTATCAAACTACTAGTCACACATTATTGAACTTCATTATGTTTAACTTTATTGATTATAAAATTTTCATTCCCAATATTTATCTTATAAATTCTAAATTTTATTTCATTCAGACATTTTTAAAGCTTATTTGTAAAGTAATGTTAATATCTTACAAATTCTAAAAATATTATAAAAAATAAAATAAAAAATTATAAAAAAAATTTAACCAAACGCCCCTTGATGTTGTCCTTTTTGCATATTCAGTGTGGGCGAAGAAGGGGGATGGATGTACACTATTTTTCCATTTAGAAAATCTAGCAAACACTTATGCCATGCATATCATTATTGATTGTTCTCTCCTATGTCTTCGTAAATCTTGTTAAAAGGGTATTTAATTAACAAATAAAAAATTAATTATTTTAGAAGAGAAATAAATTTAGTTTACCCCTTTTTCCTCTTGAGATGCAAACAGTATACTAGATAAGTAATGTTTAAATAGACGCTGAATCAAAACATTTTTAATAAAAATTAAGAAGAAGTTAAGTATCCCACATATTGAGTAATCGATTTTATCAAATTAATTCTAAATAACAAATTATACTACTTAGGAGAGTATTTGATTTAAACTATTTGAACTTGCAAAATTCGATTTGAATTCACTCCTAATTTTGGGATAAGATAATTTGAATCTAACATGATGAAACTGTAGAATTCTATGAACTATCACATCCTTGAATGCAAATAGTGCCTGAGGTCATTAGGTCAAAGCAATGTTTCAGAATTAGACTGGACCGGTGATTAGTGACCAATCCGATCTGGTTCAATCATAAAAATTGGTGACTGGTTAGCTAGGTCAAAACCGGTCAAATTGGGTCAAAAACCAATGAAATCGGTACTAGTTCGATCGATTTTTGACCCGTTCATTTTTTTAAAAAAAATGAAAAATATAAAAAAAATTTATAAGTTGAAATATGATGATTAAAGATTCTGAACATGTAATTTTTTGAATCATGAATTTATTTTCTTGAAATTTAATAAAATTGTAGTTATATGTAAATACTTATGTTTAATGTGTTGTTTTATTTTGTTTAATATCTCTTAGATTATGTTGAATATTTAGTATAGAAGAATTTATTTTTACTTGGAATTGAATTATGAAACAAATGATTGCTTAAATTAATGTAACACATTATTTTTTATTTATTTATGGTTGGCTAATTGTGAAATAATATTATTTTCTAAAAATCATACTTAAAAATAAATAAGTTAAATTTTCTTTCAAATAATATTTTTTCTATATCAATTGAAGGTTATGTTTTTTGATAATATTAAAATATTATATATATTTATAAAATTAAATATAATTATTAAATCATTGTGGCGTCATACCGATTCAATCACTGATTGAATCGGTTGAACCAGTAATTAGCATCGTTATCGATTCATTGTTCGATCCGATATTGAAAACATTAGGTTGAAGGCATGTTGCTTGAGCTATAAAAAATAAATAAATAAATAAAATACATAAACTTGCAATTCAACGAAGGAGAAAAATAAAGGAAAAAGAAAAAGAAAAACAAAGATATTTAGAGAAAGTTGTGAATAACCATAATGCCCGAAACTAAAGGCATTTGACAAGGCTGGTCCTCAGCCAGCAAACTCGATAACGACTTAAGAATTTGCTTGCCAACAATAAATAAAACTGGACCCACTTTGTTTTTCGGCCTTCTTTTTGTTTCTCTCTTTACAGTTACATGCCAATAGACAAGGACATTATTACATATCATATATATATATATATATATATATATTTCTTAATTTGTTAAATAAAAAAACAATAATAAATTCTTATGTATATATTGGGCAACCTGCAGTTGAAATTGTTGTCTGTATAATCATAGTGTCTGAAGAAGAAATGGGTCCAATTGAAGTGGAATATTCTTCCTTTTCTCATTAATTGATGCCAATATTAGGAATTGGGATATGGCCAAGAAACAATGTTGTCTTCGGATGTGGAAAGTTTTTGGAAAATTAAATTCCATACTATATTTCTTTTTAAACAAAAGAAGTATCAATTTTAAATACTAAGGAAATTGTTTGTCATAAAGTATAAATTAAATATAAACTAATAAATACCTCTATAATGCGGAAATATATAATTACAGAATGTAATTAATAAGATAGTCCGGCATAGGATAATTAAGAAACCAACCGAGATCCTTTTTAATGGTATGTTGGAGGTATTTTTGTTTGTGGAATTAATTAGTTCAATTAGAAGAATCACACTGTAATGATATTGGGACAAACATTAATTTCCTTCAAAATGAAACAATAGAACTTCTTTCATTTCATTTTTAGGAAAAAAAGTTTCTCCCCAAAATCTAAAATCTAAGTACAACGAAATGATGGAATTTAACATTTAAATTATGATTAAACGTTCTTTTTCGTTTTTTTTAAAGATGTCTTGATATGGTAAATCAATCCATGTCTATTAATTAATAGAGTCGTTGCATTATTAGATAATAATGTTATTAAATTTCAGCATCAAGCTACATGAGTTGAGTTCTATTGAGTATCTAAGAGAGACATTAGGTCGTCCTCACTCACGATACGAGCAAAATAATTAGAAGACACTGATATTATCTAACAGAAATACTTGAAAGCAAAGAGAAAGAAAAAGACAAAAAAAGAAAAAGAAAAACTCCATTTTTTAAAAAATAAGACGAATAATACTATTCATAAAGTATTGGAGTAATAGTGTAAATGAGATGAGACGAGCCGATTCGCAAATAGTTCGGATTCAGCTCTATCTTTTCGAGCTGGTTAGTCAAACGAGCTGAGCTAAATTCAATAATATTAGGCTTAAAAAGCTTGTGAGTTTAAACGAGTTTTTTTATTACATATATACACACATATAATTATAATCTAGGCCCATGTAATAACATCTATGAAGATAAGTAAATAATATTAATGATGACGACAACAACAACAATAATAATTCAATTTTTTATTTTTAGAAAAATATATAACAAAAGTATTTAAATAAATTATAATTATTGATTTTATTTTGAGTGTAAATGAACTCGAGTTAATCCAAATCTATTTGAGCTCGAGCTCATCCAAACTTAATAAATTGAACTTTTTTATTTCTTTATGACGAGCCTTATCACGTCAAAATCGATAAGACTTGTCGAGTCTTCGTCCATCTCAAAGCTCAGCTCGAGCTCGCTATTTAATAGACCAACTCGTTTACACCCCATATTGGAGTGACCAATGATGTATTGCTTACGGTGCAAGTGTTACATTATTTCTCATATCTATATTTTAATTTTTTGTTATCCTTATGCAATAATATATATTTTTTAATAAATCAAGATTTTGGCGGTTACCTCCACTATGCAAATAATGACAATTATTAGCCTAGGTCAGCATGTTCGGCAAGTTGCCCATGACTTAAAATAATTGCTAATGACTTTATACCCGTGAAGCTCTATCATTCACA
>JACGDI010005751.1:276633-292726 GCA_014898725.1 Jacaranda copaia
GATTGGTTAAGCAAAAATTGCTGGATACTTGAGTTAGAAATCAAATTTTCTTAACTACTGGAGAGGCAACAAAGAATTTGTTGGAGAAAATGATGAAAATGTATCTCAAATTAGGGTTTGAGTCCATATTCCTTTTTTTTAAATAAAAATAAAAATTTAGATACGCATGGGTGTACCAAAAGATTGTTGGAATTTAAAGCCCAATCTTTATATAGAAATGTATATGTAAATATGAGGATAATGTTATTGATCACTCGACAAATTTGAGTCTATATATATATGTATGTATATATTTTATATAAGTATATCAAAATTATAAATTTCCTTATAGAAACCTATATCACTTAAAAGTTGATCTAATGGCAATGAGTTTGGATAGAACCTGGACTTGCTTCGAGTGGGGCATGCGGATCAAATATTAGTGTAACTTTGAATCCAAACCAAACATGACTCCAATTCACTACAAGAAAAAAATAAATTAATGACAAAATAGTTGGTGATAATGTAAAAGTTGTTACTAATTAAATATATTAGGTGACAAAAGATTTAATTTTGTTACTTTAATGATTTTTACAAACTAAATAATAACAAAAATAGTGTTAGAGTTGTCACCATAGATAATTAGGGACACACCTATAGTGATAATGAAAATCTTGTCACAAATAATTTTATTGTCACTAAGTTGTCACTATAGGGATGTTACTAATTGTTAATAGTAATAATTCAAAATATTTATTTTTGTTACTATTGACTCATTTTGTGACGAGATAAAAATTGTTGTCATTTAAAAATTATCATTAATGACAAGATAAAAGCTATTGTCACTCAATGTATATTATTAGTAATAATTTTTACTTTATCACTTATTATTTTGCCACTAGTATTATATTTTTTTGTAGTTATTGTTAGTTACAATATTATAAATATGCATATACATAAATATATTATTGTATAATATCTTTATGTCACTACAAGAAAATATGCTTTTTGTTACAATATTTTTTACTTCACTAAAAATAATGTAGTGAAAAAGGATTATTAATTTGCTATAATTTTACTAGTGTAGTATAAAATTCCAAATGTGTGGTAAAAGTTTTATTAAATACTACACTTCATCTTATCATAGCAAAAAATATACTTATTTACTATAATTTTTATATGGGGTGAATAATATTATACATTTACTATAATTTTACATAAACTGTAGCAAAAAGTTAATGAATTAACCATAATTTTTATTAGTGAAGTAAAAACAATAAAACTTGTGAAAATCTGAAGGCGAAGATTAAGATTTTAAATAAAAAAAAAATTCACTAGAAAAGAAGAAAAATATGTTGGAAGTAATCCTTAATAAATAATATTCAAGATAAATTAAAAAATTGCTTCCAATTTTTATTAATAAAATATTAATTAATTAATTAATTAAAAATTTTAAATTAACAAATAAAACCCCAAAAAATTTCTAACTACTCATGATTTTAATTAATAAAGGTAGAGGGAAAATAAAAAATTCCCTCTAATTTTTATTATTAAAAAATATTTGATTAATTAATCAAATACTTAATTTAGCTAACTAGCAAAGCTCCTCAAAACAGTAAGAAAACCCCAAATTTGGGGACAAAATAAATATTTGTCTCCAATAACTTTTATTAGTAAAAAAAGTTGATTAATTAATTATCAAATATTTATAAATTTGCTAATTAATAACAACGTGATCATTGGCCTAGTGACATCACTTTCACACACACATATGAATAAGGTCAAGTTCGAATTCTGATAAGCTCCTACTATCCGTGTGTGTATAAATAAAAAGGTAAACTCTCCAAATTAATTACTTTTTATACATCTAACTGTATTGGAAAATAATTTAAATATTTAGTACACTTTTCAAAGCGTGGTAATTAACTAACATATACTACACATTTTGTAAAATATAGTGGTGCATTTGGTAGCTTTTTATCGCATATCAAATTTGTAGTAATTGAAGATAATTTCGTAGCAAAAGTCAATTACCACGATTAAAAAAGTATAGCAAAGCTTTTACCTCGCTCGCAATGTTTACAGCTAGAAAAATGTAATACAAATGTAGTTAATAACATTTTACTACACTTAGTTACTATTTACTACTCATAATTAATCATAGTAAAAAGCAAATTTTTTTGTAGTGTGTGATTTATTTATATAACACATACCCACATATATATGAAAAAAATATGTTTGTACTATGATACTCTTATTTAAGTATAAATATAATATTCTAACAAATTAAAGTAATAATACTCTATCAATAAGTAGTTTATTCATCGAATGTATAATATGCGCATATAAATTATAAATAATTAGTTCTTTGTTATTGTAATATTATTTTCTCAGATTTATAAAGATATAGTAATATTATTTTTTGAAAGTTATTTTTCAATATTTTTGACATATAAATCGACTCTACCAAGTCTAGTTGCCTTATCTTGAGGCAGAGTGGTCGGCTTGCTCTTGAGTTTTAGCGAACAAACCTTAAACTCAACCTATTGTCATTGTTAAGTTGATTTTTAGAAATCAAATTGTTCTAGGACAATTATTTTCTTAACAATTAAAAGTATCATCTAACACTGTTCGAATTTAGGCTTCTCCTGAATTTCTTGAACCCTCTGTCCACTGAATGTGGAACCAAATCCATTTAGAATAGCTCAATTTTAAATTTTATCAAATAGTTGGATTTATTTAAAAAAAAAAAAAACCTTTAAGATCATGCATATACTTCTCATATTGTTCATAATTCACTTGCGTTCTATATATTTTGCACCCAAATACGTATTTTACATAGTTCATCAACACTCATACAAAAATTATTAGATACAAAATATTAATCATTTATCTCAATGCAGCATTAAAACACACACACACACTACACTTACTCTTTGATACGCTTCACTTAGTCTCGCACCCTATGAACTTATGTCAAATAATTACCCTATTCTTAAGCACAAAACCAATCATTCTTTTGTGGTTTATAAAACTGGATGTATCATTTTTGGACCACACCAAAAGGATATCAGAAAAGCTTTAAAGTATGACCAAGACAAGTGTGTTAGAGAAGCTTAATCAAGCACCATGTATACATATGTTAGTGAAAATGTGATAAGGACAAGCATCAAACCAACCAAGATAACTGTTCAAGACCTCTTTCTCCTGTTCGTTAGTAAGTTGTGACAGTTGAATCCGTGAAGGGCCTGAGAGTAAGAATCCATGAAAACCTCCACAAAACCAATAAATTTTTCCTTCAAGCACAAAACTAGGGGAGCTTCTCTTTTCTTTTTTCATTTCTTTTGTTTGTTTTTCCAAGTATCTGCACGTGAAATCCCAATAATTTCTCATGCAATAGTGGGGCCTTTAGCCAACCCCTGCGTTTGTTCTCATGCCAAATTCCAACTACAAAGAATCTTCTCTCCCTCCCTCTCTAAATTGGTCGCTCTTTCTTCTCAGCAAATTCATCTCTTATCTTTTCAAAATTTGTAAGTAGTAATGGCTCTTTGGCCATCAATGGTTCTGCTGCTTATTCTTGTTGTATTTAGTTGCAGTAATGAGGTGTCTAGTGTTGGTGAAAAGGAACTTCTTTCATTGAAAAAACTTCAATGGGCGCCGCAGGGTGACAGCCCAAGTTTCTTCTCTCAGAAACCAAGTGAGTATAAAGCCAGAAAATGTGGAATTCCTACAATTGTGTGCTTTTGTTTAAGACAACCGGTTCTTTTAAGGTAGTTTTAAAGTGGATTCTTAACTGTTGAGGATAAGGTATCTCAACTTTTTCCTCCTTTTTACTACTGTATGCATTTCCTTTGAGATCATTCCGAGTTATTTTAAGGTGTTTTCTTCAGCTGCTTCTATGCTTGTAGCTAGTTCAGACAAGAAGAACAAGCTGATGCTAACGTTTCCTCATAACAAATACGAGTACATGTGAATAAAGAACATTAACTTCATCTAATTACAGTTCTTTGCATCATCAGGAACGCAGAATGGTGCAACCATACTTGAAATGAAGCAACGGGACTACTTCTCTGGGCCGATAAGGGACTGGGACGAAAAACTGCAGAAACGCCTACTTGCTGACGATATTCGAGTCAGGTCTATACAATCCCGAATCAGAAAGGTAGTCTCTAGTCAACAAGAATCCACCCTACAAACTCAGGTACCTATTAATTCAGGTGTCAAACTTCAGACACTGAACTATGTTGTCCCGGTGATATTAGGTGGCCGAAACCTAACAGTTATTGTTGACACTGGAAGTGACCTAACATGGGTTCAATGCCAGCCCTGTAAACTGTGTTATACTCAGCCAGAACCCCTTTTCAACCCATTAATATCTCCTTCATACCAATTAGTTCAGTGCAATTCCCATGCCTGCCAAACTCTGCAATCTGCCACAGGCAATTCAGGATTATGTGGGAATAATGCACCAATATGCAACTACGCAGTTACCTATGGTGATGGATCGTATACTCGTGGAGAACTGGGCCAGGATCGTCTAGTTCTTGGAACTACTCCGGTAGAGAATTTTGCATTTGGATGTGGGCGGAACAATAAGGGTCTGTTTGGGGCGGCTTCTGGCCTCATGGGACTGGGAAGGAGTGATCTTTCATTGATTTCTCAAACTTTCGATGTATTTGGAGGAGTTTTCTCCTATTGCTTGCCTGATACTGATGTTGCAGCTTCAGGCTCACTAGTACTAGGAACTGATACCTCGTTCTATAAGAATATTACACCTATTTCTTACACTAGATTGGTGCAAAATCCTCAGCTCTATAGCTTCTACATTCTAAATCTGACAGGAATTAGCATTGGTGGGGTGGCTTTAGAATCTCCAAGTTTTGGGAGAGGTGGCATTCTTATCGATTCAGGGACCGTTATCACAAGGCTTCCTCCGTCTATCCACACAGCTGTTAAGGCTGAGTTCTTGAAACAGTTCTCAGGGTATCCCCCGGCCCCAAGTTTTTCAATCTTGGACGCATGTTTTAACCTTTCGGCATATGAGGAAGTGAATATTCCAACACTCATGATGCAGTTTGAGGGAGATGCTGAGATGAGTGTGGATGTTTCTGGAATGTTCTATTTTGTCAAGAGGGATGCATCTCAGGTGTGTTTGGCTCTTGCAAGCCTTGCATATGAAGATGAGATTGGGATTATTGGGAATTATCAGCAGAGAAACACAAGGGTCGTGTATGATATTAAGCAGATGGAATTGGGATTTGCAAAGGAGATCTGCAGTTTCAACTAGACACAGATCAAATGTGCACAAAAAGTTCTATTGGCAAAGCCATTATTCAATGACTCGGTTGGAATAGAGAGCTAGAGAGATTTTGTTTTTCTTAGGTTTGAATCTCTACATATAAATTTGTAGTACGGGGTGGTATAGAATTATATGAAGGTCACTTTGTATAATACTCCTGTATAAAATTTATTCGAGAGACAGGATCCCATGAATTTTCTTTTGTAAAACTTCCTTGTCTGTAAAACGAATGAAGTCTCATAGTTTATAAATCAAGTTTTAATCGACCTACAGGAACTTCATAGAAAAATGGACAAAGTAAATAACAAAATAATCACAGACAATACATCGGCTGCAAACAAACGAAATGACAAACAAGTTTTTGTTTTTGTTCTTGTAATCTCGGGAAAATCAACATTGTGCAGCCAAAATGCCTGAAAAAAAGGGAATCTCTGAAGCATTTGCAAGAATTCTTTGCAGCCATAAAGAATTTCTAAGAGCCCACCTTTGGAATGTCTCCATCTTAGAGCTTCAGATGCATACTGCATTGAACAGTACCCAAATGGGAAAGAAAAGGAATATTGAGGGCTCATGGCTCCATAATAATCTACCATTTTGCAAACCATTATTTGCAAAGCCAAGTTTATGAACTATTAAAGTTTTGGATTTAAAAAAGGTTCCATGTTTCTTCTTCTTCTTTTTGTTGAACGAAAGGCAGGAGATAGACAATCTACGCAGCGACTTTCCTTGGGCTTGGGCCATAAGCATTACATCCAAAAGGTGAAAGTGAGCATACGAATTAGTCCTACTAAAATGCCAATCAAATTAAAACTAACATGAAGATGATTGATTCACAAACTACTACTGCAAATCAATTCAAATGAAAGACATTTGTGAAAAGTTATAAATCAAACGAATTAGACTATTATCTTAGTGGTAACATAAATTCCATAGCACAGTAGTAGTTTGCTAATAAAATTTTTTGCACTCTGTATACTTGGGAGCACTTAGCTTGTGAATTGTGATCCTCATGTGTGGCTACTTGGAGAAAAATTTCAAAGTTTTGAGTATATGATGTTCATAGTGGGAAAGAATGGCATCATAGGAATTCTAATGGCCATTGGATTACGATGCATTGAAACATATACATTCTTGATTACATGAGGTGTTATAAAGATTAAGTGCGACAAAAATTGGAATCGAACTTGAATAATATCTTATTCAGCGTGACTCTGGAAGCAACCCTTCAAACAGCAAATATTAGAGTTTAGAGTATCTTTTGCACAATTGTTTCGTGGCCGCACGATTTAAATACTCATATCTGTATGATTTGATATCTTTTCTAGATTTTATTCTAAGTATTTCATATGGCACATAAACCTGATAGAAATGGACAAGGTAGTAATAAACTAATCGCAGCAATACAATCTACACCAACTAAAAACAAACAAAATGACAAAGGAATTTGGTTTTGGTTTTGCTTGTTCAGCACGAATCTCTTAGTCATATTTTCTTGGCAAAATCCACCATGGACAGCAAATTTTTTCAGAAGAAGAGAGAATCTCTGAAGCACTTGCAAGTTCTTTACTGCCTGTAAATATACCTTTTGGGATGTCTCGATCTCTGAACGTCTGATTTTCCAGTGATGAACAGCACAATATTCAAATTGAATAAGAAAAATTGATTCCCGATGAACTCATTGATCCATATTAGGATCAATAGTTTTTCCTTAAATGTCGCCGAGCCTGAAGTGATCTTGTGCCATTCTTTCTGCAAAAGACATGCTACAAGGAAATAAACCAGTGAAAGTCGAGGAAAATTGAGCTGCATTCTTTTGTTCAAACTGCATTTTTCTAGGAATTCTACCATTCATGATTTTGGTGAATTAGGATCAGTTCTGTGGACAAAGGGTTCCATTTCAATATCAATAGAGTTGGATATTTCCTCACCCTTCTTTGTTCTCAACATCTCATATGGAAGAATAATTGCATTAGGATCACTGCTGGGTATCAGGAAAAGAATCCCAATTGGAAGAAGCCGGAAAAGGCTCCTTATTAATATGGCCAACCAGAGGTTATCAAACGTGGTTCTTGTAACGTTTAACATGTGGAGCAAGAGGCCTCCGGCCCAAGATGCTGAGAATGAACCTATATGGTCAATTGACATAAGCAGAGCGAAGAATGTGCCTTCTATACCAGAGGGACAAAGCTTTGAACTGAGTACAAGAAGAGGCATCCATTTGAGGCGCCCAATCATGTGAGAAACAGCAGCATCAAATATGACAACTGCATAATCTGGCACCCCAAATATCAAGTTTATATGCAAAACCAATATCAAATCCAGCATTCCTGAAGCACCATATAGCAACTGTGCCCAGAGAACCACACGGCGAAAGGGGTGACTTCTGAGAGCATTTTGATAGAGGAGAACGCCTAAAAGAGAACCAACTGCACCAACAGCTGATATGGATCCGACCACCTCCTGCATAGGGAAAGATCAGAGTTCTAGTTACATGGATGGGATGTTGATAGTTTAAATTGAATTATTCTGAATGGCTTGAGTGATCAAGAAAGTGTGAGTAAGGGAAGGGAATCTTTGCAACAACTTTAGCAAAGTGTTCTGCTTTTTTTGGCCGAATTTTAATTGTTTCAGAGTGTTTGGAAGTGGTGCTTCTAATTTTACTTCTTTAAAGTTGAACAGAAAAAATGCTGTAAGATAAGAGTAATCCTCACCCAACTTCTCCAAAATCTAGCGCTTTTAAATATTATTTTCAAACAATCAACTCTTTCTACAACTTTCTCTACTACTTTTTGCTTCTTAAAATGCAAAAGCTCTTGCTAATGCCGCTTACGTAGTTCAGTTTGAAAATCTTGTGGGCAATAGAAACCCTGGATAAAAAGTTAAAGAAAGATGGAGTACCTGTGAGAAAGATGGACCAGTTCGTGCATCTGTATACCAATAAAACATCCCCTCATGTATGTGAAGACTCACGGCTAGTGAAAGATACATGTATAAACATGGCCTCCAAACAACAGGGCATTTGAGAGCAGTCCACATAGCCATAGCAGCATCTAGAAATTTTTGGCTAACCTATTCAGAAATGCAATTTTCTAGGTTAGCTCCATGGGAGCAAAAGACCTCAATGATCTTTAGCAAATAGTTGCTTACTCGCTTATAAGAAAAGTTTCGGATTAAGGGCTCATGTATTATCATTCCCACCAAAATCACCAGTCCAGCTGGAACACTAAGGACTCCAAAAACACCCTGCCACCACAAAAACCATAATAAATAATGATCAAGAAGATATCCATTTAACTAAATTTAGGCAATAGCTCCAAGCTTATTTTAACTAAATTGATTTCGAAAATTATTAATCATAATCTGCATTATGCATCACTGTATTATAACTTCCTGTTGAGACCTAATAAAAAGCAATGCAATAGAAAAATTATAGCGAAAGTTTATAAAAACATGGTAGTTGCAAACCTTGGACCCAATTAGATGAACTAGAAAGCCGCTAATTATGTACCCAATTAATTGCCCAATAGAAGAGCACAATCCACACAAGCTCTGCATCTCCCCAGCAAGAGAAGGATGGCCTATACTGTTTTCAGTTACACAGGCATCAATAGTCACATCTGCTATTGCAGCACCAGCACTCCCGCATATTAGAAGTAACAAAGCAAATCCAAAATATAGGTTCTTTTCCAGTGATAGAATAATCATGGATATGGCACCAGTGAAGCCTGACATCATAAGGAGCTCAATCAGAACCATGTTTTTTACTATGAGTTATAAATCCAAGAGTACAATGGCCACATAACTATAAAACTAAGTGAAACAAAACATATGTACATATATTTTCCCTGATGCATACACACGCACACACATTTGTATGTGTATATGGATATGTATTATGCCATGTACTTTATCCAGTCCATACAATCACTTCTCCTTCTCAGCGGACGTATATGCTTATGGACTGCAGATTCACTTTAAAGAGAGAAAACCTAAATGCATTGAAACAAGGCACTCTCTTCCAGACAATTGAGACCTATTTCATTTCTAGATATCATACATTGGGCTTCTTACCTTTAAGGACCATTTCTGCTTTCACCATTTCAATTGCAAAATTGCAGTCGACCCAAAAAGTGTGGCATTGATGATATTACATCAACCAAATAAAGCTGGTGGAATTTTCCATCAACAGAAGAATACAAGCCTTAGAACTAGAAAGCAGAAGGAAAGGGGTGAACAGCTCAAGGGAAAGGGTAAGGTAATTTGAAATGGTCGTGCCACAACTGCCATAGATACAAAAAGATTGCTCTGTATAGAATAGGAAACTTTTTTAGAAAATTTCAACGTTCCATTTTGCAACACAGCAGGGCTGTTCAGGTTAAATAAATATTCAAGCTTCATGACAATTCTTAATCAACAAGGTTGACATCAAGAAAGATGAAGAACCAGTTATGTCTTGCTTGAGATAAGCACAGGATGGCAAAGGAATCCATTTATCGCGTAATCCAAAATATGCGTCTCTTGCACTTTATCCTTCCCAAATACTATCTAGAAAGTTTTTTAGAAGATGAGTGAGCCCTAATGTACTAGGTCTTATTTGAAACCTGAATGCCTTTAATACCTCCAGATGCAGTATAATCAGAATGCACAGATTCACATCTAGATGAGACAAATTAACTGAGAAGCTCATGAAATGCTTTATGCTTTCAACTAGATCTTATAAAATATGAGAAAGTAGGGAACTCATTTATAGCATGGTAAGCATGCAACAACTTGAGAAATATGTCTCTTGATGTCTTTGCATTAGAGTTCTCCAGTTAAGAGAGAACTGCAGCTGAGAACCTATGCATATTTTAAGGAACTTTCTTACCATAAGAACCTATGCATAGTTTCTTTAATTCTTTGCAATATGGTCTAATAATTTACACTGTTCTTGAAATATTTTCATAATCAAAATGCTCAGTCTCCCTTACATACACATACGCCTCTCTATTTAACTTAATAAATATTAAGTTCCACCATACCATGTCTAATAATGAAGAAACAAATTCTACGTCCACACCCCTGTCATCTGTAAAGAATCTTAGATAAAGTTGCGTCTATGAATGCCGTAATGTCCACGTGTAAAGCTATGAACTATATCTACAACATGAACAAACTATTTATGTCTTAACTCTATCTTAACGCAATATATTACTAATTTACAATTTACAACCGGATAGTCAAAACCAAAAGAAATGCAACTTTAGACAAAGGGGGGAAAAATGTACCACAGGAAAATGTAAGAATGAAAAACTTATGAACCCATAGTGTGCGAAAAAAAACGAACTCATCCTTGAGAATGCTTCAATTATTCACATAATAGAATGGAATCAAGACAGAATATATGTCAGTAATTATGTATTTACCAGCAAAGACAAAGTAAGGCCTTCTTCTATGTCCAGCAATGGGAACAGTATCTGTAAGAAGACCCCACAAAGGCTTGACAATCCAAGGAATCATAATCATTCCATGGTACACCTGAGCTTCAGAGGGCTGTAATTTCTGCTCATCTTTCATGTAGTACTGCGTGCTGACTTTGCTCAACCCTAAGCAGAGCCCCTGGTTGATCCCGTATACGATCACTACTCCCAACACAAAGCTCCAGTGCAACTCATTACTCAACTTTTTCACCCATTTAAAAGGGCTAAGAATCAGCCCCAAAATCCCATTCTTGGTTGATTTTCCTTTCTGGGCTTGGTTTTCTTGAAGTGGGAATTTCTCATCTTGATCCATTCTTGTGGTCAAGTCTTCCTGTAAACTGTATTGAAAATTGCAGCAGATTTATTTAAGTAAAAAGGAAGCGCCCGGTATAGAAGAATCAATTTTTTACAACTCTTTATTCAAGAACTTCTTGTTCTTCAAATGGGTGTATGGAATTCCGTGAAATTGTTTAGTTGGAAATGAGAAAATGGGCAAGCAAGAGAGCAGCACGGCAACGGTAAAGTGAGCGAAGATATTAAATGTACCGTGATGTCAAGTGCAGTGGCTATTTTTTAGCTAAAATCGTTCGATGGCATGAAACCGCTCCGCGGATATCGCAACATATGACATGCTATCTTAGTTCGTACTGTAGAGAACAGGAGGGATGGGCACACAAACAAATGAGGTTTGCGGGTTTGCTACAAACCAGATCGAGTATCCGTGTCTTAAGTCCTAACGGTCAAAGTCTTCATTCCATATTAGTGGACTGGAAATTGGGCCTGGTGTTTGGGCTTCCTCTAGAATTTGGGCCAGGAGAATGGATGCTCAATGGAGAAGGCAAGTAGCTCTACTTCGTCAACGGATCGCATTTGAATTGGATCGGTCAAATGCAAATCTAAATTTGATTGTCAAAATTCATATTTGATTCCGATTTAATATCCTATAAGATCTTTGTTAGTAAGTATCATATCAGAAATTTGATAAAAAAATTCGACCCAATTATATATATATTCCTTTGAATTGTATAAAATTATTGTGTTTAGAAAGTAAATTTACGTCATATTGAATTTTTAATAATTTTTTATAACATATTAGTCTAAAAGTTAAATATTTGAATACTAAACCCTTATAAAACATTATATTAATATATATGTAGACTATTATACATTATTATATTTGATTTTTTCAGTATGCTACTTATTTTTAGTTAAGGTTCAATATCGATAACATAATATAGACATTAGGCCGACACAATATAAAGATTTGGGTTTAAAATCTTTATTAATATTATGCATAAGAGCATTAATTTAATAAAAAATTATTGAAGGTCGGATTCGGATATTTAATAGTTTAGATTGCTTAATTTCATATCTGATCCATTTATTTCAAATTACGAATATTTATAATCAAGTCTAATTTATTGAATATTTTAATCAATTAAAAATTTTAAAATTTGGATTGAATACAAATCGAATTCAGATTAAAATCCGATCGATCCATTAATAGCCTAACCCGACATTTCAATTTAATTAGGGTTGTCAATAGGTCGATTATTATTCTAAATTTGGCATTAAGTTATTTAATTAATTTATTCTAAATTCTAATATATTTATTTAGTGGTATAAAAATTGTTTTCGATAGTATATATTAAATAACAAAAAATTTTATTTCACTATTAATAATACTTTTTAAATAATAATAATTTTTAATTTGAAAAAAACTTAATGTTTTAAATTATTATTATTGACAATTAATAACAAGCCTTGTTGTAATAACATTTATCCTTATAAGTCATGAAAAGACTTTCATTATCATTGTAAAAGTGTCACTAACTTTTAATAGCCACAACGTTTGTCAATAAATTTCCTTTTTTTGCAGTCATAGGATTTTTGGTCTATAATAAAATAGTCATATGATTTATTTTAATAAATTTAAAATTTCTTATACCTATTTTGAAGTGTTTGGAGGCAATTATAATGTGTTTGGATCGTCACGCGATAGTAACAGTTGAAAGCAATGAAAAACTTAAATTGATATTAATTAAGATAACAAATTGAATTGTTGAGTAATTAATTGACCCAATAATATTTTGTTCTTAACTATAAATGTGAGTTTTAGAATTTTAATTCTAACAAATTTTCAGTAAACATATATTAATAAAAAAGAAATAAATAAATAAAACTGAAAATTGTTCCCAATTGTTAGTTATGTCACTTTCCATATTAATGCATTTTACTTTCTCACCATATATGCATGTTGACATAATTACCTTCAATTTGTGTGGTGTGTAGTTCAATTGGATGCAAATTCTGTTTCATATTTTACTTTATTTTATAATATATATTAAACATATTAAACTTTTTTAAAAAATATTCGATTATATATTATATACTTCGTATTATATCGTCAGCTAAAATTAATATGTATAAATTAAATAAAAATAAAAATAAATTTAACGACTCGATTCGATTTAACTCGATTCAACTCGATTGGAGTCGAATCAACTTGAAGCTTTATCCCCACCCTAATTAATTTTATATCCCCCAAATTATTTTCAACTTTGCAATATGAAAATAAATAAAAAACTATTTTTCTTTTTCTTTTTTTAATTTTTATAAACTACCAAAATGTAATTATGTAAACATAACAAATTTATTATATAGTAGTAGCATGTGAGATGACAGACTGTGGCCGTCCAATTCGTTGCCTTTGCCTCCACATGAAGAAAGGGCCCCAACTTTATTTTTATTTTTAATTATAAAATTTTCAAAAATTAACAAATTAATTATATTTTAATATTTTGAGTATTTTATTTAAAAATAATAATTTAAATAGATATAAGAATTTAAATTTAAATTTAAATGGTTTATATTTTTTATTCTTAAAATGACATATTTTTCAAGATATATGTATATTTTAATTATTTTAAAATGATAGTAATACTTTTATATCGATTTGAAGTTAAATTTGATCATTGTGATAAACGATAATGAACTAGATTGAAAAAATTAAAAATTAAATAAGTAGTATTTTTTCAAATATTGACTAAATATAATAACAAAAAAACAAAAAAAAACAAATATGAATAGTATAGTAAAAATTTTGTTGAGTACAACGTAGACATTTTGTGCCAAAAATTTAAAATATTTTAAATAGTTGTGTTTTATTCATTGAGCAAGATTGTTATTTTGTATTAAAAAAATATAAATATTATAAAATAACAAGTAAATTATATGTTTACATAATTTGATTTGATTTTACATTATTAACAAGGATTTGATAATAATTAATTAACATATGTCAAATAAAGATAAAAAAATTATAGTATAATAAAATAATATAATAATGTATTTAGCAAAAAGTATACATTTTTTTCTTTTTTGTATTGGACCCCCTAAATGCAACCCAGCCCATTTTCAACCCATAAATATAAATCCGTTTTGAACCCAATCTATTATGAAATTGTGTACGCGTTTTTGTATGTATGTATATTATTTGTGTATATTTTTATAATTATTATATTAAAAATTCATATATATATATATATATCTAAAATATGTATCTATTATTTGTATAGTTATGAAAATAACAGTCACATAAAATAAGTATTTCAAGTTCATTATTAGATTAAAGGAAACGAGTATCAAAATCCATCGAATATTAAGTTTATCTTGTGATTTGAAAAGGATAGTAGTTATTTGAACTGTATTTTATAATTATAACATGAATTTATCAAATGTGTGGGATAAATAAAAAGGATAAATTTGGTACATTTGAAATTTGTTATCATCACTACTTATAGTGTACTTGAATTTTCAATTTCATCCTCGATATCACAATTCTATTTTTATTTTACTAAAAGTTAAAGGGTAAAATTAATTTGTAAAATGCATAAAATGACTTCCACTTTAAATACAAAACAACTTTTCTCTTTTTATAATGCATAGGTGAGGTTTAAATTACTGGATGAATTTGTAGTTAAACTCTAACGAATCTTTTATGTAAATGTATTTAAATAAAAACTAAATTATATGTACGATGTCAAAACTGAACTCCAACGAATCCTTCCTACAGTGTGCAGAAAAAAAAAATCCATTATTGATTCTTAGATTACATTGCAATTTGAAAATCACAATATGAAAATATGAATATATATCAAGAACAAAAATTGAACAGTGATGTGGAAGTTCTTGCTGATGGTATGCATTAAACACTAACGACTTTCATCTATCACTACTGTCTAGAAATATGTTAAGATTTTGTTTTCACTGTACGCATTTAATTAATTATCAAAAGTGACAATGTATACATAAATTTTATTAATATCGAACTTGTAAAATTATTATTAACCCAAAATTTTCACTAAATATAGTATATCAGTATATGTCATATTTTTCGGGGGGCTTTTCACGTATTTGACCAATAATTCAACATGAGATTCAAGAGAAATAATGACCTGAAACAACTTTGTGAAGGCTGTTTTTGATATCCGCCTGTAGGGACCAACCAAATAAGAGAAAGATAACATACTAACACTATTTTTGGAATCAATTCCAAGTGTTTGGAACTATACATTAGCCATTGTTTTTATCTGGAATTGATCATTTATTCATTTTTCTTTTAAAAATAATATTTTAAAAATAAGGGCATCTTCTAATACATCTCATTAATTACTACCAATGGATGATTATAATATAATATAATCCCTACCGCTTGTTTTGTACGCATATTAAATATTGTAGCCACTTGTTATGGTCGAACGGCATCGCTCTCACATTTGAGGTTTAGAATCCAAATTCGAATGAATTGTCATTTTTATGAATGATATCATTTTAATTAAAAAAAATTTATATGTATTATTTCAATGGCCATAACTTATGATGTATATAGTAGATAATATTACACTTATGATACCTAAATTTGGAGTGCATAGAAACCAATCATTTTCTGCGTAAGATGACCTTAACTAAAATTTTTATAGTTAAGTTACTTCATAAATAAATTTTTTATTTTAATTTTTTCCTCATTTGTTTATACACACGCATATTAGAATCTAATTAGAGTTTGAACCCATAACATCACACTTTATGTGTGAGATTTATGCTAACAAACCAAAGGTCATTTGCCATTTATTAATTATAATGCAATACTAATTTCCTATCCTTTTCTTTTCATCTTCATTATTATTTTTTTTAAGGTTTTGGGTATAGGGTGGGACCAAAATATATAGAGAAACTATCAAGGACCAGAAATTGCAGCTGGGAATTAAATTTTGAACAGAAAAAGTTGACATGTTACTAGGAGCCAATATTAATTAAGGCCAAAAAGAAAAAAAAAATAATAATAGTAGCAAAG
>JACGDI010005751.1:292887-308526 GCA_014898725.1 Jacaranda copaia
CCCCCCCCCGCCCCATTGGAGGACTCAACCATCCATCCACCTACCTCATATTAATTTTTAACCTTCTTCCAAAGTGAGATTTCATGGCCCAATCTTCTAAGAGAAAGAACAGCAGCGCCACGGCCGCGGCCGCGGCCACCATTGTCGCCACCACAACCATCATTGAGAAGAACAACGACAACGATAATAATAACAGCAAGGGAAAAAGAACGCGAAAAAGTGTTCCAAGGGAGTCGCCACAAAAACGTAGCTCCATCTATAGAGGTGTTACGAGGTATTTTTTATAACTTTTATTTTTTATGCGTATTTAATATATAATTGAAATATTTTCTGCTATTTATATTTTTCAGGCACCGGTGGACCGGTCGTTACGAAGCTCATTTGTGGGATAAGAATTGCTGGAATGAATCCCAAAACAAGAAAGGAAGACAAGGTTTCTCATCAGTCATTTTCATTCTTTTCGTTTTTTAATTGATTTTCATTTTTGCATGAAGAAAAAGAATATATTACTGATGTGTTTTCTCTTTTTTGTCCCTCTGGAATTCTGGTCTATTTCAATGGTGGTGGTTATTGTGGGATCCTACTAAATTGCAGTATACTTAGGTATGTATTTTTACCATTTTTTGTTAATAAATATTTATTTTAATTGATTATCATCGGCCCTTTTTTAATGGATCTTACCCAATACCTTTTTGTTTTTTTTGGGAAAATTTTATGAAATTGTTTTAGGGGCCTACGATGACGAGGAAGCAGCTGCACATGCATATGACTTGGCTGCACTCAAGTACTGGGGACAAGATACCATCCTAAATTTTCCTGTAAAATAATTTATAAGAATTTAGGTTTTTTTCATAGATATATTGATTAATTAAAATGAAAATCCTGATCATATATATTAATTTCTCAATTAATTGAAATTTTGATATTTGTCGCGCAGCTCTCCACCTATCAAAACGAGCTCAAGGAAATGGAGGGCCAATCGAAGGAAGAATACATTGGTTCATTAAGAAGGTGTGTGTGTGTGTAATTCTCATTTTATATTATTTTTAATTAACTCGAGCAATATGTATGCCAATAGACACAAATATGAGAGCTTCATAATTATACTGATGGTGACAATTTTATTTATAAACGACATCCAAATTTTACAATTTTTTATTTTATTATTTTTTTCTGTTTGAAAACAAAAATTGCAGAAAAAGCAGTGGATTTTCTCGGGGAGTATCGAAGTACAGAGGCGTTGCAAGGTACGTATCAGACAAACGTATTTGTTGAGCATTAATAATCTAAAGTATTTTCCCATCATTCAATTAGGTTATAAACCAATTAAATCAAGAAAGAAATAAGTTATAAAAGTTTTAAAATTCTTTAAGTAAATATATTAATATTGCACGAGATCGAACATGGGTCCTATCTATAAATTGTTGAATAGTGAGCTTTAATTTCAAGGATACACTCGAGTAGAGATAGTATTCAAATTGAAAAATGAATTTTTAGATATTCTTTTGGCTGTGGACGTTAGTGTTTATAATAACTGAATTTTTGATATGTTTGAATATGCTAAATTTAAGGAGTACATTTTATATGAGTTTAATTGATCATTCTAGACTTTTAATTAATTATATTGATCCTTTTATTAGATATTTTACTCAGATATATATATATATATATCATATTAATTTATATGTGCTAAAATATAAGAGAGACATGGGATTAATTGCTCTAAAGAAGTCACGTTGAATCGCCAACCAAAATAAACTGCTACTATTGGTAAGTAGAAGAGGGCCCATATCATGAGTTCTCAACTTCCCAATTAAGTTGGCCAAAATATAGCGAACCCTATATGTATTTTTCAAAGTTGTAGTAAGGTATGGAGTTATTTTGATCCCTCTCCTTCGTACAAATGTTGGCACCCTAATACGACAAAAATTGATATGAAAAGTTATTGCTTCAAGATTTTGATATTTTAAGGACAATTAGGTTGGATTGAAGTGAATTGTATTTACGAGGTGATTAACACTTAAGCACGGCAAATTTTTAATTAGTTGGATCAGCTTAAAATTGATTTGAGCAAGAATTTTTGAATATTGTATCGTAAATTTAGTATTATTTATATATACAGACATCATCATAATGGAAGATGGGAAGCTCGTATTGGGAGAGTGTTTGGCAACAAATATTTGTACCTTGGGACTTATGGTAAGTGATTATTTATTTTATTCACTTTAAAACTCGATTTTTTATCTATTGTAATTAATATCAATATCATAATCACATAAATTTAGCATTTTTAAAATACAATTAGACAATGTATCCTCTTTCTTGCCACGTGTTGTTCGATCAGTTGGCAAGTTTTTCGAACTATTTCTTAGTCTTAGAAAACGAAATTATGAGTACATTTCTGTTAGTTGATGTGTAAAACAACTTCTAAACATTATTAAAAAAAAATTGGGGACCATATTTGATGAAAATAGAAAAGTCAAGAAATATAATGACAAGTGGATGGTAAGTGAAAGCAAACAAATATGGTTGGCTGGTTTGTGCATAGATCACCAACCCTCAACTGCTAGGTCTGCTAACTTAAATTTCAGCGTCCCCTTCGCCCACCAAATTTCTCATGCAAATTGAATTCTTGAATTCAATATTAACAAATATGTGAATTTTTCAAGATGCCCCTAGATTTTTTTTTTCTATAAATTATTTCACAGTTTGAATTCTCTATTTCAACTTGTACTTTTTCTTCTATTCTACTTTAACTCCCAACAAAAAGACAGTGAAAACACAACCTGAAGTTGTTACTAATTATATACATTAAGTTCCAAAAAATTTTATTTTGTCACAATCATTTTTTAAGTTTAATAATGAATATAATTATATTTAAATTGTCACTATCGACATTGAGTATTAAAACTATAATGATCATTTTTATTGTTACTATATATATATATATATATTAATAATTGGCAAAAATAATAATTTAAAATATTAGTTCTGATTCCTATTAAATCATATTATGTTAAAATAAAAATTATTATTACTTAAGAAATATTACTTGTTACGAAATAAGCATCATTGTCATAGAGCACGTATAATCAATGGCAATTTGTTCACTGTCGTTTAATTTTTTGTTGTTAATATTATATTTTTATAATGTGTGCATAGTCCACAATCAAATGTCTTTTGAATGCACTAGTTATCACGACATGTAATTTCTCCCCGCTTCAGATAATCATTGGTTATCTTGGAAATAGGAGTAGAGAGTTGGACGTATAAGTCGAGAGAAATGAGTAACAAGTAATAGAGTTTGAGTTCATTAGTGGGAAAAAGAAGCTAGAATCCTTGTATAACTATTTTTGACAAATTAAATTTTGCTAAATTAATGAAAAAATCCATTATGAGTTTAAAAAAATTATTTTTTTAATATAATATTAGCCGTTGTGGCACGTATTTCCTCTACGTATAAAATTTAGGTTCATAATATTAGTGTTTATTATATTCATAAATAGTGAAAGAGTAATCTTTTGGGTAGTATAGATAAACTATAACATAAGCTTAGTAATAATCACATTTAATAACATACATTAGCAATTATCAATTAATATAAAATATATATGGCAAATGACTTCTACCTCAAAAGTTAAAAAATATAGGATACATCAATTAGCAAGGTTCGGGGCTAATACAATAATAATTGCATACTTATATCCAATGTTTGAAAAATTGAATAATTCATTGAATTGAAAAATTTATTTGTTCACAATTCATTGGTTCAATCATTGATCGAATCGTAATTGAACCGTGATGTCATAATTATAATATATATATATATTTATATTATATATATTACTTAAAAATTAATAAAATACCAAAATATAAAATATAAAGAGCTTAAAGGATATTGTCTAACATTACAATCTAAATTTTACAATTTATATTATAAATGATCGCAATAATTTAAATATATCAAGTCTAAAGTTTAAAATTGATAGTGTGTAAATTAATTTTAAATTATAAACTTTAAATTAAGGCTTGTTTTTACTTTTAGATAGCTTGTAAGGTGCACCTTAACCTTCAAACTTTGTATTTAAATAAAAAAAATTAAAAAAATTAATTTCATTAAAAATTAAATGAAAAACTAGTCAGGTTCAACTATCCAACCGGCCAGTTTGAATGGTTTTTATAAAATATAGCATTTTTTTATTTTTCTAATTTTTTTGAGAAAACTAGACCGGTTCACCGACCGATTAACGATTGGACTAGTTAGTCTGGTCTAGTTTTTTAAACAGTGCTTATATGATGACAATAGATATACTTATTCCACGAAGTGAGATAAATAGGATTTTACTTATATCATAGAGTCAATCCACTAAAGTCTTGAGCAGTAGTGTATTAGATCCCAAAGATAGTTCGTCTTCTCTTTCTTAGGGAGGAAAGCCTTTTTAAAAGATTTTATATAAATTTCTATACGAAACCGAAATAGTTACTTTTCAGAAAATCCTAAGGATATGGGAAATTTATTCTTATTACACATTTCATAATTTTTCTCATTGTGGTTTGAGTATATTATTTGTGTTTTCTCATTTCATATCAAATGAGAAAGACATTTTTAAACTTATATCATGATGGTGGATATACTTATTCCATGATCTAAAATATATAGAATTTTACCTATGTAATAAAGTTGATCCACTAAAATCTTGAGCAACAATGTAAGATTAGATTCCAAAGGTAGTAAGTCTTCTCTTTTTGAAAGATTTAATATAAATTTCTATTCGAAATCGAGATAATTATCTTTCAGAAAATTCTAAGAATATGGAAAAAAATTTCCTACACATTTCATAATTTTTCTCATTGTGGTTTAAGTATATTATTTATGTTTTCCCATTTCATATCAAATGAGAAAGACAATTTTTAAACTTGAAAATTAAAAGTATAATTGATAATCTATAATTTGATTTGATTTGATATACGTAAGTATCATTTTGAGTGTAGGAGAGATCTTTCTTATGTATATAGTATAGAAGATACATAAATATAAATATAAATATTTAACAAGAATTTGAATTAATTGATCATTTCATGCAGCTACACAAGAAGAAGCAGCGATTGCATATGACATGGCAGCCATAGAGTATCGCGGACTCAACGCAGTTACCAATTTTGACCTCAGCCGTTACATCAAGTGGCTTCGACCCGTCCAACACAACCACCAACCGAACCCAAAGGATAAAATGGACGACAACACCTTCAAAAATCCCGTCGGGTTGACTTTTCTCAACCACCACCACCTCCAAAACCCAAGTACGGCGGAAACCACCACTCCGCTACCGTGCCACATTAGCAGCAACACCTCCTCATCAGCCCTAGAGCTTCTGCTACAGTCCTCCGAATTCAAAGAAATGTTGGCGCTGCAATCACCAGCAGCAGCATATAACAGTCCTTCGGACCCATACCCAGACCCGGATCCGGATCCCCCAAGGAGCAGTTTCCCTGACGACATACAAACGTCGTTTGATTTTCAGGATTCGAGCAGCTTTGCTGAGGAACACGACATTATTTTTGGTAACTACGATTCATTTGTATCGCCGATGTTTCATTGTGGGCTTGACGCTTAATAAATAGTTAAAATTAGAAATATAAAAATCAAAAAAGAAATTAATTGCTTAAAACAGAAAAAAAAAAAAAAAAAAAAAAAACAAAGGTTTTTTTTTCGTTGGGATAAGAAGTTAAATTAATACTAAAATTGTTTTTCTCTTCTATCTTAAAAGTATGGAAGAATAGAAAACTTTTTGCACTTTTTATTTGGTGATTTTGATGTGTAGATATAGCTGGAAACATAGAGACAATTCATTTATGTTTGACATGTATTAATAAAATGTTTTTGCCTTATGTTATATGGGCCTAAATTTCATTTATTTATTTATTTATTTTAGCATTATTTTTAAACATGATAATTTGGTTTTTAAATATTGCAAGATATGCGTGTTTATGGATTTTTCCTTTTTTTGGCTTCTATATAATTTAATTTGCGCAACACTTCTGTACAACATTTACATTGATCATTGATGTATATCAGTCTTTACCATGTGGGAATTTTTCTGAATTTTAATATAAAAAATAAGTGAAAGACAAATTTAATATTATAAAACAAAAATTAAATAATAAATCTGAAAATATTTTGCTATGGAAAAGTTAGTTAGCATATCTGAATTTTGTATTGAACGCTAGATTTTTTTATAAACTTGGACTCTTTTGAATAAGCATGTAGCATAACAATATTTGTTAAAATTTAACACAAATAAAAATAGTTATTATCTTAAATGATGCTCTATTTTTGAATAAGTATATATATATATCATATGATCAACAATTTTTATAACCATTTTTATGTCAACTTTATTGGAGATATTTTTCTTTTAGTCACCTTTGCATCTAAGTATTAATTAGATAATGTTTACCTAAGCTTATATAAAAGATCATATAAGGTCCAACATATATTTTTTGAATTCATAAAATATTAGATCTTATAATGAAAATAAGCTCATATAGTATTTGAATAAAATAAAATTATAGAGCTTACTAAATAACAATAGCAATCGTATAATTAAAATGACAAAAAATAGTGATGTTTGTTAAAATTCTAAAAAAAGATTAACAAGCTCTTTTTTAAAAAAAAAAACAAACAAACATTTCATATTTTATAATCCTAAAAGTTATGTTTTGAAGAAATTAAAAATTCCTTGAAACATTATCATTATTGTTCACGGAGACAAAAATTTTCTCGCAAAAACCAACTGCAATTGTGAAGGAATAGAAAGAAAAAAGGAACAAAAGAGTCGCGCGGTGAAATATAATACAGGACATTTGAGGCCCTTGTTAAAGAAAACATTCATCACATTCTCGTGGGCCATCTCCACCTAATAACTTGTACCTTTTTATGAGACCCCAAGTACGAGGGGGAGGGACCCTTTCACCTAATGCCCACCAAGGATTAAAGTCAATCCAACAAGTTGGGATTTGGGAGCACCCCAACAAATTTGTCGGTTTTAATGTTGATGGTTTTTACCACCGATGATAACTGGATTTATGATCAAATATGAGATCCCAGTCCATTGTCGCATGAGCTTTTGTTTCGAAAATTGTTTCAATATATGAGAAAGAAAGATAATTTATAAACAAATTTAAGACTAATCCACATTTATAAGACATGGATTTGTTGAATTTCATAATAACGACTTTTGTCCTGTAAAATACAAAATCCTTTGATGAATGGTAAAAAGAAAGTAATTTATAAATTGAATTAAGATCTTTAATTTATTTTATATAAAATAAATTTTAATACAATACAAAATCATAATCTCTTGTAAGAATTTAAAATTATTCTTTGTTGATAAAAGATGTTATCCTTGTAGTGTATAGATACATATACATACACGCCAAACACTTAGCACCATTTTAATCTTACTCCACAATTTAATTTATTTTATATATTAATGAATGATCTAAAAAATATTTTTGTTTGCATGAAAACTGGATGTAATAACCGCAAGTACTTCGTAAAAAGAGGGTGACATATTCGCATAATTATGATTTTTATATTAATACATTAAAATTTTTATTTGTCAAAAATAACCTCATAACTCTTCCTTCCATTAATGCCACCACACTTCAGGTATCCCAACCTTCATTCTGTTCACTCATGCTTTCAAAATATTTAACGACCGTTTTATACACATAAAAATCGATTTAAATTTTTTATTCCATTTTTTATTTCATCCCATATTCCCTTTCATGAATATGTTACTTGTGTATTAAATATTTTTTTATAAAAATTATTTATTGAGAATCTAATATATTTGACATAAAATTCAATAAATTAAAATAAAAAATGAAATAAAGGATATAAAGTGGAAAAAAGAAAAAAAAATGTCATGATGACAAGTATTGAAGTAGGGTTGTCAATGGGTCGATTTGGATCGGATCATACTATATTTGAATCCGAATTTGACAGTGATATACCATATTCGAATTCGACCCAAAATCATGTAGGATCTTGATTGTGATAATCATATTCAGATCCATATAAAAATCGGATATCCAAAAAAAGATTCAAATTCGAATACTCCAAAAAATAATATACTTGTTATTTTTCTAAAAAATTATTAGAATCTAAATTTAGAACATTCATCCTTAAAAAAACATCATACAACATATTAATAAATAAATTTTCAAGTGTACTTCTCATATAAAAATAATAATAAAATATAACTTAATCATATTAATTTATCATATCATTGTATTTTAGGTTCTGCTAATGATAATAGTATTTATTTGACATTATAAATACATATATACTTGATTTTTCAATCAATTAATTATAAACTTAAAGTTTTATAAGAAAATAAACTTATTTTGATCAAATCAAGATTTTTATTGTATTATTCTACATTACAACATTAAGCTCCTGCTCGTTATTTTTCTTGCATCATTTTTTTGTTATAAAAATAGAAAAACTAGTGATACAATTATGATGTCCATAACTTCCAAATTTAACATTTTATATGAAAATCAACTAATTTGATATGTTACATAAGAGTTCATTACTTTTTTGTTCAAAAATTCATTTTGACGTTGCTATAAAACCCTACGTATATACATGTATAATACTATAGATACATGTAATACTATATATATTTAAATTTGAATTATTAATGAATCAAATTGAATTAAATTCATATTCATTCTATTTATTTTGAATTATTAATTTTTTAATCAAATTATATTTATTAAATATTTTATTAATTAAAAATTTTAAATTATCAAATTATATTTAAATCGAATTTAAATTAAAATTTGATATATTGTGAGCGTTACACTTAAGAGGGGGCACTCAAACTAGTTTTGATTTTTTTGGGTCTTGAGTTTTGCTTGTGTTTGGGCCTTGGGTCGGGCAAAAGGTCCACTCATCCCAATCCAAAATCTCCGGATATGGTTCTCAAGAAACGAGTGGCTCTCTCGTCGATACCGATTCATCATCCAAAACAAGATCGAGTGAAAAACCACACCACCGAATTCCAAATGGCGTCTTCTCAATCTCCAAGCATCATCCATGGCCACCGCACTCTCCCTCTCTAGCTCTTTCCTTCTTCACCACTGCACAAAACCCACTTCAAGAATCAGCTTCAACTTCAAAGCCAAAGCATCCATGGCAACCACCACAGAGAAGGTGACGCCCGCCATCATTGTGGGCGGCGGCCGAGTGGGCAAAGCTCTTCAAGACATGGGCAGGGGCGATGATGTCCTAGTAAAGAGAGGAGAATCCGTGCCGCTGGATTTTGCGGGACCCATTTTAGTTTGTACCCGAAATGATGATTTGGATGCTGTAATTGAGTCCACTCCTAAATCTCGCTGGAGCGGTAGGATTATGTGCTTGATGTTATCTTGATGATCATTCTTTCTGGGTGTTCTATTGTTTCTATTATTAGTTCTTCCTGATTGTTACTCATGGTAATGCAAGTGCCTTTGCATTGAGTTTTATTACTTCTGTACTCCTACCAGTGTGGCTGAAATTAGACCTGGTTAAAGCAGCTAAAATAGTAGCATCGGGACACTTCCGTTGTGTTTTTGAGCCCTTCTGTTGGTCTTGGGTTGAGGCTGAGGTCGGGATTTGTAGTTGTGATTTTCAGCTTGTTGTTTGAAAATGTCTTTGAGAGAATGGCTATTTAGATATATGTTGCACATTCACAATAATTGAGGCCCTTGCTCATTCCAATGTAATTAGAAGAACACGTGCCAGGGTTGGTTCAACACATTTCATACATAAAAGTAGTTAGTTTTTATACCTTATCTAGGTTTTCCAGAATCGACAGGTTCATGCCCGAGTATATGTCTATTAGATGAATGCAATAGGATATTACATAAAATTTAGGTCATTTTGGCATAAACCTTTTCTGCATTTTAAGGTGCAGGCTTGTGATTTCCTGAGTTTCTAATGTTATCTGAAACGCTCAGCAGTTATTTATGTAAATGGACTTTTATATGATGAGACATCGGGATGATTCTTAACAATGTAGCAGATTTGGTGTTTTTCCAGAATGGAATGCTGGAGCCGTGGTTTCAAAGTAAAGGCCTAGGTGATGCTGACCAGGTTTTGGCATATTTTGCGGTTTCAAAGCTTGGTGAACCTCCTGTTGATGGGATAACTGACACTAATCCTGAGGGGTTGACAGCCGCTTATGGGAAGTGGGCATCTGCAGTTGCTGGAAGATTGTGTGCTGGTGGCCTGTCTTGCAAGGTAGAGTCTTAGGTTTCATCCTTGATCTTCAGTGGTTCATTCTATCTTATATTCTTTGGTTAGGAAGAATAGCTACTGAAGAGACTGTGTTCTTGCTTCTGTTTCTATGGTTCTCTAAAACTTAAACTGGGATTTCTGTTTTCAACTATGTGCGGCATAACTCAATTTTTGTGCACTGCTTCTATCTTTAGACCGAAAGACATTCCTCACCACTTTTTCTTGCTTATGAAGTGCCTTTGCTTCTTCCTTGAGGCCCTTTCCAGTTCCCAGTTTTATATTATGTTGTAAGGTCCCAAGATCAGGTATTCTGTCAGTGGGCTTAATATCTACTAGAGTTGTCGATATGATGTTTGGCTACATGGAGCTGGGATCTCTAAAGTGTATATTAATGTGTATTAAATTTTTATCTTGTACAAGAACTTAATAATGTACCTTTCAAACATAAAATAGATGGCCATGATGTTTATTGATCCATTTCTGTGGATTCACTGCTCTCCTAAGAAAGAATTTCTGTGGAAAACAGGTACTTGAAAAAGATGCATTTCAGAAGCAAATGCTTGAGAAGCTTATATGGATATGTGCCTTCATGCTTGTTGGAGCCCGTCATCCTGGAGCAACTGTAGGTGTTGTTGAGGAGGAATATCGTTCTGAGGTAGAGAACAAACAGCTTCTTGATCTCTGAAACTTGAGGATTTCTTATTACCATCTCACTCAATATCAAAAAAGGTGATAAAATCTTTGTCTCAATAAGTTGATGATCGATGAAAACAGATCGAAAAGAGTTTGTTTTGATAACGTTCGGCTATATCATTACCAATGGCCTTACATATGACAGGAAAACTGATTAAAGAAAGGCAAATACATAGGCTAATCCATGACTCATCACTTTCAGGTGTCGGCCCTTATTGCTGAACTTGCTGCAGCTGCTGCTGCTGAGAAAGGTATAGTCTTCGAAGAAGCAATAGAGGACAGATTATGTGCTTACTCACGGGCAGTTGCTCACTTCCCTACAGCAGTTAAGGAGGTAAGGAAACTGAATTTCTCATAACTCAATACTCCAATTAGTATGATGACCGTTATTTCACAATCATTATGCATTTGTTCTTGCAGTTCAAATGGAGGAACGGATGGTTCTATTCACTGTCGGAGAAAGCAAAGGCACAAGGCAAACAGGATCCTTGCCCCCTGCATACAGCATGGCTCAAAGAACTGGACATAGTGTAAAACACGTGTGCTTGTGGATTTGAATTCATATTAGATGGAACAAATAATTGAATATTTTTTAACTTGACTCTTTTCTTGTTCATTTAACCCTATATTCATAAAAGAATTAGTACAAATTGAGGTTGTATCAGTTTATGTTGTAAAATCTCCTAGTTGGTCTTTTATGCATGTGTTTGTGCGCAAATTGTTCGATAGGCCAAAAAAATTTCTACTTTGATGCTTTACTCAAAGGCCACATTTTTTTTTTTGAAATGCTAATAACAGAAAATAAAAAAAAAATTCTAAGAAATATTGAAACATATAAAAAAGCCTCAACTGTAAACTCTTGATTCTCCCGTCTAAATCTCTTCAACATTTAGTTTATTGCAATGTGTGTTTTGATTCAAATTCAGATTTTATAACCTCAAAATGAGAAAGAGTTTTAACATAGAGATCAAAAGTAGGGATGTGATCGATACTCCAAAATCAAAGGGTAATTGATTTATAGTTGATTTTTTAAAATAAATAAATACAAATTTAAATTTGATATCGTAAAAAAATAGTTCTACTCCTCCCAATTCACCCTCTCCATCTTCAAATCAAACTCCAACGGCAGATGTCCCAAACCCCAAGCTCCAAATCCACAGAAATCAAGTGTATTCAATGTCTTCGCTTATGCCAGTTCCTATGGTTTTTTTCCATCAGTACTGTTGTATTCTGCAGCAAACCATCATAATTCTCATTTATTTTTTTCCATCATTATGCAGACTTGCAGGGTTGATTGGGGGGCATTATTTGAATGATGTCTTTGAAGAAACTCATAAAACAATTTAGCCACTTTTCAATTGAACTGGTTATGCATTAATCTCAGCTTGATCCATCCCTTTCTCACAAAATAGGTGAAAACAATGAAAATAAAGAAAAGACAAGGAACAGTGAGGTTATGGTTTTGACTCTTCAGACTCTTATCATCACCATAAAATCCTCCATGAAAATAAAATCACATCAAAACTTGAGAACCTCATATTGACATGTAAGATAAATATTTGCAGTTGCCATAAACTGTTTCAAAACAATTCCTTTTCTGGGATATACATAAAAAATCTGTGAGCTTGTGAAATAGTACAATTTCCTGAGGATATTCCAACAACTTTATCACTAACTCCCAAGATGCGACTACTATGATGTAGCCTGTGCTTCTTAATGTTTTAAAAGAATTTTAGTTTTCCCTTGGCCATAGATGATTTTGCCAGCTGCAAATGACAAGATGCCTTTTGCGCACCGGTCAATCCAGAACATGCATCAGCAGCCCCAAGAGTCACAGCAAAATAAAGATAAATAGTGCATAGAAATGCAAGGAGGGCAAGAGCAGTTAGAAGAAAGCGATGTCTCAGAACAAGGGTTGAACAGCTTCCCAATTCGTCAACCCGTGGGGACAGTTTCTTCACTGACGGTGGAGAAAATGCAGTCTGTGTCTGCGACCTCCGATGAGGTGAAGTTATAACGTTGTCAAGAGCCATATATTACAGGGTTGCTCTGCCTGCCACAAGACAATTCCTGCACACATTTCCAGTTTATTTTTCTAAAAATAGAGGAACTTCATTCAGCTGAAGAACATCAAAATGCAGTATTACACAAATGACCAAAGACACTTTTAACCAAAAATTAGCCTATTGCCTGGCTAACCACTAGTTCAAAGCTAAAGGGAACAGGGATGACTACCAGAATTTCTTCATAAAAAACTGAATTATTATTGAGGAAATTACAAGAACTTCAATGCAACCAAAATTAATTGTCAAAAACTCTACATAGCCAAAATTAGACATCATGAAGGAACAGGACTCAAAAATCTGCGCCAATTATTGAACTCAAAACTTATTCTATCTCAAGGGACTGGGCGGTAACAACACTAGCCAAAAGAAAGATATGCACAAGACAAGAAGTCACCGGCAAGATACATGAAGTTGCTCATCATTTCACAACTACCTGACGGTCCATGATCGTGTCTCCAGTATCCTCCACAGAAAATATACAGAATTATTTTTCATCTTTTGTTTGAGCTTCTAGAAAAGATGTGACATATGTATGAGTTTCAAGAGCAAAATATTTTTCTTGGAGCCATGGAGAATCAGCAATTCTTTCTAGACTAAATCTTTGAACTTCTTAAAATTTTCTTAAACAAAAACAACAAACCCATATTTCTGGCAGCAATTTCAAAATTCTGATCAACCATAAGGTAAGCCAAAGCTTCAACAACTACTATCAATCACATATCTCATTGTTTCAGTACCTCTAAATAAAAACATCAAACATGAATCTTTTTAGAAATTGTCAAATGCTTGCAGTCTTTTAACATCTTTTACCACTGCTTCATCTAACCAAAGTTGAGCAATAAATGTCAAGTGTCAGCATACCCTATCTTGAAATAAGGATGGATGTCAGATATTCCCATGCTCTCTAGCTAACACTTAAGTCACAAAGCAATTTATGCAGCTTTGCAGAAGACTAAAGCAATCTAAGGGCCGTTACAATGGAGATTGCAAGTTCTAGGACAAAAGGTGAATAGTAGTGAGAGCTTCACTCAGGCAAAACCATAAGGCAGCGGCCGATGTTCACACATTAACAATTTGATGCCGCATTAACCTCATTGTTCTTTTCCTTTCAAACCCTTTTTTTTTTGGAATCCGTTTTTTTAAATATTGTCACACCATTTGCAATGACCAAAAATAAGGCCATTGATACAGTCCTTTCTTTCAGTTAATCCAAATGATTGCTTCAGTTTTCTAATTCATTGGCCAAATTCTTTTATAAATCTTTAACCTAATCCAAACTCCAAAACTTAACAATTCTCAGTCCCAGAACCCAAATTCCATGCAAATAAAAATCCCAGAAATTATGTTCCCCCTATTCCTTTCATTTGCTTCTATGGTAAAATCAAGAAACCTCAATCGGAAATCCACCAATTATTCAAACGCCTAATCAAGCCTCAATAAAATTTAACTCCATCCAAATATCTGATTCACCTCCATCTCTTTCCAATTGGTCGGACGTTCCTTAAATCATAAACAATAAAACAGACCCCCATGATTCACTTGTTCTTCCTGGGTTCTAACCAAGCACGAACTCAATCACAAAAGGCACCACCACAAGTTCCCCAAACAAAAACCACCAAAAAATATCATCAAAACACAATATACACACAATGAGAGAGAGAAAATGAGCAGATCTGCAAGAATCCGCGAACAAAAAGCATTAAAGGGACTTACAGATGAAGAAAACGTAAACGGAAAGGGCCTCCCACCAAAGAATCGGGCTGTTAACAGCAACGCCCTTGGACTAATGCGGGTTCCCTTCCAACCCAACTGATTCAACGTCTTTCTCAACCTATATACCAATAATTACTCAACAATACCCGACCCTTTTTCCTGTGATTATCTTATTCTTTTCTTCTGCGCTTGCGTCTCGGCTAGATATAAGGAGACTTGCTGGCATCGAGGCGCCACCCACTTTCCATGTATGGCATTGGAGTCCCAAGAGAGAGAAAAGATTGAAAGCAAGAGTTGTGGGGATGTAATCGCCTAATCGGGATTGAGTCAGGGCTGTGGACGGTAACGGACTCCCTTTCCTGTACCTTCTTTTATTAGAGTAAATTGTAAAAAGAAACCTTGTGATTATAAAAAATCTCCTAAAATATAAATTTAAGCCAAAACCCCTTCATGTTACAATATTAATTGCTCTCTACATCCCCTCTCCACCATAGCCATTTATATGTTGATTAGGTGCATCTTGTGAAAATGACCCTGTGCAAAAAGCCCCCATGTATTGAAATTAGTAAAAAAAAAGTCCATTGTGTTAGTATTTTCTTTATTCATCACATCTAATTATATTTTACTCGTTCACTAAGTGTAATTTGACTTAAATATCTCTTGTATACTTGTCAAATGTAAGTGCATGAAATAGACAATTATTTCATGATCAACTAATAATTCTTTGATGGAATCAATCATCTCGTAAGTTTACACAAATAATCAGATTATACAATAATTTTTTTTGCATTTGTCTCCAATCTTCATATTTCTAAGCAATATATTTTTGTATTTGTCTCTCCATATTGAAATTGCAAAAAAAAAAAAAAAAAAAAA
>JACGDI010005751.1:308581-321407 GCA_014898725.1 Jacaranda copaia
GCCAATAGAATGGCAAAATGTTAGGTAGGAATACAAATCTTTCCAATAGTAATATCAATTCAATATTTCACTGTACATTCATCACTGGAAACTCATTTTATTAGGGGTGTTCAAATTCAATCTAATTAAAAAAAAAGTCAATGAATCAATCCGAAAAATAAAAAATCGAACAAAATCAAACTTTTTTTTGGATTGAATTGGATTTGTTTTCTAAAAACCGATCGGATTGGATCGATTTTCAGTGTTTATCTCAAAAATTGATCCAATTCAAATCAAACCGAAATTTATATACTAATAATATAAAAAATATATCTTAATTATAAAATACACAAATAAATTAGAATAAACTAAACTTATGATTTTTTCATTTAAAAAATTAAATATATATGAACAATTATTGTGGACTTATAATTTTTTAGTTGCGTGTTACTTACATAATTTAACTTAATTCCATAATATTAGTGTGATATGATAGTTAAATGAAATTTATAAATCGATTAATTAAATTAGTTTAATTATCAATAGTAATTTGTCAAATATTTCAATTAAAATTTTAAATTAAAAAATTGAATTAATCAATCCATTTCAAACCGATTTAAAATGGATCAGATTTGATCGAATTTACAATAAAAATTTAACCTATCCAAACAGATCCAATACACATTATACAATTTGGATCGATTAGCTTTTTATCCCAAAATTGATCCAAACTAAATCGCAAACACCCCTACATTTTATGCAATGCCTCATTGAGATCAAGATGTCTAATCGCTAGTTGTTTCCTAGCAGAAAATTTCATCTTTAAGAATCAAACATGAGCTTAATTTGAAAAAAAATCATAACTTAGAAAATAAGAATTCCTTGCAAAATATTATTATAACTTCTAGCATAGATGAAGTGAGCTTGAGCCATTAGATTCCACCTGGCTTTGCAAGCTTAAATTGCTTGAGGACAACTTTTGCTTAAATTCATAACTCAGGGGTTTTTTGGCAATTTGAAATAATAAAAGGGGTTTTTGGCAATTAACTCTGAACCAAAAGGTCAAAAGAAGGGTAAAAATGACTTTTTGATTGACAAATACAATTACTAGTCGCATACCAAGCGTGTGTATGACACAAATGGCCAGGAAGGACATAAATGCATTTAACTATATAATACAAGGAGTTTTTTGATAATTAAAATTACATAAGGGGTAAATTGCATATGAGATATTTCATAGGGGGAGTTTTTGCAATTGTCTCTTTTTTTCTTCTTATTATTATTTTATTATTATTAATAAATTTAATAGTAATATTATTTATGTTTCTTAAAAATAACCGTTTCATTTGTTATAAAGGTTAGATTATTTTTTTTATTTACTGAATAATTTCATTCTTTAATAATTTAAATTTCAAACTTTAGTATTTATTATATTAGTAATATAAAAAATAACTGTTATTTATTATTGTATTAAAAATAATTAAATTAATCGATCAACGGTAATATTTTTTTTTTTTGGTTGGGGGGGTGTGGGGGGTGGGTGGGTGGCTGGGAATGGGTGATGGTATTGGGATTAGAGGGAACTATCGAATTTTGGCATTTAATTATTACATTTTCTATTTTTTAAGTGAAAATTTCAAATATACTAATTCGTTTGAGTATTAATTAATAATGAATAGTTGATTACTAAAATAAAATAATAAATATTAACAAAAGGATACTAGATTAAAAGGGTGCTTAGCTAAATTTACATAAGAGGTCTTATAAACTTACATCTTATAAAATGTTTTCGAAGCTTATTAAGAGAGTGTTTTTGGCTAAACTTATTTAAAACATCTCATAAACTCCTATATCTTATAAGATATTTTTAGAACTTATCAGATGTTGATCTTATTTTTAAAATAAATTATTGAAATATTTACATAAAATAAGATTTTAAAATTTATAAGATGTTAATAATAATAATTTTATAATTAAAATAATTAAAAATAAAGAAGATTGTTAAAATTTTGAAAATAAAGTTACTCAGAAGAGGCATTTGAATGCATTCCAAACTAATGTCAATGTTATTGTTGATAGGTGGTCTTTGCCCCCTCAAGGATGGCTCAAATGCAGCATTGACGTTGCTGTCTTTTCTCAAGTTAGTAAGTTTGGCTCGGGTTGAGTGTTGAGGGATGATTTAGGTCTGTTTTTTGCAGCCAAAGCAAACTCCATTCCATTGTAACATTGACTCAACTTTAGTAGAAGCAGTGAGATTCGGGGAAGCTTTGAGCTGGATGAAGTATAATATTTCTTCTCCTACTATTTTTGAATTGGACGCCCAGGTAGTCGTTAATGCAATGCGCAATGGAGGTGTTGATCTTTCTTGCTTAGGAACTGTTATTGAAGATTGCAAAGCGATGATAGTGAAGATTAGGTGCTATGTTTGTTTTGCTACGTTTAGCGAAATAAGTTGTCTATAATATTGCAAAGGCATCTTATTCTCTGTCTAAACCAAAATTGTGGAAAATGAGTGCTCCCACTTTTCTATTGGATTTTTTGACGATTTGAACTAAATAGTTCAATTTTAGTGTAAAAAAAAGGTTAGAGTTTCCTTTTCTTTTTTAAGAAGAGCTTATAAGATTGTAATATCTTATTTTAGAATCTTATGAGATATTTTTAAAAAAAAATTACTAAATATTTTTCTTCATCTTTTAAGCTGTTAAACATCTTATAAGATATTTTGAGAACTTTATAAGCTCACCCAAACACTCTTTAAAATGTTAGATCTTTTTTTTTTTTAAATAAGTTTTAAAGTATTTGAATAAAATAAGAATTTGAAACTTATAATGTGTTATTAATAACAATTTTGTTAAAATCTTAAAAATAAGTTAGGAACTCTTTACTTTTTTAAAAAGAGTTTATAAGATTCTAATATTTTATTTTAGAAACTTATAAGCCCATTTTTTTAAAAAGAATTATCAAACACTTTTTGATATCTTATGAGCTTTCAAGAATCTCATGACATATTTTTAAAAATTTATAAACTCTCTCAAACATCCTCTAGATACCTATATTTTTTCAAAATTTTTATTCAAAATTTTAAAAATCTAGGACTTCAATTTTGCTATTAAATCAAAATTTTGAGAAGTTGGGGATATGGGCCTTTGATTCTTGTTGGGGGCAGCTTTACTTTGGTCAAGTAATTATAATTTTATAGAAGTTTATTTTATTATTTATACATACACTTACGTCAATAATTTGATAAGATTTAAATTTTTTAATTTTATATTTTGTATGTAAAATTGATATCATTAAATTAAAAACTACTTGACATGAAGGTTTCAATTAGTGGAATTTAAAATACAAAATATTTGATTTAGTTAATTAGATTATCCAAATTATATGTGATGAAATTAAAAGATTTATTATATATTAGTTTAAAATTTTAATATGATAAATTTCGGATTGTGTTTCTATTAAAAGATTATTCCTTTTTATTTATGCAAGCTATGTTAGATAGCAGCATATATTTGGATATTTGCACAAAATATTTACTCTTTTCCATAAAAAGACTCATCTTTTTAAATCAATTGCAACATAAATTGCTATGTTATAATATAAATTCAGAATATCTATCATATAATAAATATTTCATGCATGCATGCATGAAATATTTGCGTATAGTATATGTAATTGTTTTTGTAAATTCTCACATTTATTATATTAAAAAATATATACATTTAGAATTTATATAGTTATAAAGATAACAATCACTTAAAATAAAAAATTCATAGTTAATATAATAAATTTGATACAATTAAAATTTAATATCATAATATTCATTTTAAAAATAAAAAAATTTATTTTTTTTATAATAGTATAAATATACGACGAGTTTATAAGTTCATCCATAGTCTATAAATATAAAATTATATTAAAAAAATAAAAAAACAAACAAATAAACAATAGATAAATAAATACCCTTAAAATAAAAATCAATAGGCATGCCACGTGCAGCACGCTGTGTACGATCTCTAGTATAAAAGGAAATTGAAACCTCTCATGTCATTCAAAATTTCTTCCTGCACGCGGTCACTCTCTCTCTCTCTCTCTCTCTCTCGATTCATATTGTGCTTTTAGGGTTTTATTTTTTTGTTTGAATTTGAATTATTCAAATTCGCCGAAATGAAGCTTACCGTCAAAACTCTTAAAGGTAGCCACTTCCAAGTCAGCGTGAATCCAAGCGACACCGTCAGTAACCCTCTCAGTCTCTACGCATTGTCTTTTCAGCGTTTATTTTTTAATGAATGTGATAAAATGACATTGTTATTTTTGAGTTATACTGAGGTATGCATCTGATATAAGTGATTGGCTTAATAGGTGTCCTGTTGATTTGTAATTTCTTTATCCAATTGTTGAAATTTTGTTGATAATGTGGCTGGGTTAATGATCCCCTCTTGCTTATATTGCTTGAAGCAATTCAATGATTGAAAGAATTTAAATAGCAGCTGAAATTTCAAAAAAATTGCCTCTTGGGAAGATTTTATGTTTTAGCATGTTGGATTGGGATTTGTAGTATATTTTAATGGGGTATGGAGTAAACTGTAAAAGTCATCACCTTGGTGCATTTTTTTTTCCTGATTTTTAAGCAGAATAAAAGCCGCAAACTTTATAGTGGAGAGTTGTCTTCGAAATTTAAAATCACTTAGCCTATTAATTTTTTTTTTAATTTCTAGAATTTTCTGACATATAATTGTACTGCTTAATTAAAAGTTTTTCAGAAGGAAAACACTTTATGCAAAATTTTGCTGGTTTGAGATTTTTTAGAGGCTGCATGATATGTTCTGATGATTTCTAGTATCTACTTGATTGCTACTTTGTACACATTTGGAAGTTTAGCATAATGTTGTACGTGGTGTTCTGCACTTCATTATTTGAACTATTTTTTTAGTGCATGACTGATCAAGTTTTGGATGTATATGATACTAGATAATGGCTGTTAAGAAAAGCATTGAAGATATACAAGGCAAAGATAATTATCCATGTGGTCAACAACTGTTGATTCATAATGGTAAAGTATTGAAAGATGAAAGTACCTTGGCTGAAAACAAGGTCTCTGAAGATGGTTTTCTTGTTGTCATGCTGAGCAAGGTAACCCCTTTGGCCCAAGGCCATTATCTTCGAATCTCAGGAAAAGGAAAGGACTACATTATGCTATTTATTGTCTTGGGTTTTCTGCTATGTATGAGGGTACTATGCTAGCCATGATAATATGATATCTAGTTCTATCTAATTCATCTTTTTCTCATCCCCTGGAATGTTGGCACCTTACGATTGTTCAAAGAGTCCTTATTAAGCCTCTCTTTTCCTGTGTTTTTCTGTTAACTGCAGAGCAAAACTTTGAGTTCAAGTGGGTCTACATCCTCTCAGGTTTGATTCTAGACATACAGATATATTCCTTTTCTTCCTCTTTCTTGTTCATTATGTTGTGAGACTTATCATACCTAATTGTTTGCGCAGCCTGCGCCTGCTGCTAAGCCAGCATCTGTCCCTACTCCTGCAGCTGAGGCTCAGCCATATGTGCTGTGAGTTGTGGTAAACATTGGCAGAAGCTCTATTGCGTGTTTGTATCTACCACTTGATGATGTTGCTTTTGTCCTGTAGGGCCTCCAAGAACACTGGATCAGCTTCTGTTGCTCCAGCAGCAAAGTATGGGGCCTTTTTATTTGTGATTCTGTGTGTTTCAACAAATTGTGAGAAGAATTGTAATAATCATGATATTGTTGTTGCAGTGCCCCTTGTGATTCTTATGCGGAAGCTGCTTCTCATTTAGTTGCTGGCACTAATCTTGAGCAGACTATTCAACAACTAATTGACATGGGTGGTGGTAGTTGGGACAAAGCAATAGTAACACGAGCACTTAGAGCTGCATATAATAATCCAGAACGAGCAGTGGATTACTTGTATTCAGTATGCTCTGATTCATTTGCATGTTTTACTTTCCACAAATTCTCATTTGTTGTTAGCAGCAGATGCTGACCTTTTATCTTCTTCTATCAGGGAATCCCAGAAAGCACAGAAGTTGCAGTTCCATTAGATGAACCTGCTCCAACGGGTCCATCTGCTTCAGGAGCACCAAACTCATCCCCATTGAATTTGTTTCCTCAGGTTTTTCATCATCTTGAGGTGCTTATAATAGCATGTCTTTTTCTCTTCCCATGTTTCATTTTGTCAGTTGGAAACCCTCTAGGAGACCCTTTCTGGTGTTGCTGGCGCTGGTCTTGGATCCCTTGATTTTCTGAGGAACAACCAACAGGTGGGCTTTAAGGTTTTTTCTTTTTTTTGTTCTTTATTTTTATTAAATACATGGCTGAAATTCTTATCCTGGGCTCCTTTTTCTAATGTATGGTATATCAATCTTAGTGATCCTTGAAAGTGAGTTATTTTAATTGAATTTTCTTTAATTGGATCCAGTTTCAAGCATTGCGTTCGCTGGTTCAGGCTAATCCACAAATTCTACAGGTATCTTTAATATAATTTTAATATTTGTTGGTGCCCAAGGTTTCTTTATCTTTGACCTAAATTTATTTCTCTTATAGCCCATGCTTCAAGAGCTTGGAAAGCAAAATCCTTCACTCCTTAGACTCATACAAGAAAACCATCAGGGGTTCCTCCAATTAATCAATGAACCTGTTGATGGTTCTGAAGGGTGAGTATTTATACTTGCAGAAAAAGGTGTCATCGTATTTATTAGCATAGGATTAGTTTTAGGTAATATTCAAGCTAGACTATCTAGTATTTTGTTTTAGAGATAATTGCATTAAACTCCCTAACCTATAGCCCTCACTGCACATTGCCCTCCAACCATTGTTGATGTGCAATTTCATCCCTTGAACTTATGCAAATGTTCGCCAACACTACATTTGCATTGTTCTTGTGGAATGTAACCAATGAGTATCGGACACGTGGGCTAAAGACTACGGAATATTCTTGTTACATTCCATCGGAATAGTGCAAAATGTGGTGTTGGCGAACATTTTAATTAGTTCACGGGATGAAATTGCACATCTACAACAGTTAGGGGGCAATGTGCAATGAGGGCTATAGGTTGGGGGTTTAATATAATTAACCCTTTGTTTTATTGATGTGTTTCCTTTTCTTTCTTGAACTCCGTTTTGCTAGCAGATTTAAGCGGTGTAATCGGCAAATTGGATGGTGCATTGAGATAGTTGTATTTCATTAGTTTTACTATTTCTTGACATCGAAGATGGAATTGCTTGAATGTTAGAAGCTACAGATATGTTTATCTCTTCTTACTGCTACGCATCATAATATGCCCATGTTTTAATTTAAAGGACGATGAATTAGATTACTTCAATCATGCTATATCTGTGTTCTTCATAGGATGCTTGCTTAGTTTACGTCTATGATTTATGTGTTCTACAACTTTCAACATTATCTAGCCATGTGATATGTTGTGGATTATGTTTTCCATCACATATGCATGTGAAGCTGAGTAGCTTTTATTTGTTTATAGGGATATCTTTGAGCAGGCTGAGCAGCAGGACATGCCCCATGCTGTTAGTGTCACACCGGCTGAGCAGGAGGCCATTGAAAGAGTATGAAAGAGGCCATCTGCCTTCATTTCTTTTCTGTTGCCCTTTCTCTTGCACTTCAATCCCAAGTTTCTCATCATATGAATTATGTTTATGTGGCCGACATAATAATTAATTAATGTATATTTCTAGATGGAGGCCATGGGTTTCGAGAGAGCTCTTGTTATTGAGGCGTTTTTAGCTTGTGATCGCAATGAGGAACTAGCAGTGAACTACTTGTTGGAGAATGCTGGAGATCTTGAGGATTGAATAGGGACAAACTTTTAGATTCACTGATTTTTTTGGTTGATAAACACGAGTTTCAACGATTTTTAACTTGTTATATGGGAATATAAGAAAAATATAAATATGCATTTAGCGTTGATTGGGACCGCATTGACACATGTATTAAGGATGGTGATCAACTAGAGTTTGATTGTTAAAATTTGACAAAGGAGTTAGTTATATTGCGTGCTTTGCTAGAAATGAAAATGGATTAGTTGTTTTCAGAAGATAATTTTTTGATGATGATTCTTTTTTAGTTGAAATTCAAGCTTTGAATGAAGTAGGTCTATAAATGAGTAGGGTATTACCCTATTGATATTTAAAATGTCATATTCATACCTCTTGTCATGCTTATATTTATTAAAATAATGTGATGGATATGTGTAGGGTTTATACTCATAAATTACTCATGTGACCACACCTATAAATTATCCATTATTTTATATTTAAATTTAAATTATGAATTTAAAAATTGTTTATACTAAAATCAAATTTATATTAATGATAAATTTTTTATATATAAAAATTACAAATATGTGAATGAACAATAACAATTAAATAATTTTCTTCATAAAAAATTAAATCAAATTAATAAAATTAATAAAGTTATTATATGGGGATAGCAATTTTTTTAAAAAAAAATTGGAATAGCAATAGTAACAGTTGAATATTTTTCATTAACAAAACTAATAGTGGAATAAATATTTTTTATAAAAATAATTAACAAAATTAATTTTGTTAATGAATAAATTTTGTTAATAAAATTTTTATTAATGAATGAAAAGTTGAAAATAAAAATTAACTAATTTAAATTTAATGATTAAATTAAATTAAATATACAAAAAATTATATTTTGTTATCGTATACCAAATAATATTTTTTGTATATTTTGAGAAAATTAGTATATACATTAAAAACATAAATTCAATGTACTAGATCCAATAGATTTTGGGTTAGATAGGATAGAGTAGAGTTAGGGTCTCATCTTTTCGGGTATTTTAAGGTAGGGTAGAATATATGATGTTTTTGTTTGAGTATTTTAAGGTATGAATATGAATAGGGTGATATCCTACTCATTTACAGGTCTAGAATGAAGCATGCAAATTTATGATATAAATAAAAGAAAAATAAGTCACTTTTGAAATGGATTAACTCCAAGTTCGGATGTTGATATTGGACCGAAGATGTCTATTGAACTGGACAAATAACTTCCTATTTGTGTCAATTTTCTTTTCTTTATTTATTTTTTCTTTTTCTTTTTCTTTTTTGGGGTGGGGGTGGGGGTGGGGCGAATTGGAGAAATCAAGTCTTGACTTGTGAGTGGTGACATTAAAAACTCTGGAAACTGATTGCCTCAATTGAAGTGGAAACATATACATAGAAATGCTAGTAATGCCGCTTTAGCTAAACGGGCGCAGTTCTATGGTTATCTTCTTTTGTTGCTTTGAATAAGTAAATTCCATTAGTTATAAAAAATTAATATAATACGGAATAAAATGTTAAACTGGATGTGGGTAAATTAATATATTGCAGAATAAAATATCAACAAAGTAATTTATTGAAATGGCTTGTGTCCGATGTGATGATAACAAATAAATTTTGGGGTGGGAGATTGGGAAAACAAATAGAAGAACGAATTTCTTTGATGAAAAAGCAAGAATTGGGGAACATGGGTGTCAAATGGGTGGATTGTATTGAATTTGGTTCGAGTTCATGTAAGTTGAATTTGAAATGAGTTAAATTTAGTACGAATTTAGATAATTGAGTTGAAAGGGAGTTTAGTTGGCTCCAATTGGGTCGAATACTTTAAAAAGAATTTTAATTCATTTTTTCTTATTGAATAAAATTAATTGAAAAGATAATAATAATATCAATATATTTTGCACCACATTCAAAATAAAGTTTTAAAATACAATGTGATGATTAATTAAATAATATTTTATTTTATAAATTTTTTCATAATATGGTAAAATTAAATTAATTATGACTAGTACTTATTTTGTAAAAAAAACCCAACAATTTAATGAAAATTGCATAATTCTGGTATTACTAAGTGTGTCTCAAACATTAAAAACTAATATGTTAATTTTTTTATTGAGTGGATAATTAATTTAATAATATTGTCCTCACTTGTATAAGTATTTCATGGTCAACAAGTGATCATTTGGTCCAATAGTACAAGTCTGGTTTGAACACAACAAATTCTTGACACGCATATGTGTAAAAATGCATAATTAAAGAATATGGGTGGCAAATAATTAAGGTTTGATTGTATTGATAGCATTATCAATGTTGTCCCAAAGCAAGAATGGAAAATTTTTTACAACAGAATTAAAATTTAGGAAACATGGAGAACCATTCAGAAATTAGCCTTCTCTCCTTTCTTGATCATCTCTATACCCTCATTCATATATGGAACACAATCCGAATATGGAAGCATTAGTGCAGCAGAGGAAGAGAGAATTACACAATGAATTAGCGGCAGTGGAGTACGAAAGAATACCGGGCTATCGATTGGGCCCCAAAAAAGAGGAGTCGCTCAAGTTTTATTTAAGGCCAAAGCTTCTTGGAGGATATGTGTTTCCAGGCGTTATTCCTGATGATGTAGATGTTCACAGTAGCCAACCCTCCCAACTTCCACCGGGTACACGATACGTTAATATTAACAATATAATTACTCGTGCATGGCTTTAATAATATCATTATTTTTCAAAAGAATTTACGAAAAATGTTTACAGAGAATCAGTAATTTTCTCGCCGTGAATAATTAATGAATTCTTACCCGAAAAGTTCAGGTTTCTCGTCCCATGCGTTCATTAATTCTGCTATATCTTCCTTTCTTGAGTATTCTTATTAAAGATTTTGTTTTCCCGCATGTTTTTCAGTTTCTTTTTCGCCCTTTGTTTCTCATAAGGATTAACAGAACTTTTCTTGCATGTCCTTCTTAAATTTCTAATGTTGGTGTAGTTTTAGCTAGGGTATATGTGTATGTCTTATGATCAAGAAAAATGATATATATATATATATATGTACGTTTATTAATATCTAGTATAGTTTTTATTATAAGATGCTATATTTTATTTTAAAAATTAGCTCTTGAATTATTTGGACAAGTTAAGGATGTTTGAATGAGCTTATAGGATTCTTCAAATATGTTAATTCATAGATCTTTGAGTGCAATGAAAAGAAGTCAAAAAGAGTTTAGTAATTTTTTTGAAAAAGAACTTATAAATTTTTAAAATAAAGTGTTACAATCTTATGAGCTTCTAATTTAAAAGATGAAGAATTAGTTTACATACTTCAATCATGCTACATCTTTCTTCTAATTCAAAGGATGCTGTTAGTGTCACCCCGGCCGAGCATGAAAAAGTATGAAAAAGGCCAGCTTCTTTCATTTCTTTTCTGTTACCCTTTCTCTTGCACTTACAGTTACAGTTTCTTATCATATGGATTATGTTTGTTTGGTCTACATAATAATTAATTAATTTACATTTCTAGAGGGAGGCCATGGGCTTCGAGAGAGGTTTGAGCTTGTGATCACAATGAGAAACTAACAGCGAACTACCTGTTGGAGAATGTTGGAGATCTTGAAAATTGAATAGTGACAAACTTTTTGATTCAATGATTTTTTTTGGTTGATAAACATGAGTTTAAATGATTTTTAACTTGTTAGACTGGGAATATAAGAAAAATAAATATATGCATTTGACTTTGATTGAGACTGTGCATTAAGAACGATAATCAACAAGAGTTTTAATTGTTAGAATTTGACAAAGAAGTTAGTCATATTGTGTCCTTTGCTAGAAATCAAAATGGATAAGTTGTTTTCACAAGATAGACCGTTGATTATGATTCTCTTTTGGTTGAAATTCAAACTTTGAATGAAGCACTCAAATTCATGATGAAAATATTTAATACCATATTGAAAAATGGAATTAACAACCACTGAAATTTTTCTTAACTTAATTAACAAACTCAAAATTCTAAAATTCAAGAATTTGGTTAAAATTGTACAATTGTGGGTCCACACCTTTGTGCTATACATAATAGTATAGATATAGAATTGTATTACAAATATTGTAGAAATAAAATGTAAAAAGAATAATTATAGAATAACAAAATTTATATACAAAGCAAATGAAATATTTGTCAATTAATCTTATGATAAATTAAATTTATAAGATAGAATTTGTGATAAGAGCACTTAATATGGTACTTATAAAATATTTTTTAAATCATAAACTTATTTAGTGAGATAAAAATATGATTATAAATATTTTTTGAAATGTCTTATGAGATAGAAATCTATATTGTAATTCTGGAAAATACAACATGATATTTTGTTGTAATAGATAAATTGATTGTATTAAAATAAAATATTAAAGTAAATAAATAACCAATAAAAATTTATCAACTAAAATTAAAAAACTCAAATTCGAGAAATTTACATTTGGCGAAAATTGCACAATTAAAATTAAAATTGCACAATTTTGAGTCCCACACTGTTAAGCTATATAGAGTAGTATAGATATGCAATATTTTAATTATTGGTCAAATAAAATACTAAATTAAAGTTTTTGAATAACACACACACAGAGATATTATTGCGTTTGTTAATTGTGATTTATGATTTTATATTTGATCACTTAGTGAAAAAAATAATTGAAATCAATTCAAACAATTGATTGAAAAAATAAAATAAAATTCTCATATAAAGTGTCTAATTTGTTCATATTTAATATTTTAATTTGCCCGCCAAAGACATACCACCCGCCAAAAAATATCCAAGAAATCTTAAAAAATCAAAGCTGAAATTAAAAAATAACCCATGTGATCAAGTCAACGACCAACAAATAATATCAGCTTGCACACTCGTCTTAGAGTTCCACAAGCCTTCAGAAAACCTTGTCTCCCGCTGATTCCTTCTCCCCTTTCATCTCTACCTATATCCTCGAATGTTCCAAAACCCTTCAGAAATTAGAAAA
>JACGDI010005751.1:328578-367622 GCA_014898725.1 Jacaranda copaia
TCGCGAGTTGTGTGTTTTGTAAAAAGGGGCCTGTTGGGCTATCCCATATCAGTTCCATTGTTAATCATTGAATAATGTTAACTTCAAATCAAGGTTTTACGTTTTAATCCTTTTTTTTTTCTTTTTGTCTTTTGCTCTGGCTAAAAGAAGTTTTTCAAATTTGAAACAAATAAATCTTACTCTAGGTCAATAATGTCTCATACCCATGCTATCAATAAAGAGTGAAATGTCATAAAAAAAATTAATTATAAAATATAAGCAATAATTTTGTATATGAAAAACTGAGAAAAGAAAATTTTAAATAGTAATTTTATATGGCAAGTTTTTTTTCCTTATAATGTACAAAATGCTAGATGTAGGTATTAAAAAGGCCTCATTTTCATATTTCATCTTAAACCTTCTACTTTATTAAGATAGCCTGGTAGCCAACCCTCCCAACTTCCCCCAGGTACCTCAATATTGACAATATTACTCATGCATGGCTTTAATATTATTATTTTTCAAAAGACTTTAACGAGAATTGTTTACAGAGAATCAGTAGTTTTCTTGCCGTGAACAATTAATGAATTCCTACTGAAAAAGTTCAGTTTTCTCGTCCCATGCATTCGTTAATTCTGTTATATCTTTCTTTCTTGAGTATTCTGATTCAAGATTTTGTTTCTCCGCATGTTTTTCAATTTCTTTTTCGCCCTTTGTTTCTGATAAGGATTAGCATAACTTTTCTTGCATCTCTTTCTTAAATTTCTAATGTCGGTACTATAGTTTTAGGGTATATATATCTTAGGATCACGAAAAAGACATATATATTGATATCTAGTATAGTTTTTAATTGCAGTTTTGTTAAATTGCACATTAAAGTTTTGTTTACTAATTTTAATTAATTATTTCTTGATAATTAGTGTATTTATATATACTGTATTTGTATTTAATAATTAGATAATAACTGTTTTCTTTATTTCATTATTTGCAATTTGGATTTTCTTCATAAATAGCGTGCGAGTGTATATATATTACAAAAATATATTCATTATATAGTGAAATTATAAAATATATACTGATTTGTTGCAATAAACAATTATTATTGATATGATCTTGGGTTCTTGACCTAAATTAAGCAACATATATACTAATTTTCATTTGTTTGTTAATTTATAATTTCATTTGTATGTTTATAATCATGTTACCCATGCATGGATCGTATGTATATATTTCTATATAACTTTTATTCTATATTAATCTATAAGATTGTTCAATTTTTATTTTTATCTTTATTCAATGAGGGATCGAAGTACTCTTATTTTTTCAATGAAAGGGAAAGAAAGCACAAAAATGGAGCCAAGGCTGATAGGTGCACCAAGGATGGGAAAGGTTGCTGGAGAATGACTTGTTAAAGTCAATGACGATATGGATGGCTCACCTCTTGGGGTCAAGAACACTCTTGTCTACTACAAAGAGGCTAAAGCTAGCAGCTGCCCAAAGGAAATATTAAGTTAAAAACCAATTGGATAATGCATGAATTCGCGCCGGATGAGAGATTCATAAATCCTCATCAAGGGACCAATATTGTGTCAAATAGAAAGGTATATATAACTTAATTAGGAGTATATACAATATGTATGCTCATATATTTTTCACTTTAAATAGATCCTATTGACGCCCAAATAATTCCCATCATTTTACAAGTATGAGGTTATTTGGTTAAGTTCATAGGACGCGTGGTCACTTTAATAAGACTTGGAATAAATCAACAGTTAACTTGTATAATGTGGGTCTTGAATCTTGGAAGGATACAAGTACATTCAATACACTTGAGGTCATTTCATGATTAGCTAAGCCTCTAAGAATAATCTTGCTACATTGGGATCCCCTTACAAAATGGGGTTACATGGTATTTAAAAGGGAGAACTATGAACTATCAATACAAGGACATGCCTGACTTGTTGGTGATGCAACCACGTGTCTCTAGATCAACAATCTTCCTACAAAGGTCGTACAATGGTCTTCTGTCCTTGAGTACTATTACGATTGCTTAGATGACGACGTGTGTCCTCTTGATTGACGCCCCTGATTTAATCCATACTTAGCTTGTCAGTTAGGTCGGGTTGTTATTATCATTGGGTTGTGTTGTTAATTAGTCAGCATTTACACTTTAAACTTGGGTCTTTTTCTTTCTTCATCATCAACTTCCCCACTTCTTCATGTTTGTTTATAGGGATGGAGAAGTTGACCTTGAGTACATGGTGACTTGTTCTTGTTGGTGTATACTCTTGAATTTGAAAATCTAAAGTGTGTAGTCTTATGCGCATATGGTATCAAATATTTTATATATATATATTTCTTGTCATACGAAAGGTCGCTTAATCTTGACCATTAGATCTTTTTTTTAGGTTTTATCAAGACCATTTATCTAGTATTTATTTTGAGAACACTTCCTTATAAATAGCTAGTGGTCCTGTTTGCTTCCTTATTCATAACAAATCACCAAACCTTTGTGAGGGTTCGTCTTTGCCTCTGCGTGGAACTAGGTAATGCTTTCACTTTATGTTGTCTTATTTAGGAGCTCTACTTATTCTTCGAGTGACAGTAGCACCTCAACTAGTTCTTCAAACACTAGCAAACTCTCAGTTTCCATTCTTGATAATATAGCTTTGATCTCACGATTTAATAAGGGGGGTACTTCAGGCACAATCACTCAAGATTGGAATTCTCATGACCTCGTAGCTGCTAAGTCTAAACTTTTTGATAGAATAATAGCTAGTCTTTGCAAGCGATTTTTATTTCCTTCTAGCTACAAGATAATAACTCCCGTGGCAGGTCAAACCATATATAATCATACGTCTAATTGTTTAGCTTTTCATGTTCCCAATTTAGAGATAGGTCTTCGCTTTTCTATAGCTGAACCTTTAGCTAATATCATATGTCACTTAGGAGTGTCTCCCACATAACTAGTTCCTAATTCCATTAGAAATCTCTAGGTTTTGTGATAGTTATGAAATATTTCAACCTCGAACCCTCATTTGTGAATTTTTAGAATTTATTTCATGTGGTCTTTTCGGCTAGGTCATGTATTAGAAGTTTTTACTATATTACTACCTGATTTCATGTTCAATTTTTTTGTAAAATGCCCTCTTCTTTGAGTTCTTGGAAACATAAGTAGTTTTATGTTGAGGCTCCTTTTCACAATCCTAGGAATGTGCCCTGAGCTTGGTGAATGGATATGCCAAATTTTGCAACCTTGGAGGATCTATCTTGGGATGAGGGGTTTATTGATGGTTTGATAGATTGGCCTTTTGAGTTTCCCACTCTTCTTACTGAAAAAACATTAAAATTAGCTAATCTGACCCTTGTTCTATTTGTCCTCAAAATTATTTAGGTAATTGCTATTTTTTATTCTCTATCTATCAATTTCCTCAGATTTATTTATGAGTTAATAGATAGATTTGAGAGCAGCACTTGTGGCTAACATGGCACAATAGCTTCAAGCTGACACAGAGACTTCACAGAAGGATGAGACAGGGTCTCTAATGACTAGCCCTCAAGTTCAACTAAGTGGTCAGACCCCAGCTCATTCAGTGGGTTTGTCCAGTATGCCCTCTATTCCCATACTTGCGTAAGTTGTTCCTACGGCTGCTTGGGGCTCATAAGGTATAGATCCTACCCAGGTTTTATCTCTACTTGTATAGGCTAATGATGTCAATTCAATTGGAGTTGTCAGCGATGGTTTGACTGCTACCACCAACTCTGTACTCGCAAGTGGGCTTGGAGTGAAAGGGATGTGGGGAAATCTAAGATGCCAAAAACTTTTAATGATGCTCGAGGGGATCCATTGAAAGCTAAAGAGGGGTTTAGCAACAATGTGGCTACTTTGCAATAAGCCTGTTATTCTGCTAGTCGTGCTATTAATCCAATTACCTTGGAAAATATGTAAAAATAGAGTGTTCGATTAGCAGAGAAATATGCTAATCACAAACACCTATCTATGCCCCATGCTGATGAGACCTTCCTGTACCCTACTACCTTTTCATATGAGACTGGGATCGATTTGTGTGATTTATACAACAGCATTTCCATAGATGTGTATTAGGTTATCATGTCCATTTAGAGTTTTGCTTTGGACTTTTTCAAATGACGTCTCTTGGGTTTTTTCTTGTAGCGACTCTTCATGGTTCCTCTAAATCCCATTGTTCAATTCTACATCTTCTTAGAACAACCTTCTTTGAAGAGGTCGCAAGGTTCCCTTTTGTTTTGAGATTAATTTTTATGCCAGGGATTCAATCATTTTTTGTAATTGCTCCTTTGTCACTTGATAAACTTTTGATGTTAGAGTCCCATCAATCACATTCTCTATATTTCCTAAGTTTGTGATATAAGTAGCATGCCGCATTCCCAGGGAAGACTCTAAGATAGTTTTATTTTCTTGATTTACAAATCCTTACTGTATATCTTCAAGTCGTGTCATCTTGTTTTCTCACGTCTTGATTCTAGTTCCCATAGACAGCACTAACTAATAAAACTTGGAATAAATCAATTGTTAATTTGTATAATATAGGTCCTGAATCTCAAAAGGATACACGTACGTTTAATATACTTGAGGTCATTTCAGATTAGCTAAGCCCCTAAGAATAATCTTGCTATCTTAGGATCCCCTTACAAAATGGGGTTACATGGGTATTTGTAGGGGAGAATTGTGTCCTATTAAAACAAGTAAATGTCCGATTTGTTGGCAATACATGGGAGAATTGTGTACTATTAAAACAAGTACATGTCTAATTTGTTGGCAACACAGCCACATGTCTCTAGATCAATGATCTTCCTGTAAAGGTTGTACAATAGTCTTCTATCTTTGAGTACTATTACGATTGCCTAGACGACCAGATGTGTCCTCCTCCTAATTAACACCTCAAATTTAATCGATGCTTTGCTTGTCAGTTAGGTCGGGTTGTTATTGTCATTGGGTCAAGTCGTTAATTAGTCAGCATTTACACTTTAAACTTAGGTCTTTTTCTATCTTCATCACACTTGTTTCAATATTCTATATTGATATATTAATATTATACTTTGTGATTAATTAATTAATTGATTGATTGATTTATGTGTTTTTTATAATGATGTTCCTAATCTCTTTTATTTTTGTGCAAGCAGAAGACATTGTCCTATGTCGAATTTACAATAGAGAAGAAGAGAAGAAAAAAATGGAGATTAAAAAAAGTATGAAAAAAAATGAGTGTTAAAGTTTATGATAAAAATACAAAGTCTAGGAGTTTGAGTGAGGAGAAATCAGTAGTGGCAGTTGGACAACCAGTCTATGAAGAACAAATTTTGCAACCTTTTCAAAACGATGTCAAAAAAGGTACTCTGCCAGAGTATGTGGTTGAAGATATTCTTCACCCATATGAGTCTTTTCGTCATCAAATAGTGGGCCTATTAGAAGTATATATATCATTTAATTAACACTTGGATATATAGAAGGACCAACCACTGTTGTTTCTCCATTAGATTACGATAATATTTTCTCAATTCGTTTCTATCAAATATGCATGTGAAGTTGAGTTGCATTTGCTTGTTTACATGGGATAACCTTGAACAAGCTGAGAAAGACATGCTCCATCCTATTAGTGTCACACTAATGGAGAAAACCTAAACCTCTGCTGTCAGTTGAGCAACCAGTTTTTGAACTAGTTTTGCAACCATTTGATGTGGATATTGAAAGGAGTTCTCCAGAATTTGTGCTTGAAAATCTTCACTTTGATACCGACTTGGAGTACTCTTTATGCCATGACATGGTGAGTCTAATATATATGTCTTTTAAAATTTAGATAGAAGGATCAATTGTTGTTATTTTTCCATTAAATTCTATTCATATTTTTTGAACTCTTTACTAATTTGCTTATGGGGTATCCATCTTTAAATAGCCTAAGTAGGACATGGTCTATGCTAATAGTCATGTCGCACTAGTTTTGGCACCTGGGCAACCAATCTCTAAACAAGATTTGTCTCTATATAAACAAGATCTTTTCAATGATTGTGAGTCTTTTTGTCATGATATGGTGAGCCTAGCTAGAATATATTATATATCATTGAACATTTCAATAAAAGGATCAATGGTTGCTATTTTTGCATTAAAATATGTTTATATTTGTGCACTCTTTTCCATCACATATGCCCATGTGGAGCTAAATAGCTTTTTATTTGTTCATACAATATCCTTGAATGAGCTAAGCAGGAGGCTGTGCTTTTTGAAGGGAACATCGAAAGAAGCATGCCAAAATTTATGCTTGAAGATCTTGACTTTGATTTTGAATTTGCTTGTTATGATATGGTAAGCATATTATATGTATCTTTTAACATTTAGAATGATCATTTTTTGTTGTTTTTCCATTTAATTACGCATGTACATTTTGAACCCTTTTCTATCACATATGAATGTAAAGTTGAGGTACCTTTTATTTATTTATAGGATATCCACAAACAATCTGAGAAGGAGATCCATGTTGTTAATATCACTCCAGTAGAGCAGGAAGCCATTAATTAAAGAGGAAATTAAACTGTTTTATGCTGATTTTGATGGAGGAATTGAAATGTATTAAGGAAAGCTTGCTTGCTCTGTTTATTTAGCTAAAAATCAAGTAGACAATCATTGTCCATACCTATCTGGATGAATCATTTGCACTGTATATTGGGTAGATTAATAAATTTCTCAATGATTTCTCCATACAGGAATTTGCTGTCCAAGTATCAATATTATCCATATTCTACTACAACTTCTTCGATTTATACTTCCCACAACATAGGAACACATACAAAGAATAATTAGGCATATAGCTATATTAAATGTGAATTACTAAATCACAAGAAAATATATATGTTTAGGTTCCTTTATTTCCTTGTTTCTCCACAACTTCATCCTCCTACAATATATATGTCCATAAGCATTGCTATTTGGTTTTGCAGCATTGTGTTCTATTTCTAGACGTCTACCAGTTTGCCCCATTCCTATAATAGCTGCAGTTGAAGGTGCTCTATGCATTGTGCATCCTCTTCTAACTAATTCATGCAAAGGGTTGTGTGACTGAATGTTGATTTTTGTGTATAAAAATGTGATTATACTCTCACTTATAAGTGGTTGGAATTTTTTTAAGATATTAATGGTCCAGATTAAATCTTATTATAATGTTTTTTGAAAAAATATTAAAAAATATGTATAATATATTATTATATCAATTATTTGGGCAAAGTCCCCAAACCAACTTACCTTTTAGGGATCAATCTATAGCCACCCTTTTCTTAGTTTTAACTCCCCACTTTCAACTTTAGTTTAGAGTACACTCTCCACTTGAAGTAAAAAGAAAAAAAAGCCCTAACTTAAATTGAAAATGATGAAAGACTCTCCACTTTCCCTCTAACAAAATCATTAGTCACATAACTACCCCCATAACTCACATTTTCTCTTCTCATCCCCTCACGTCTATGCAAACCCGACAAATGTAGCAACGACGCTCTACTTGCCATTTCTATGCTACTGTTGCAATAAAATCTTCATCTATTTCACTTTCTTGTTTGGGAGCTAACTTTTCTCTATTCTTTTTGTGGCCATAGCTAGAAATGTTTCTATTTTTGCCCATCAATTGCATAGCCTATAAGGTAAGTTGTGTAATTTTCTATTTTGTTAATTTTATATTGAAATATATAAGAGAATGCAATGCATTACTCTATTTGCTTTTTGTTTGATGTTTGTTTTAATTATTTTAGAAATGATTTTAATATACTCAATTCACCACGGTTGGTCTTTTCTTTTATTAAAAAAATTCCTAATATAAACTTTTTGGTACTTGAATAATGTCATTTATATTTCTATTGTTGTTTGAATTGTATGCTTTAAATATCAGTTATCTAAATTTAGTAATTATATAATTCATATAAGGTGTAGTGTATATTAGTTTTTTGCAACTGAATTTTAGAGATATTATCTGATTTATGGTGTATACGATGTGTATACATCATGTTTAAGCATTTCTTGGATATCCATTCCTACAAACTCGTGAGTAATATGATTAGTATTATTTTCAAATAATATGGTACGAAAATTCAAATTTTTAGTATCTAAATTGTGACTTGCAATATAGATCTCCAATTCAATATTATGTTCCAATTTTTTCGATAGCAAAATTCAAGTTTTTAATATTTTAATTTTAACTTTGCAGTACACAAAACCTCCAAATCTGTATGCTGTGCAATTTTATTTTATTTTCACAAAAGTTGAAACTTTCAATATTTAAATTATGAGTTGTAGTACACAAAACCTCCAATTCGGTATTCTGTGTAGTCTTTGTCGTATAAAAATTCAAACTTTCAGTATTTAAATTGTAAGTTGCAGTATACAAAATCTCCAATTCAGTATTTTGTGCAAATCTTTTTGGTACAAAAATTCAATAAATTGTGACTTATTGTTCCAAAACCTCCAATGCAATATTTATGTAGTTATGTATGTCTCTCTTTTTTGTAGAAACAATGGTTAAAACTTGCTGAAATACACACCAAACTACCAAAGGTAACAAAGACTCTTAGCTATATTCTTGGTGCTCTCCAAGGTACTTCAAAAATATTATAAAAGAGTTGGACGGTAAAATGAGCTTCAGACACATTGAAGCACTAAAGAGAACCCCATTCTTTTGCATACCTTAAAATGAATTATTTGAGTAAATTGAGTACTAATAGTGTTATTAAAGTTGAAATTCTCTTAAAGAGGTTTGATGTTAGGTCTTGTTCTTTTATTTTTGGTAATAATATTAGGCTTCTTGTTACTGTGAGGGAGTTTTCTATTGTTGTGGGGTTGTAGCACATAGGGCAACCTATAAATTTTGATATAAAGATAGAGCTAGAAACTGTTAAATGGTTATTTGAAGATAAAAAATAAGAATGTCAGTCAAGTGGAGATTTGTAAAAGATTGAATAAGCTGGCAAAAAAACATAGTGATTAGGATTAGATGATTTTGCTAATATGTACATACTACTAGTTTTCAACTGTATTTTGTTTTTAACTAGTAACTATTCAATGCCTAGATTCCTTCTGCCATACGCGGATGATTTATCTTCCATTGGTCTTTATGCATGGGGAGTTCGTGCATTTAAGTTTTTGTATGATGAGATTTTGGTGCATCTAGGAAGTGAAACAGGAAAAGGTTCAAAAACAAAATACTTTGATGGATGCAATATTAGCTAATGGTAAGTTAATGGCATTGTTACTATTAATATTTTTTATTACTATTATTAAGTAACTGCAACATTGTATAATTCTTCTTTTAAATGATAGGCTTGGGTTTATGAACATATTCCTTACTTGGGAACGACAAATTCATTGCGTTCATTTTCACAATTCCTTCGATGGTATGGGAGTAAGATCTCCATAAAAGTTGTTGATGTAGATGAAAAATTCAAGACGATTACTAGAAATATGGAAATAACTTATATTTCTTATCTTTGTTGTTATAATAGTTTTATGTACATATAGAATTAAAAACTAAGCTATAGAGTTATGTTTGAACAGGTTATGGATATTTATCCATTCTCCGATAAGGAGAAATTGTTGCAATCAATACACCATTGAGAACCAACTGTTGATGTGTATGGCTTGTAAGGAATGTTAAGTGAGAAAGAAAAAGAGATAGAATTATAGAAAGAAAGACTTTTCTTTTTTGAGAATAAAGGACTTGCTATTGGAGTTGAGACTGAGAAGAAAAAAGAGAAATGAAACCTAAAAGAAAAAGAGCCAGAAGAAGAGCAAAAAGATCAGAAAGAAGAAAAGGAAGAGAATGTGGAAGAAGCGAAGGAAAAAGAAGAGGAAGAAGAGGAAGAAGAGGAAAAAGAGGAGAAAGAGGAAGAGGAAGAGGAAGAGGAAGGAGAGCAGGAAAAAGAAAAGGAAGAGAAAAAAGGAGAAGAGAAGGAAAAGGAACAAGAAGAAGAGGAGGAAAATGAACAAAAAGAAAATGTGGAAAAAGAAGTGGAAGAAAAAAAGCAAGAGAAAAATGAAAAAGAGTAGCAAGTGAAATAGCAAGACAAAGGTAATGATGATGGAATTCACCCTAAAAGTCCTAAAACCCTTGGAAGTGACCATAGCTTTTATCATGAAAAGTATGCGAGACTGAGGTGAGATGACTGAAAAAAAAAATAGACACCATTTCACCTAGCACCACACCACGAAAGATAAGAGTAAAGCAGATTGATCATAAGAACTATGGCAAGAAGGAGAAGATATATGTATACAAGTTTTGAATACTACATTTCAGAGTTTTTATACTTGATATAAGTGAGACAAACATTGAATTACATTTAAAAAATATACTACATTGTTGGACTGAATTACTGGACATGTATATTGCCTTTGTTATAAGAGAAGATGAAGGATGTCCAAAATATTGAGTTGATAGAGATTAGATCTACAGACTCCAATGTATTTGATACTGAGGATTTCTTTAATTAGTTTCAAAGGTGAGCATATTATAGAGGGCAGTCTGAGATATTTGATAAAGATAGAGAAATTATTAACTCATATCTACAACGAGATAAAATGAAATAATTATAGTGAATACACATTATTCTTTTTATAGTAATTTTATGATTTGAGTAACATGATGATTTATTATTGTAGTGTTATTTTTTGGGAAGGCCTAATCTTCAAATTGGAGGATATGTGTTTTGCGATCTGTTGTTCGGAAAAGAGTTGAGGTCAGATTTTATTGATTGCTATATGAAGATCTTGTGGTGCCCTTCATTCAAAGAAAAATGTGATCACAATATTTGGTGTCTAGCTTCATATGTGCAAATATGTAGTGTTTGTTTTGTATTTTCAACTACAAATGACTTGATTTAACAAGTTCTAACATTAATTGTTGATAGAAGGAAATTCTATGAAAACTTGAGAAAGTAAATAAGTGGTGTGCTATGAAACAAGACAAAATTCCAAAATTTATTGGTCAACTGAGCACACTTAGCTCCTGGAAGGGCTTAATTTAGATGTGCTGAACAAGTGCCAATTTATTATATTCCCTATGAATAGCCATTATCACTTGTCCTTCCTTGTATTGCACATGACTAAGAAGAAGTTTATACAAATGAACTCATCCTGGTCTCCTTAGACAAAAGCAACAACAAAAGATTTTGTAAGTTCGTTTATATTTATGATACATTGATCTAAGTATTTGAATAAAAAGTAACAAATACTTTTGCAAGATAAGTTTTTGACTAGATACCTAAAATACTATTTGGGTATACAGTGCCACGTAAAGAAATGCAGATATGTTTTAGTTGCCAACAAAATAAGGACCTGGATTGTGGAGTTTATGTATGTCTTTGGGCTAAGTATCTTGTAAAAATCACAAAGGATTTCTAGCATTATGCAAATGAATGTTCTATGGATGCATATCGAGCACATATTACTGCAAAAACTTAGACTAATGAGCATGGTTTAATGTATTCTAGGGGAGAAGAATGATGTTCGAATGGTTATTATTTAGATGAATTAACTATTTTGTTATTTTATATTTCAATATTTCTAAATTCTTACTAGATAACATTTATAATTTTTGTATTTCAGATGGCAATAAATTGATGGTGTTTACAATTCATAGTATAATTTAGAAATTTATTTATAAATAGATGTTGGTAAAGATATATATGTTACAAGTTAGCTTAAAATAAGTACATAAGTAATAGAACTCAACATGCATGAATGTAAAAAAATCAAGTACATAAACACATAAAATAAGTACACAAAATTAACAAATTAAGTATGTAAATGCAATTCTAGAGTACATAACTACCAAAACTAGGTACTTATTCTTGAATTTTTGGTATCATTCTCATAACATAAGGGATCTACTTCAATTCGGCCTAATTTGGCCATTACACAATTATAAGACCATAACATATTAGTCTTAGGACTCATATAGTCATGATAAGTTTACTAATTATTGATGGTGGTGTTGAGATGATTCATTTGGCTCATGTATTAATGGTTTATACTACTATAAATGAGAGTGCAAGTGGTTGGATGTTGGTGTTTGAGTTCTTAACAATTTCAATATGTATTATCATGACTATTTATTCAACAAACCATAGTTTTATCGTGTTAGTATGCCTTATGTGTTGTTCCACGCGTCGAATTGAACCTAGTCTCGGCCTTTGGAAAGTAAGTACATAAATATAAAAGAAAAACACAATATTTGCAAAGTAAGTACATAAATGCAATTCTAGAGTACATAACTACCAATTGTGGGTACTTTTTATCTGATTTCTAGTATCATTATCAGTACATAAGGGATCGAGTTCAATTTGGCCTAATTTGGCCATTACGTGATCATAAGACCATGGCATATTAGTCCTTAAACTCATAGAATCATAATAGGTTCACTAGTTTTCCATGGTAGTGTCGGGAGGATAAATTTACCTCATGTATCAATGGTTTATATCACTTTCAATGAGAGCACAAGTAGTCAAATGTGGGTGTTTGAGTTCCCAACCAATAAAACACGTACTATCACAATCATTTCTTCAACAAACCATGCTTTTGCAGTGTAGAGGTGTTTCACATATTGCACGCATCAAATTGAGCCTCATCGTGGCCTTTGGAAAAGTAAGTGCATAAACATATAAAATAAGCACACAGCAGTAACAAATTAAGTACGTAAATGTAGTTGTGGAGTACATAACTACCAAAAGTGAGTACTTTTTCACTAATTTTCAATATCATTCTCAGCACATAAGGGATTGAGTTCAATTCAGTCTAATTTGGCCATTGTATGATAAGACTATAGCATATTAGTTCTAAGACTCATATAGTCATGATAGGTTCATTGGTTTTCAATTGTAGTGTCAAGAGGATTTGTTTAGCTCGTGCATCAATGGTTTGTACTACTATGAATGAGAGCGCAAGTGATTACATGTGAATGTTTGAGTTCCCAACCATTTTAACGTGTGCATATCCAAACTATTTCTTCAACAACCTATGGTTTTATCGCTTTTGGGTTACTTATATGTTGTTCCATACATCTAATTGAATCTCATCTTGGCCGTTGGAAAGCAAGTACATAAACAAAAAAATAAGTACACAATATTTGTAAATTAAGTACATAAACATAGTTCCAGAGTACATAAATGCCTATATTGGGTATTTTTTTGTGAATTTAGGTATCATTCTTAGTACATGAGGGATTTAGTTCAATTCCGCCTAACGTGACCATTGCGTGATCATAAGACCATGGTGTGTCATTATCAGAACATTAGGAATTTCTAGTACTAAATAATTTCATGCTACTATAAATAAGAGCACAAGTCGTTGAATGTGTATTTGAGTTCCCAACCATTTCAATACGTATTGTCACAATCATTTCTTCAACAAACCACAATTTTGTCACGTTATGGTGCCTTATTTGTTATTCCACACATTGAATTGAGTCTCGTCTCAACATTTGTGAAAGCAAGTACATAAATATAAAAAATAAGTACACAACATTGGCAAATCAAATACATAAATATAGTTCTGGAGGACATAACTACCAATACTAGGTATTTTTTTACTTATTTTTGGTATCATTCTTTATACATAAGAGATTGAGTTCAATTTGGTCTAATCTGGCCATTTGTGTGATTATAAGATCATGGTGTATCATTATCAATACATTAGGAATTTTCAGTACCATATATGAATGATTTCACACTACTATAAATAAGAGTGCAACTGGTTGAATGTGTATGTTTGAGTTCTAAATATTTCGACATGTGCATATCCAAATTATTTCTTCAACAAATCATGGTTTTGTTGCGTTTGGGTCACTTATGTGTTGTTCCACACATTGAATTGAACCTCATCTTGGCCTTTGGAAAGTAAGTGCATAAACACAAAAAATAAGCACACAATATTTGCAAATTCAACACATAAATGCCTATACTAGGTAATTTTTTGCGAAAGGGGTCTAGTTCAATTCGATCTAATCTGGCCATTGCGTGATCATAGGACCATGGTGTATCATTATCAATACATTAGGGATTTTTGGTATTATACATGATTGATCAGTTTCACACTACTATAAATGAGCATGCAAGTGGTTGGATGTAGGTGTTTGTATTTCAAAACATTTCTGCATATGCCTATCCAAACTATTTCTTTGACAAACCATGCTTTTGTCACATTAGGGTGTCTTATACATTGTTTCATGTATCAAATTGAGCCTCATCTCGGCCTTTGGAAAGCAAATACATGAACACAAAAAATACGTACACAGCATTGGCAAACTAATCACATAAACGCAGTTCTAGATTACATAACTGTTAATGTTGGATACTTTTTCTGATAAAATGAAAAATAAATCTAGATGATAACTCCAATGTAAACCTTCCAAATAGTTAAAAAGAATGCTCATTCATGATTTCTTTCACATTAAAATGATAATACCATATGTGCATATTTTACAAACTAAACAACACAAGTAATTCTATAAAAATTCTCTTATTCAAATACAATATAGTATAAATGCTACAACTTAACATATCCTCCAGACAAGGATGAACCTAGCAGCTACCCCAAGCACATGTACATTGTCTATTTATAATCCATATTCTTTTAAATTTTTGTCTTCTTTGCATCCTTTTTCTTTTCCTAATTGAAGATATATAAAATCAATCAAAGTATTATTTAATAAAAAATGACAAATGGTATTACAAGTATAAATATACAATAAAACGGTAACAAGTCTGTTGTTGTATTAGTTTGGACTAAACAGTAGAAAAGTGACTTTTACTCAATAGAAGCACAAGCTTGATTCCAAAATATTGTATCATTTTGTAATGTGTTCTATCATCTTGTTCTACAACATACACAATTTATGTAAATTCAACTGTGTAAATCTACAACACACAATTTATTATGATCTATCATCTCAAAACTCCAACAACTACTAATGTGTAGATTGAGCAGAAGTATTAAAGTATTAGAGTGGAAGTACTAAATTGCATTAATCTAGTAGTAATTAATCAATTACTAAGTATGATAATGTATAAATAAAGTATTTTATTAACGAAGAAGAACATATAACAATCGGGTACTAATCGAAATACATAAAAAATATAATGAAGAATTAATGCAATGAAAATATGAAGAAACTTACTAACATATAATAGATTTTCCTTCCACATCTTTTCGGTTCATTTTTTCAAACAACCATCATATCATCGATGCCCATTTTAAGCAAAATATGCAATCAAATCGTATTCAAAACATCATTATTAATTTCCAAAATAACATACATTTTCTGATGTAGAGCAAAATTTTGCAAGTTATTGAACTCAAAACTAATTCCAGGGCATTTTTTCCCAATATGACATAATAATTATATCAAACTCATACCTTCATAAATTGACAGAATATAGAGTTCCCCATTGTACACACAAATTCCTAATTCCTGAGTTTTAGCATCCAGGCCACTCAAAGACATTTTTATTATGCTCAAATTTCTAAATTCTTACTTCCTTTCACACATAATTAATATACTCCACCTCAAAATAAAGCTGCAATAAATGGAGACAAAGTATCCCTCCTTCTTGCTAGTATGTTGTAGCCGATTACAAAAAATAAAAGAGAGAGAGGGGGGGAATAGGTCTGCAGGGTTTAGGAAATAAGAAAACCAAAAAAAAAAAAAAGCCCTTGAACTAAGACCATTTCAATCATTTTAAGTTGGTGAGGAGTGAACTCAAAATTGAACTTTGAATTGGGGAGTTAAAATTAAGAAAAGGGTGGGTAGGGGCTAAACACAAAAGTGAAAGTGGGTTTGGGGATTTATAAATAAGTTCCCCTTATAATATATATATATATATAATATAATACATATGTATAATATATATAATTTAAATATATGTATATATATTTATCTCCCCCCACCCCCAAATCCCCCATCCTAACAACACTAGTTGCCATGGCAACCTTGGTTGCCTGCGAAAACAAGAGGAAAAAAAAAAGTGCTGATAGCCAAAACGGCTGGCGGGTTGCCAAGCTACTATGGCCATGTGGCCAGTGGCCTAATCTGGCCTGATCTAGCCAAATCCAGCCGATGTACATAGCTGCCATGTTAAAGTTTGGGGATAGGGGTGGGCGTTGGAGGGGTGCATGTGAGGAGTTTTTATTTTATATAAATATATTATATATATAAATTTATATATGTATATATATTTTAGATAAATTTATATATGTATATAAGGATAAATAAAAAATATTATTAATAATATATAAATTTGAAATGAATAAAAGAAAAATTAAAAATTATTTAAAATTATCTTAATTAAATATTTCCTAATTTTTCACATGTCATTATTTTTAAAAAAAATCAATTTTTTTTTCAATTGCTACAATTATTTGAAATTATTTTAATAATTGGTAATTTTTCACATACTATTATTTCAAAAAATATCAATTTTTTTTAGTTGTCATGTTTATTTGAAATTGTCTCAATATTTTGTAATTTTTAGTTGTCATTAGTTTAAAAAAATTTCAACTTTTATTAATTGCCACAATAATGGAATTATCTTAAATATTTTGTATTTTTTCACATGCCAATATTTTAAATTCATTTCAACTTTTTTTTCCCCAGTTGACGTGGCAACAAAATGGAGTGATGTGGCATGGTCTTGCCAAATGACGCAAAACACCCAAAAATTGAGTCCAATTGGCACTAACTAGAAATTTCAAATTTTTTAGCTCAAAGGTCCAAAATTGAGAAATTTTGGATTAAATGTGCAAAAAATCAAAAGAAAATGAATCAAATATGCTAACCCCAACAAAATGGACTTAAATCAAGATGGGCAATAGTTGAGGAACTAAAATTGTAATTTTCCCGAATTTGACTATCTGGATGTGTAGGTGTATATGGCGTATATGTGCGTGCAGTCAAATGTGGAAAAGAGAACATGTTATGTTGCTATCTCTAAGGCTCCAATATAAGTAGGCGAAGAAATATATTGGCATCAATCATGCAGCAGCTTAGAGGGAAAAAGACAAAATGTATGTAAAATATCGTATAAACCCATAAATTTTATAAGATATTCTTAGAGTTTATTATAAAATGTTATATTTTATTTTAAAACTTAGCTCTTGAATTATTTGGATAAGTTAAGAATGTTTGGATGAGTTTATAAATTTTTTAAAACATATTAATAGATCTTTGAGAGCAATTATAAGAAGTCAAAAAGAGTAGAGTAAGTTTTTTTGAAAAAATTTATAAGCTTGTGAAATAAAATATTACAATCTTATAAGCTTCTAATTTGAAGGCTGATGAATTAGATTACATACTTAATCATGCTATATCTGTTTTCTTCAAAGGATGCTTGCTTAGTTTATGTCCATGAATTTTGTGTTCTACAACCGCACTCAACTTTATCTAGACACGTGACATGTTGTGATATATTTTTTTTAAGGAGGAGCTTGTAAACTCCTAACATAATATATATTAAGATTTTATGAACTCTTTTTGAAAAAATGAGGAACTTTTAAAAGTTCCTTTAACTTCAAGAATATTAGTCGTAAAATTGTTATTGTAGATGTCTTGTAAGCTAAATCTTATTTTATTCAAACACATTAAGAACTTATTCTTAAAATTAGATTCAGTATTTTAAAAACTCTGAAGACATTTTATTATTTGTTACAGCTTATAAGTTTTCTTAAGTAAGTTTAGTGTTACCCTTGGAGTTGAAAGTTATGGACGTCTTTTGGTCACTGGATGTTGGGGTGCTATAGTGCCTTGGGTTTGAGACAGTATAAAATGCAATCATGGATATTGAATATAGTAGTATTTCTTGAACCAGGGCACAAAAAGTTACTCTTTTCAGAATTGCACGATAACTTTGCGTTTTCAGGTCCTCCATATTGAAATAAGAGCCTGTAGATGAAATTTTAGTCTTCTTTTCTCCTTGCTCTAGTCCTTCAGCTCTGAAACCTTGAACTGCAGTAATGCCTTTACTTCTTATTTACAAATCTGTATATTGGTATTATTTCTATCATCTTGACTATTTTATCTTGTTACCTGTGGTTGAGTAAGACAACAGTTGTCTTCATTTAATCCTACATGCTTCTTTGGTTTATTACTTTTGGTGCTGCAATTGCGGATTGTGTTTGGTTTACCATCTTGTTTCTAGATGGAATCCTGCTTTGAGAATTTAGGTCCCTGCAATTACTGTTTCATGTTTTCTACACTCAGCAACGGACACGCTGACAATCAAAGATATCAAGAATGGTGGACTCGAGCACCTAAAGGAGTTCAGCAACTGGGATCAGATATATCAGGGTGCCTGGGGTTCGTTCCTCTATGTCGATGAGTGACCTAGTGAGCCAACTTGAACATCGCATATCCGAACAGGGAACATCCAACAATCCGACCATCTCAAGTGAGGAATGGCAGAGCCTGCAAATCTTGGACGACATAAATCGATGCTTGTTTAGCGACATCCAAAACCTGCCAGACTCGGATGAGAATCCCTCATGGCTGGGGTCAATACTCTCTGCTGCCTCCTCCAGACAATGCTGCACCAGGCTCAAACATGGAGTTTAAAAACGACAACATGCAAGAGATGGAACCTGGATCAAACGATTTTGGTGCGTCGACTGCTGAAAATAAGGTTGAATAGAATTCTATGAAACTTAACAACGATCCCCAGGATATGTCTGGCCCAAATTAGGCGTCGTCCATGGCCCGGAAAGACTGTTGGAGATTTGTTGCTTAACCTCCCTAGGATAGCTTCTCTTCCGCAATTCTTGTTCAACATTTCGGAAGATTCTGAAAACCAAGTTTAGATAATGCATTTCTGGGCAGATTATATGTCTCGGTCACTTGTATTTGTAAATTATATAGTTGTCCTCTCTGAAGTTTGTTTAGCCTGAGGGTTCGGAAATTAAGATTGATGATGAATCTGTGATATGTTTTCTATCTTTTTAAGTTGGCATTTAGAGTCTGTTTTGATTGTTTGTCTGTGTTAATCTTTGTGCATAAGATAACGTATGTCGTCATGTTGTATGTTAATAAGGGATTTGAGTTGTCTTGTGTACATGCAAATAGTGCCGTCCTGTTATATATGTCTAGTGATCTTTAGGCATGAAAATAGGTCAGGCTAGGCTTTGACTTAAATAGGTCGAGCCCGTTATGCAAATGACGAGTTAGAGCCTAACCTATTATCTATGATAGGCTTTTCTTTACAGTTACTCTAGGCTTTTTAGTAAATTCTAAAATCTTAACCTAGTTCGAAAACCTACCTAAAAGCCTATTTTCTATTAAAGCTTCAATTAAGTCTAAACATAACATAAATTTAAATTTTTAATTTGCTAAAACTTGTAATAGACATTGATAAGAAATAATCAAAATGATAAATAACAAATAAATAACTATGAAAGTTCAAATTTAAGTTTAAAATAGTATTGATGAGGTTGAAAGTCGTATTTAGTAAATAAAGTAGTGTTTGGACTAATTCAACTAGAGAGGTTGAATGATCCAATAATGATATTCTTCTTAGGTTGAGATCTACAACCAATAGCAAACGTTAAACTAGCTGAAGTACTCTCAGCGAAGACACCAGACTACTACAGTGAAATAGTCTCCAAAATCTCCTTTACTGACCTATTTCGAATCTGGGAGATGTACCATATTCCAAATGAATATGAACTTTTGGTGCTCGAGCCTTGGGGTAGGATGCATCGACCTCAGTGGGGATGCATAATGGTGTTTGAGGAGGGATTCAGGTGTGGCTTTAGGTTTCCTTTAGCACCAGCCATAGTTAAACTCCTTGGGTGCCTCGAGGTTTATATAACATAACTTTTACCCAACTGTTTCGCCACCCTATACAATTTTACTGTGCTGAAGCACCTATTCGATCAGCCAACCTCATTTGCCAATTTTTTCAATCTATTTCATTTGTCCATGTTCTGAAAGCCAGGTAATAACGAAGAGTTTAGGTTCTATTATTTGATGGCGCATCCACATCAAAAATTCCTAGTAGCTCTCTTCTCATCTTATGGCCAGAAGTGGAAAAAATATGTTATATACATTCGAGGGCCTTAGGAGTTTAATATTCCCAGAGGGTGGTGGAAGGGATATGTTGAAATGTTGGGGAACCAAATGCCTAGCTGGCCCAACACTTTCGTTCAAGACCTAGTCAAATTTGGGTAGATTAAGGCCTTGATTTTAATTGAAGAGAGATATCTGGAGTTAACTGGCCTATCACCAACTATGCTTGACCTACCTACGGGTGACCAACTAGGTAGAGATCTTTATGAACTGTGTTAAATATAAATTTCTATGTTTCTGTTTGATTCTGATCTTTTTAGCTTTTTCTCTTATTAACAGATCGAGAAAAAGTGATCGCCCTCAGTCGAGCAGACGCTTTAGCAAAAGCTCAAAGGAACGACGAGCATCATTGAGTAGCTGCTCAACAAAGTGCCCCTGCAGCAGAGCCTGTCCCTTCAACCTGCTCGACCACCGCCCTCGCTATGCCCCAGATCGAACAGGCACCTCAACTAGCCTAAACAGAAGAGCGTGCTCAAAGTAGCCCCATGGGTTTGGGCAAAAGATAAATGACCAAGCAAGAAGGTTCAGCACCCAAAAAAATAATGGGCAACAAAGGCAAGCAAAAGGCGGTGATAGGCTACGACTTGTTTGGCAAGAGTGGCGACGGGATGCTATTTCAACTTCCCAACTGAAATCGCCCCACTTCGAACCTGACTCCACCTCCATCACACAATCAGTGATGATGGACACTGATGCCCACAAGTGAATGGTGATCGAGCTCCTCTCCATGGACCAACAGAGACTCATGGGCTTAAGTCAGGTTGGCACACTCAGGGCTCTGGCCTACCATAGTAATATGCTAAGTGTGAGGTCAACTATTTTCTTGTTGAGTTCTTTTTTCAAAAAGTTGCATTATTCACTAACGCTCTATATTTCAGGTAAGCCAGCTAGGATATCACTTTTACTGCTGATCGAAGTTGGACCTAGTGGGTCGTGAGGAGTTGTGAGAGGAAGGGGATCTAGATACCTTCAAGGTTCAGCTCAAGTCTTCCCAGCTGCAGGTCGACCAGCAGACAAAAGAGGTGCTTGAACTTTAGGAACAACTCAATGCTAAGGACCAACAGCTGGTCGAGGCTATCGAGAAGAGGAGTCGAATAGACTCCATGCTGAAGAAAGCTCAGTTGGATATGCAGGTGTGCTATTCCTTCGATCAATCAGTTGACTGCGTTGATGTGCTCGAAGAGGCTCAGGTGGCTTTCACTCGACAGCTCCCTATGATACAATGGAAAGTGATGGAACAATTCATGCTAAGCTCAGCCTTCTAAGATACAAGTGTGGTTTTGTCCATCAACGATGCTCATGATGCATTCAATAAGGTAATAAAGCAACTCGAGTATTTGGGCTATGCTTTTCGAGTAGAAGATAAAAGTAGACTAAGCCCTACCCTAGATAAGAAGCTGCAACCTTATCCCAAATCTAAGGAGAGCACATTCAATAGAGGCAGGAAGAAGGATATTGCGATAAATGTACTCATCGAGCCCATGACTGAAGCCTAATAGAAATAGGCTAATGTCGAGGCCAATCTAGGTGAACTGGCAAATGAGTTTGCCTTCACTGAGGACCTTGCCTTCGAATTGAAGAAATGGCAGGTCGATGTCGCACAGTACGTACTATGCTCAATTAATTTCATGAGCAACGTCGCAGGGCCTTCGCAACTAGCTCAATCCATACAACTACTCACAACGGCGATGCCAGAGCTCAATTAAAATTGGTAAGAAAGTACCTAGGCGGAGTCAAGCCAAACTTAATCTCCCAACCATCTTTTGTTATTGTTGTTTTATTTTTTGGTAATAGAATGTTATTCTAATGAACATTTTAATGAATAAAAGATGATTGTGATTATCTTTGTTGTTGAATGGGATCAATTTCATAGCTTTCTTGTCGAATGCCACTTTTCTATCATAATTGTATAGGTGAAGAGTTGACAACCATATTAGTTATCAAGAAAATCCAACAATTTTATCGTCAATTTTTTACAGATACGCATGATCTTACTGAAGCCATTTAATAGTTTGTTTTCACAACTTTACTTTCATTATAGTCAATTTTTATTATTTTATAGTCGACTTATTGATCGACTACTGGGTCAATTATATAGTTTGGGCTAAAAAGCCCTAAGTTGACAACATGTAGCTACTTTGAGTTGACTATGTAGTTGACTTGAAACTTCGAGTGGCAACGTGACAATGTGAAGTTACTTTTTCATCGACTATAGGGTTGACTTAAAACTTCAAGTGGCAGTGTAAAGATATTTTTATGTCGACTGCGGGATCGACATGAAACTTGGAGTGGCACCGTGAAGTTGCTTTTATGTCGATTGTGAGGTCGACTTGAAACTTTTATGTGGCAGGGGAAGCTTTTTCTTCATCGACTACATAGTCAACTTGAAGCTTGATTTGGCAGCGTAGAGCCACTTTTGTCAACTACGGGATTGACTTAAAACTTCGAACATTGTGAGGTAGATGCAGTTGTGATAATACAAACAAATGGTAGCAGTGTTGCTAGAACTTTATTTATATCATAGAATATGATGATGGTTACAATGTGCTTTCATATATAGAATTTCTTAAAGTTGATGGCATTCCTCGGGGGAGGGAGCTCATCCCCATCTATAGTAGTAAGTCAGTAAGCGTTATGCTTTGATACCTTCACCACAGTATAATGTCTCTCCCATTTTGGGTCAAGTTTGCCAACATTATTAGATACCTCTACCTTCTTTAGAATGAGGTCTCGAACCTTAAAGCGACGCAACCTAATCATTTTGTTGTAGTTGTCTGCTATCTTTGACCTGCAGCGTTGCATGGTGTTGTAGGCCTCTTACCTTGGCTCATTGATAGTCTCGAGGTTGAGCTTCCTTTCTGATGTGTTCCTGAGTGGGTGGAAGTGAATAACTTGAGTTGTATGTTGTATGAGCTCTGAAGGGATGCCTGCCTCAAACCCATAGACTAAACTATAAGGGCTATGACCCATGGCTGTACGGGGAGTTATTCTGTATTCCTAGAGCACTCTTGGGAGGTCGTCTGTCGAGCTCAACCCAGTATGTTGTATCTTGGCTTTCAAATGGCTAAGGATTGTTCTATTTGTCACCTTTTTCTAGCCATTCGAGTGAGGGTTACCTACTGAAGTAAAATGCTAGGTGATTCCTGAGGCCTCACTCTAATTTATGGTACTTCTGCTTTGAAACTAAGTGACATTATCTTAAATAAGTATCTTAGGTAAGCCAAATCGACAGATGATGTTTTTTCAAATGAAACTATTGATAGCTTCATCAATTATCTTTAGGACAGCCTCGACCTCGATCTACTTGGTAAAATATTCGATCACCATAAATATGAACTTCTGCTAACCTATTAACTTTAGTAATGAGCCTAAAATGTAGATCTCCTACTGGTCAAATGGCCAAGCGATTTGAACATTGACCATAAGTGCAGTAGGTTGATACAGAAGGTTCGAGTGGACTTGGTATAATAGGTATTTTCGAGCAAAATCAATAGTATCCTTCAGTAATGTTAGTAAAAAATATCCATACCTGATGATCTTATACATAAGAGATCTTCTCCTAGAATGATTCCCGCATATGCTTGCGTGGATGTCCTATAATATTTCATGTGCCTGATCGAGATTCAAGTACCTAAGAGATAGTTCAAAAATTGACCTCTTATACAATTGGTCATGCTCATTGAGCACAAACTTAGCAACTTGTCCTTGAAGACGGCGAGCCTTATTTTTATCTTCGCAAATTGTGCCATGATCTAGGTAGAGTTTTATGGGATCCTGCCATGAAGGGACTGTCACCTCAATGTTCCTTACTAGGCTCTCCTCAAGTGGGCCAATCGATGGCCTATCAACAACCAAAAATGTTATCATCCTGTCTCTTATACCTCTGGTCAAGTTAGCAAATTTGGATAAGGCATCCGCATACTCATTCTTAGATCGAAGTACCTAACTGAGGGTGAACTTTTTGAATGATTACTATAATTTTCTAACCTCTGCCAAGTACCAGCTCATAGTTGAATCCTTAGCTTCAAAATTTTCTTCGACTTGTTCTATAACCAATTGGGAGTCTATGATTGCAGCCAAGTGATCGACACCTCAATCAAGCACCATCCTTATTCCAACAAGGAGAGCTTTGTATTTTATCTCATTATTAGTAACTATATAGTTGAGCTTGATCGCAAAATCGTAGTCCTCTCTGCAAGGGAATGGTATGCTACTCTCGCTTCTCCTCCTGATGTGGTCGATGAACCATCGATGTGCAAAGTCCAAGCGAGAGGGGCTCACTGCTTTTCTTAGGCAGGTTGACTCGTTCGGTGATGAAGTTCACCAAGACCTGTGCTTTGATAGTTGTTCTAGGCTAGAAGGTGATATTAAATTCTCCCAATTCAATAGCCCATTTGGTTAATCTCCCAGAGGTATCTCGCTTCGACAGCACTTGCTTCAATAGTTGGTTGGTTAGCACTACTATGGCGTGAGATTGAAAATATAGACACAGCTTCTGGGCTGCCGTAACTAGCACTAGGCAAACTTCTCAATTTTTAGGTAATTATGCTTCAATTCTTGGAGCGACTTATTGTAATAGTAAATCAATCAATGGTTTCCATCTCTAGTCGAGAGTAAGACCAAGCTAATTGACGCCTCTGAGACTACCAAGTATATCTGAAGTACTTCTCCAAGTTCAGGTTTTGCAAGCATGGGGGCGATGATAGGTACTGTTTCAATTCAACTAGCACCTGATCAAATTGTTTGTTTCATTAGAAACCCAACTCTTGGCATTTCTGAGAATTTTGAAGAAAGGTAAGCTCTTATCTGCCAATCAAGCGATGATTCTCCCCAGGGCAATAATCCTCCCGACCAGCCATTGTACATCTCTGATTGTTCGAGGTGGGGCAATGTCCAAAATGACCTAAAACTTTTAGGGATTGACCTCAATGCCTTGCTGACTGACCATATAACCCAAAAATTTACCTCCACAAATCCCAAACGTATACTTATTTGGATTTAACTTCAGACCAAATGCTCTCAATATTGCAAAAGTGTGGTTGAGATTAAGCAAATGGTCCTGGGCCTTTCCATCTTTACGATCATATCATCGACATATACCTCCATACACTTGCCTATTCAATTCTTGAACATGAAATTGACTAGTCTCTTGGAGATTGCTCCAGCATTTTTAAATCCAAAAGGTATGACCAAAAAGTAATAAACTCCATTGGGAACCACAAAAGAAGTTTTATCCCTATCTTCGAAAGCCATGAATATTTGATGATACCCTCGGAATGCATCCATCATACTCAATAACTCACAACCAGCCATATAATCTACTAGTAAATCTATTCAAGGTAGGGAAAAGGATCCTTAGGGAAAGTTTTATTCAAATATGTGAAATCATTACACATTCACCATTATCCGTCATCCTTTGGATGAGTACAATATTACAAAGTCAAGATAGATATTGAATTTCTACTATATAACATGCATCTAAGAGTTTTCTGACCTCCTCTTTGATAATCTGGGTCCTCTCAACATTAAATGTCCTCATTTTCTGCTTAATCGACTTATATGAGAGGTCAACATTGAGACAGTGCACAATTACATTAGGGTCAATTCCATGGATGTTAGATGCCTTCTAGGCCAAGATGTCGATCTTTTTCCACATAAAATTAACCATAAGACACTCCAAATAGGGGCCTATATCTATGTTGATCCAAGTTATCTTGTCGAGGTTGCCTTATTCTAGCTCGATTGTTTTAAACTCCCCGGCAAGCTCCGCTCAAGTATCCTCCAACTTTCTCTTCTTGTGGGCTTGGACCTCCTCAGGTTTTGCTACAAGGGCATCCCCAAAGGTCTTCAATTACGATCGAGCATTCTGCTCACTCGACTCGACCAAAATGCTATAACACCACCAAGCTTTCTTGATATTACATAGCAGTTCATCTGTGCTCACTAGGGTCGACAATTTGATCTTTATATGATAGATCAACACGATGGCATGGAAGTCATTGAGAGCTGGTCGACCAATTATTACATTATAAGCGAATAGGGTGTTGACCACCAGATAGTTCACCATCAAAGTTCTTCTTCAAGGAACCTCCCCAAATTACGTCGAGAAATTGATGTTCTAGAATAATTTTTCCCCTAAACCCAACCAAAGAAGTGCACATAGGTTCATACTTCAGCTGCCCCAAGTTCATCCTTTTTAGTGTGGAAAGAAAGATGATGTTGGCTAAGTTGCAATTATCGACCAAAACTTTTCTCACTTCAAAGTTGGTAATCTCAACGGAGACTACCATAGGACAATCAGTTTTATAGTCGATATTCTTCCCTTCAAGGCAGGCCAGGTTGCTATTAGTGAAAGAAATGGGCTCTACGCTCATCAATAAATGGAACGTTGTTTTGACCAACAAGGCTTTAGTCGACTTTAGCCTCTTCTAAGTATGTCTTCTTACTGACTTTAAGTCCCCCCTAGTGGGACCTCCTACGATCATGTCAATTACTTCTCAAATGGGCAGGCAGTCTTCTTGGGCAAGTTTCTTTCCTTTGTCCTTCCTCCTCGGGCTAACCAATCTTTCTCTATGGAAAGTTCGATCGAATTATCCCCCTTCAGTTTGAGTGTCGACAGCCACATATTTCTTGAGATAGCCCTGTCTGATGAGCTTGTCAATTTCATCCTGGAGATTGACGCATTTATCTATGTCATGACCCTTTTGTTTATGAAAGTGGCAATATTTTTTTGATTTTCATGGCTTCGGCCTCCATCAGTTTCCTCGGCTTCTTAAGGAGATTGTAATGTTGAATGACAAATAGGACCTCTCTCCTCGAGATATTCAATGAAGTATAGTCATGAAAGCGCTTTATTAGAGATCAACCCCTCTTTCTGTGTTTCTGGTTATCTTTCTTTTTTTTTGTCGACTTCAGAGTTTCTAAACTTCAGTTTGTTCATCTCTTCTTAGGTCATATATTTTTTCTCCAGGTCAAGCAATTCCTCCATTGACCTCAAGCACTCTTGCACCAAAGCATTGGCACATTTTTTGTGCCTAAGTGCCAAGAATAGCACATCGATTAGAAACTCAATCCTGGGGTTGTCTATCTTCAAGACCTCAGTATTGAACCTCATAAAGAATCATGGAGGGACTTTCCCTTATTCTACTTGACAGTACAGAGATGAGTATAGGGGAGTTTTACCTTTTTCCAACTGGTGAACTGATAGAGAAATTTATTGCAGAGCTGATTATAGGCGTATATCGATGAGGGCTCTAACTTAACAAACCAATCAGGCACTATGCCCTAAAAAGTGGTCACCAGCATCTTGGCATGGATGTAATCATTGTGCACGTGCAACTACATCATATGCTTGAACTGCATCAAGTACTCATTAGGGTCTATTGAGCTATCGTACCTCAAAAGTCCAATTAGGACCTTGGTGTCAACAACAATGTGCTCATCAATAATCTCCTGGATAAAAAGAGAGCCTCTCTCTTAACGAGACCTTTAGAGGCCCTCTAGGTTGGGCACCCTTTCAATGTTTCTTCTTGAGATCTCATCGAGGCATTTGTTTAGTTATTACACTTGGTGGAAAACTTCTTCCTATTCCTCCCGATCAACTTAGGTAATGTTCTGATTAAAATGGGGTCTCATGCGCTTAGTCCTATCACTCTATGGGGCTTGAATAGGCCAGGCCACATAATCTATGGATTCATCCATTTTTTCACATTATTATATCTAGGAAGTTCGACCCTATTGCATTGTGGGGCTCGATTAGGTCGAACGTAGTGGTATACGAAATTAGCAATTTTCTCCCTTAGCTTCGATCACTTCCTCTCTCCCTTGGGGCACTTGGGGCTGGCTTCCCGTCTAATTGGTGGCCACTTAGACTCCAGGTGACCATGATTATCCTAGGGGGACTCTCCTCAAATGGAGACGATTGCGGAGTTGAACTGCCAGTTGGGCCTGGCACGGTAGTGTGCCTATTTAATGCTGCGGAACGTTGAGCAAAGATTTGTTCACTTGTAAACTACATCAGCTAAGGCATGGTCAGCCTCACAACTTGCTCCTGCAAAGTGCTAAGGCCTAGAGCATTCGAACTTTATTAAGGCAGAGGAAGAGGTAGAGATGCCGACCTCCTGTTATCCTCCTTCTCAAATGCGGCTTTTTTAGTGTTCACCATTTTCTCAATTGCAATCTCAAATTTTCCATAAATGGAGCCAAAATAATGAGGTTGAAAATCGTATTTAGTGAATATGGTAGTGTTTGGGCTAATTCAATCAAAGAGATTAAATGATCCAATAGTGATATTCTTCTTAGGTTGAGATCTGCAACCAATAGCAAATATTAAACTAGCTGAAATGCCCCCAATGAAGGCACTCTGACACTCAAGTTAATACTGGTCGAATGAAGGTAATCGTGTAGTAGAATAAGAACGTATAGCGTATATTGAACTCTCTGGAGGGTGGCTGGTAATAAAGTATTTATTGCCTTCTCTTGATAGATGATATGGCTAAGATGCCTCTATCAAGTATAAAAGGCTCTTGTCTTTGCCTAGGGATTATTGGTCATTTTCAATCCCGATACTATTTCAAGTGGCATCATTTTCTACTTTTTAGGGTGAATGGTACTATAGGGGTACACCTCCCTACCAGAGTTAGTGGCAGAGTTGGTGGCAGAGACTATACCGGATGGTAAGCACCATTAATGCAAAGGCATGCTACCTGTCAGAACATTAAATGCGGTAAAGATATAAGTCAGCGTCGGAGTGAGTATTCTGGTCGATTATCATCGACCAAACAGGGTGATCGTCTAATCAACCAGAGGGATGACTGAACGGGCAAAGTGGCTTGAAGCGCCCTAATAGGTCTAATCAAGAACTATTCACTCAACTAGGTAATTGTAGTCGAGTGGATCAGCCCAGCTGAATCTTGAAGTGCCTTTGGGCCTTGGAGGTTAAGTGGACCTAAAAGCCTTTCTGGGATCAATAGTCTATTGGGCTGAGCCTGTTAGGCTATCCCATATCAAGTATCATTTCAATAAAAAGCAATACTAAGCAATATAACAGATTTCATAAAAGACTAATTAACAGAAATCTAATACAATTAGATATTTAATATTATATCACTATTATTGTATTTTTTATGTGAAGCAAGAATAATGGGCTGGTCTGTTCGATTTTGTAAACTTTTAAAAGATCATAAATCTAACTTATTTAGTTAAAAGGTTACTTTTTAAGTCTTAATTTGATCTTTTTATAAAATAGGCTAAGCTAGACCATAGGCTCCTAACGAATAGCTTGACCTATTCCTATTCCTAGTGACTTGGTCGAATGTGGAAATAGGAACACATGTGAAAAAAGAGGAAAAAAAAGCTAGTCTCGCTTGTGGGTTTCAATGAACAACGCAACCAAGTTTAAAATTAAAATATGAAAATATCAATCAAATAAGATACATGAAACTTTTTAGAATTACATGTGCATTACTATGTTTATTAATTATGGTTTATGATTATATATTTTATCACTAGGCTTTGTTCGCAAAAAAAATAAAATAATTGAAATCAACTCAAACAATTGACTGGGAAAATATAATAAAACTCCTATATAAAGATTTGTTTATATATATGTAATATTTTAATTATTGATTAAATAAAATATTGAAAAGTTTTTGAATGACAAATACACATATATGTAGATATTACTATGTTAATGATTATTTATGATTTTATAATATTTTATCACTTAGTGAAAAAAAATTGAAATCAATTCAAACAATTGACTGAAAAAATATAATAAAATTCTCATATAAAATATCTAATTTGCTTATATTTAATATTTTAATTTTCCCACAAAAGACATAGCACCCACCAAAAAGCATCCTAGAAATCTTAAAAAATCAAAGCTAAAATTAGAAAATAACCCATATGATCAAGTCAATGCCCAATAACATCAACTTGCACACTCATCTTAGAGTTCCACAAGCCTTCAAAATACCTTCTCTCCTATTGATTCCTTCTACTTTTTTATCTCTACATATATCATCAAATATTCCAAAACGCTTCAAAAATTAGAAAATCTTCTCTATCTCCCCCTTTGATCCCTTTCCCTTTCTTGATCATCTCTACACCCTCATTCAGACATGGAAGATAATTTGAAAATGGAAGCATAGTGCAGCAAAAGATGAGAGAATTACAAGACAAATTAGCGGTAGTGGAGTATGAAATAATGCCTGGTTATAGATTCGACCCCAGAAAAAATGAGTTGTTCAAGTTGTCCCGCATTGGTTTTATAAACTAGTGTAGACTAGTTTATATTGGACTCAAGTAAGAATGCTTGATAAAATGTTCTTTAAAGGGTTCATATAAGTGGACAGTGCATGCGCACCGCCGCCAGGCCTGACTCCAAATTCGGATCCAAATCTCAGGCATTAGGGCAAATATCTTAGTCTAATCTTTTTAGATAAAATTTATTTGAAATTTTAAAATCTCAAAATACTTAACTACAAATAAGGCTAATCAAATAAGGGTTGACTAAGTCAAGACCCATTGGTGATTGCCTTAATATCTGGGATTTGACAAAAATTATTACACGGAACATGGCATGATACTGGTGGACGAGTGACATGTATAGGTGACATAGCAGAATACTATTGGATAGGGTGACGTGTTAGAGACCATTAACTGACAGACTCTAACCTTAATCCCATCTATAAATAGTCTACCTCTGGCAAATTTGAAGGACATTGCATTCACGAGAATACACTAAAAACGCAAGAAGCTCTCTGCTCACATTATTCCACCCCCAGATACCTTCCCTTTTTTAATCCTGATATTCTCCCCACATATATAATTATCCAATCCTATATATCTCTTTCCCAAAATTATGATATACGGCTATCTGATTCTGATCCAACGACTAAGTACTATTCAAGGTAAATGAGACAGAGTGCACCTGATCGTTTTGGACCATATTATCCTGGGATGAACAAAGTTGTACCCATTGCACTGGTGAGTCAAAGCATTTGTTTCTTCAAGGCAAACAAAATTTTGTGATTTGATTGTTTGATTGATTCTGTTACGATACAGGATCCTTAAGCTAAGTTATACTTTAAATTTTGTATCTAATTTAAATTATACTATAGCATGCTTTATTATTTTTATGCCTTAGTTGATATTCAATTTTTAACTTTTTCTGGACTCATATCTGATTAAATATATATGCATTAATTATGTATTACCTTGAATATGTTGTATGTTTAATTTCGATCACACATACTATATGTATAATTCTAATCACGCATGCTTTAATTAGCTTTCAAATTGATAAAAATGCATGTATTGCCATAATTGTGATTATCTATTTTAATTCCTGATAATTTGACTTGCAATATTTAATTATTGTGTTGCATTATTGCATGTTAGTATATCCTAGCATCAACAATCTTGAACAAATGATCATTTCATGTGTTATTTATCTATTAAAATTCTGATTAGATATTCTGTCTAGGAATCTTACCTGAAAATTTTCATTAATCTGAATAAATGATTGAGGGCAAGTATGTATCTAAATAGACACATGAATTGATCAATCTAGAGCAATCTCTGGCTAATGCTAAGATTAAACTTCCTGAAAAATTCATGGTCATGTCTATTGTTGATAAATTCCTCAAATCATAGGAAAATGTTGGCATGACACTGAAGCATCAAAAAGAAAAATTGACTTTAGATGATCTGATGATTACAATAAACATAGAAGAAGAACGTAGAAATCAATCTCATAATGTTCCTATTAAGTATAATCATAAGGCAAATGTGATAGTGGGAAAGAAGAAAGTCTACTTAAACTCGAACTCTAAAACCATCAATAATGGAAAAACCAAAATTAAGAAGAAATCAAAGGCAAATAGGCCTTGCTGGAATTATGGACAAAAAGGGCACTAGGCTAAGGAGTATCCCTCTAGGAAAGTTATGGCTAAAGCTCAGTCTACTAGACCAGTTGTGAACATGGTTGTTAGAGATACTAACGAAGCTGGGGTTCTTAATGCATCCATTAATGAGTATGTTTCTTTCAAACTTGAACTATTCTCTATCTATGAACCATATGATTGGCTGATAGACACTTGTACTAATGTGTAGATTTGTGCTGATAAATCACTGTTTATGTTTTACCAGCCTGTTAGTGGAAAATCTCTGATGATGGGGAACTCAAGTGCAGCCAATGTGTTTGGGATAGAATGCGTAGACCTAAAATTTCCTTCAGGGCATATACTGTCTTTGCAAAGGGTGCATTATGTCCCAGCAGTTCGAACAAATATAATAAGTAGTTCTGTAATAGTTAGGGAGGATTATGAAATTTCTTTTAAGTTAAATAAATTTGTAATTTTATATTATGAAACTTTTATTTGTAAAGGCCATCTTTCTGATGGTTTGTTTAAACTGTGAGTTGAGAACATTATTGGTTCAAATAAAGTTGATTTTTCTAATTCTCTTATCATAAATATTATTGAGAATTCATCTATTTGTCTTAGTCGTTTAGTACACTTAAATTTTAGTTCTATCAAATGAATGATGAACTTAAATTTAATTTCTAAACATGAAATTGAACAAGGTCATAAATGTCAAATCTATGTTGAAGCTAAGCAAATGAGAAAGCCTTACCACTCAATTGAAAGGCAAATTGAAATTCTTAACTTAGTGCACACTGATATTTGTGAGTTTAATGAGGTCTTAACAAAAGATAATAAAAGATACTTTATCACCTTTATAAATGATAGCGATAGGTATTGTTATATTTATTTACTAAAACATAAAGATGAAGCACTAGAGAAGTTCATTATGTTTAAAAATGAAGCTGAAACACAAACTGGTAGAAAACTTAAACAATTAAGATCAAATAGGGGCGGAGAATATGGATCTAACCCATTTCATGAATACTGCCAGAATTTTGGCATAGTTCATGAAGAAACTACCCCTTATTCTCCCACTTCGAATGGGATAGTTAAGCGAAAGAATAGAAAATTTATAAACATGATTAACAGTTTGCTTTTAAATTATAAATTGCCTAAGCACATGTGGGGGAAAGCTCTGAATACGGCTTGCCATATTCTGAATAGAGTTCCCCTGAAACATAAAAAAGCACTCTATTTGGATTTTGGAAAGGCATGAAACCTAATCTAAAGTACTTCCAAATATGGGTTGTCTTGCAAAAGTACTAGTCCCGAAATACAAGAGGAAAAAGTTAGGTCCTAAAATTGTTAATGCGGTCTTTCTAGGCTGTGTGGAAACATCTTATGCTATGAGAAATTTGGTTATTAAATCATAGATTCTAAGCATATATGTGAACTCTAAAGTTGAATTTCACGATGCTATGTTCTTTGAGAACGTATTTCCCATGAAGACTGGGATACCTTATAATGTTTCTTTAGATTCAACCCTTGAATCTACATCAATTCCTGATCATGCGAAAAATATAACAAATATGGGCGGTGATCCTAATAGTAGCAACATAGTTCTTGAAGAAATAGATAAACCCAAATGGACTAAAAGGGCTAGAATCATTAAGGACTTCGAAAGTGACTTTGTTACTTACAATGTCAAGGGTGATCTTCTTACCTTCAAGGATGCTATGGCTTCTCCTGAGGCTAAGCATTAGGAGAAAGCCATTAAAAGTGAGATGGATACTATTGTCTCAAATGGGACACGAGAATTAGTTGATCTCCCTCTAGAGAACTACTATAGGAAGCAAGTGGATCTTTAAAAAGAAATTGAAATATGATGGGACTGTTGATAAGTTTAAAGCCAGGCTAGTTCCCAAAGGGTTTAAGTAAAAGGAGGGAATAGATTACTTTAACACCTATTCTCCAGTAGCTCATTTAACTACCATCTGAGTGCTTATAGAACTAGTTTCCATATATGATTTCCCCATTAACCAGATAGATGTGAAAACAGCCTTTCTATATGGTGATCTTGAGGAAGAAATTTATATAGATCAGCATAAGGGATTTGTAGCTTCTAGAAATGAGTGAAAAGTTTGCAAGTTTGTTAAATCACTTTATGGTTTGAAACAAGCACCTAAACAATGGCATGAAAAAATTAATAAAACCATATTGTCATTTGGCTTCATAGTTAATGATAATGACAAGTGTGTCTACTACAAAGTTAAAGGTGATAAATGTATTATTTTATTTCTATATGTAGATGACATTTTTTTAATTGGCTCCAGCACTCAGATTATCAATGAGACTAAGTGTTTCTTAAAGAATAAGTTTGAAATGAAATATATGGATGTTGCAAATATGATTCTTGGACTTAAGTTAACTCGTTCAACTGAGAGTATAGCAATTTCTCAATCTTACTATGTTGAGAAGATAATTGAGTAACTTGGCTATAAATAAAGTAGAATTGCTAAAACACCATATGATCCTTCAATAGCTCTCTTCAAGAATGAAACTGGTGTATCGGTGTCTCAATTGAGATATTCTCAAATAATTGGCAGCTTGCAATATCTTACAAACAAGTCGAGAGCAGATATCTCATTTGTGGTCTCTAAACTTGCTAGATATACAAGCTATCCTAATCAAACCCATTGGGAGGCTTTAGCTAGGGTACATTGATATCTAAAGAGCTCAACTTCACTAACTTTGCACTACTAGAGATTTCCTGCAATACTAGAAGGGTATAGTGATGCTAATTGGATAGCCAAAAACTCTAAAAGTAATAGGTGTACAGGGTATATATTTACTTTCTTAACTCAGTCTACTTTCGAGGCTACATTCTGTGCTTTGGACACTACTGGGACAGAGGCAGAATGGTTGTATGGGCTAATGGTACAATTTCCCATTGTGACTAAACCTTTTCCAAGAATTATTGTACATTGTGATAACCAAACCACAATTGCAAAGATTAGAAGTTTAAAGTTCAATCAAAAGACTAAAAGACACATCCAAGTTAAACTAAAGTCTACAAGGGAGTTAATGTCTGAAAGGGTCATAGTAATTGATTTTGTTGGATCCAAAGATAATATTGCAAACCCTCTAACTAAAAGACTTAATTTGTCCTCAATTCATAAATTCAAGTTAGGAATAGGGCTAAAAACCTATAAGTGATATACCTACAGTGGCTATACCCAACCTATCAAGTGGATGATCCCACAAGGTAGGTTTAATGTGGTATAAACAAGCTGCTGAATATATCAAGTTGCACCTAAAATTAAATTGATACTTTGTATCTGGTGTCTCACCCCTGATTTCCTAGTAGGTGTTGATTACTGCTAGTATAGTAAGAGTTTAACTCTAAATAGGGTTAAGTTATTAAGACGAGATGCTAGCAGTGCATCCCTGGAGACGCCCAACTAAGTGAATGTAGTCCTTTGGCTGAGACTAAAAGAATTGTGTTGTTCCTTAACAAACATTCATGATATAGGATCAGGACGCATGGCCTTAATGTGTCAACCCTAAAGATCAATACATAGCCTTTAGCTTGTTGTTACTAATGGATGCAATCACAATCATGAGTACAAATTCAAGGCTTAAATCCATTTGTCCCAAGAAAGTCAGATAACTTAGAGAGTAGTTCAAATCGAAAGGTGCCATTTTTGAAAGCGAGCTATGATGAATCTAATAACCATTATCTTTGAATTTGTTGGGGGATTGTTGTAATTGGAATAATCTAGCCACATTACATGCTTAATTGCCAATTATGGTCAGAATTCAAAGATAATTAAAGGGTTAAAATGGAGGAAGAATAAATGGTTAAGTGTTGAATTGTCCCACATTGATAAATTATGAAAGGAGAAACTTGCTTGTGAATTATAAAACCAAGTAAAGGAGTTGAAGGGTTTTCAACCCTTCACTTATCCCACATTGATTTTACATTGATTTTACAAACTAGTGTGGACTAGTTTATATTGGACTCAAGTAAGAATGCTTGATAAAGTATTCTTTAAGGGGTTCATATAAGTAGACCACACACACGAGCCACTGTAGCCACCTGGCCCTGCTCTGGGTCATGGGTGAGGATGTTAGGGCAAATGTCTCAGTTTTAATTTAATCTTTTCGGACAAAATTAATTTATAAGCACCGCCAGGTGTGAAGCAATCTCATACTAAACGAAACAACTTTCAACTCTTATAGGGTCTCGAAGATTGAATGTAGCTACCAACCTTAGTTAGAAAGCTGAAATGAAAATTTTCTATTTTTTCAAATAATAAGGTAAGCTTCATAGCCCAAGCTTACTATGACTGAATGTAGTTGCCAACTAGGGTCCTCAGACCGCAACTTACTAAGCACTAATTCTATCCCACTGGCTAAGCAACCTAGGTAGGAATGGTGAAAGAAAGAGAAGGAGAAGAAGCAAGGTAGAGGAATTAATCAACTCACCAGGCTCATGACCTGAAGATTACAAGTTTGAATCCTACCCCAGCCTTAACAAATCATATCACAATTTACTTTTAATCCGTGTTCTTTTTCTTTTGTTTGATGGCTGGAAGTAATTTTGAAGACATACCCCTCCCCTATTAGACTGCGATAAAAATCATCTAAAGTTGGTTTGTACTATCGATGATCTCAGTCTAACCTAATTTCAAATTTCAAAATACTTAACCGCGGATAGGGCTAATTGAATAAGGGCTAACTAATTCAAGACTCGTTGGAGATTTCCTTGATATTTGGAATTCGGTGGAGACAGTTACACGGAACATGGCATAATGCTGGTGGATGTGGGACTCGTGGCATGATGCTGGTGGATGTAGGACACATGGACGTGTAACATGTATAGGTGACGTGGCATAATGCTATTGGATGGGGTAATGTGTTAGAGACCATTAACTATCAAACTCTAACCCTAATCCCATCTATAAATAGTCTGCTTCTAGTAGACTTGGAGGACACACTGCATTCGCGAGAACACACTGAAAACGCAAAAAGCTTTTTGCTCATGTTATACCTCTCCCAAATACCTTCCCTCTTTTTATCCTAATATTCTCCCCACATATATAATTATTCAGTCCTATATATCCCTTTCCCAAAATTTTGATGTACGGCTATCTAATTCTAATTTGGCGACTAAGTACTATTCAAGGTGAACGAGACGAAGTGTACTTGATCGTTCTAAACCATCTTATCCTGAGAGAAACAATGTTGTACTCGTTGTACTGGTGAGTCGAGGCACTCATTTCGTCAAGGCAAACAAAATTCTGTGATTTGATCGTCTAATTGATTCTATTATGATACAGGATCCTTAAACTAAGTTTTACTTTGAATCTTGTATCTAATTTAGATTATACCGATAGCATGCTTTATTATTTTTATGCCTTGGTTGATATTTCATTTTTTATTTTTTCTAAACTTGTATCTAATTAAATATATATACATCAATTATGTCTTGCCTTGAATATATTGTATGTTTAATTCTGATCACATATGCTATGTATATAATTCTAATCACGCTTACTTTATTTAGATTTCAAATTGATAAAAACGCACGTATTGTCACAATTGTGATTATCTATTTCAACTCCTAATAATCTAACTTGCAATATTAATTATTGTGTTGCATTGCTGTATGTTGGTAGATCCTGACATCAGCACAAGTTTTATTTAAAGCCGAAGCTTCTTGGCCAATATGTATTTCCGGGCATTATTCATGACGATTTAGATGTTTACAGTTGCCAGGCCTCCCAACTTCCACCAGGTACGTTATTATAAACAATATGCATGCATGGCTTTGATATTATTACTATTTTTCAAAAAAAATTACAAAAAATGTATACATAGATCAATCGGTAGTTTTCATGCCGTGTGTTAATCGCTTCTTGTCCAGCAGGCCATTCGGATCAATTTATTTAGTCGATTCTTGTCGGAAAATTTCAGTTTCTTGTACCATAATTCATTCATTCATTAATTCTGGGCCATCGTATGATCGTTCTTTCTTTCTCAAGTTTTCTTGTTCAAGTTTTTAATTTGTTTCCCAACTGTTATTCCTTTTCTTTTTCTCGGCCCAACTTTCTTCATTGCTGATGAATAGGATTAGTAGAACTTTCTTGGAAAAATTACAATTTTAGTCCACCAATCATGCCCTCTTTCGATTTTAATTCATTTTGATATGGGATTCGCACATTTGGTCTAGTAGCTCGCAAATTTTTGCACATTTAATTCAATTTTTTGCAATTTTGGTCCATCAAACCAGAAATTTTAAAATTGGACCAAAAAATCGCCTAGTCAACATTAATCGGGCCTATTTTTGGGGGGTTTTGTGACATTTGTCATCCAATGCCACATCAACATCCTCGTCAGCTGCCACGTCACCATAATGTTTGAAATCCAAAAAAGAAAAAGAAAAAAGGAAAAAATGCTGAGGAAATATTTTTTTTTATTATAATGACAAACAAAAATTACAAAATATTAAGATAATTTCAAATAAACATGAGCTTTGTTTGGATGTTAATTTTTAGTATATTTTTCAACTTCCAAAATTTAAATAAACAAATACTATACATTCTTCAATTTCACTCTCAAAATACAAAATTTATTCTCCAAAAAATTTAAACTATTCACAAACCAAAACCATTCCCCAATGTTCCACTCATTTTCTCATCATTACAAATATATATATACACTACCACTCATTCAATCTATGTATACATATATATAAATAATTTTAAAACATCCATTTCACTCTAACAACCTAATAAAAAAATTATTGATTTGTGACTTCTTATCCTCTTCTAAAACACAAACAAACAAATAATTTTTTCTCAATTCATTTTCTATTTATCACCCAAAATACAAACAAACAACCTAATTCACATCTAAACAAAGCTATGGCAATTAAAAAAAATTGAATTTTTTTAAAATATTATATGTGAAAAATTACCAATTATTAAAAAAATTTCAAGTAATTGTAGGAATTTAACAAAAATAAAATTATGATAATTCTAAATAATATTTAATTTTTTTTATTCATTTCAAATTT
>JACGDI010005751.1:367722-379787 GCA_014898725.1 Jacaranda copaia
TTTTCCTCAATATTTTTCTTTTCTTTTCCTTTTTTTATTTTAGTATTTTGGTGATGTGGCGGCTGACAAGGATGTTGATGTGGTGTTGGATGACAAATGTCACAAAACTCCCAAAAAATAGGCACGATTAATGCTGACTAGGCAATTTTTTGGGCCAATTTTAAATTTTCTGGCTCGATGGACCAAAATTGCAAAAAATTGGACTAAATGTGCAAAAATTTGCAGGCTACTGGACCAAATGTGCTAACCACATATCAAAATGAATTAAAATCGAAAGAGGGCATAGTTGATGGAGTAAAATTACAATTTTCCCGGACTTTCCTGCATGTCATTCTTAGACTTCTAATATAGATTTAGTTTCAACGATTGTGTGTAAGTCTTAGGATCAAGAAAAACAATCTATATATATTAATATCTAGTATAGTTTTTAATTGAAATCTTGTTCAATTGCATATTAAAGTTTGTTTACTAATTTTAATTAATTATTTTTTAATAATTAATGTATTTATATATACTGTATTTGTATTTAGTAATTAGATAATAACTATTTTCTTATTTCATTATCTGCATTTTTGGATTTTCTTCATAAATGGTGGATATATATTACAAAAATATATTCATTATATAGTGAAATTATAAAATACTGATTTGTAGCAATAAACAATCATTATTGATATGATCTTGGGTTCTTGACCTAAATTAAGTAACATATATACCCATTTTCATCTGTTTGTTAATTTGTAATTTCATTTGTATGTTTATAATCATGTCATGCATGCATGGATCATATGTGTATATTTCTATATAACTTTTATTCTATATTAATCTGTAAGATTATTCAATTTTTTTTCCAACTTTATTTGAGGGATCGATGTACTTTTATTTTTTCAACGGTAGGGAAAGAAAGCACAGGAATGGAGCCAGAGCTGATAGGTGCACCAAATATGGGAAAGGTTGCTGGAGAATAACTGGGACTGTTAAAGTCACCGACGAAATGGATGGCTCACCTCTTGGGGTCAAGAACACTCTCGTCTACTACAAAAAGACTAAAAATCAGTAACTGTCCAAAGGAAATAATAAGTTAAAAACCAATTGGATAATGCATGAATTCGTGTTGGCTGAGAAATTCATAATTAATCCTCGCCAAGGGACCAATATTGTGTCAAATAGAAAGGTATATATATAACTTAATTAGGAGTATATATAATATATATGCTCATATATTGTTCTCTTCAAATAGATTTTGTTTGAGGCCCAAATAATTTCCATCTTTTTACAAGTATGAGGCTATTAGGTTAAGTCCCTAGGACACGTTTTCATTTGTTTCAATATTCTATATTGATATATTAATACTATTCTTTGTGATTAATTAATTAATTATTAATTTATGTGTTTTTTATAATGATGTTCTTAATTTTCTTTTTCTTTTGTGCAGGCGGATGACATTGTCCTATGCCGAATTTATAATAGAGAAGAAGAGAAGCAGAAAAAGGAGATTAAAAAGAATAAGAAAGAAATGAGTGTAGAAGCTTATGATGTAAATGCAGAGTCCACAAGTTCGAGTAAGTAGGAATAAGTGGTGGCAGTTGCACAACCAGTCTGTGAAGAACAAGTTTTGCAGCCATTTGAAGGGGACTTTGAACAGGGTACTCCGCCAGTCTATGTGGTTGAAGATATATATGAGTCTGTGCATCATCACATGGTGAGCCTCTTAGACGTATATATATCTTTTAATTAACATTTGGATATATAGAAGTATAACTCTTTCTGTTTGTCTATTGAGCTAGCTATGTTAATATTTTTTGAACTGTTTTCCATTACATATATATACATATATATATATGCATGTGAAGCTGAGAAGTATTTGTTTGTTTATCTGGGATATCCTTGAACAGGCTGAAAAAGACACACTCCATGCTATTAGTGGGGAAGGAACCAGAACCTCTGCTAGCAGCTGAGCAACCACTCTCTGAACAAGTTTTGCAGCCTTTTAAAGGGGACATCAAAAGAAGTTCTCCAGAATTTGTGCTTGACGATCTTCACTTTGATATCAACTTGGAGTGCTCTTTATGTCATTATATGGTGAGTCTAATATATATATATATAGATATCTTTTAACATGTGGATAGAAGAATCAACCGTTAGTTGTTTTTCTGTTGAATTATGTTCACATTTTTTGAACTCTTTAATTTATGGGGTATCCATCCTTGAACAGGCTGAGCAGGACATGCTCCATGCTATTAGTCATGTCACACCAGTGCTTGCAGTTGAGCAACCAGTCCCTGAACAAGATTTGCCTCTCTATGAACAAGATCTTTTCAATGATTATGAGTCTTTTGATCATGATATGGTGAGCTTAGTATATATTATATATATCATTTAACATTTAGATAGAAGGATCAATGTTGCTATTTTTACATTGAAAATACATTTATATTTTTTGAACTCTTTTCCATTATATATGGATGTAAATTATGAAGCTGAGTAGCTTGTATTTGTTCATAGGAATATCCTTGAACAGACTGAGCTGGGGGGCATGCTCTTTGAAGGGAACATCGAAAGGAGTATGCCAGAATTTATGCTCGAAGATCTCGACTTTGGTTTTGAGTTTGCTTGTCATGATATGGTGAGCCTATTACATATATATATATATATGTTTTAAAACACTTAGAGGTATATTTCATCCATCACATAAGCATGTGAAGCTGAGGTAACTTCTATTTGTCTATAGGATATCCCTAAACAAGCTGAGAAGGAGATCCATGTTGTTAGTGTCACTCCAGTGGAGCAGGAGTCCATTAACTAAAGAGGAAACTAAACTGTTTAATGCTGATTCTGATGGAGGAATTGAAATGTATTAAGGATGGCTTGCTTGCTGTGTTTATTTAGCCAAAAAAAAAAGGTAGTAGACAATCACTGTCCGTATGTATCTGGATGACTCACTTGCACTGTACATTGGTTGGATTAATAAATTTCTCAATGATTTTTCTCCAAACAAGAAGTTGCTGTGCCAATTCAATATTGTCTATCTTCTACTGCAACCTCTTCAATTTATACTTTCCACAACATAGAAACACATACAAAGAATAATTAGGCATATAGATATATCGAATGTGAATTACAAGAAAATATATATGTTTAGGTTCCTTCATTTCCCTGTTCCTCCACAGCTTCACTCTCCTGCAACAAGTATGTCCATAAGCATTGCTATTTGGTTCGTTCTTTCTCTGGATATCTGCCCTTTTGATCCGTTCCTCCAACAGCTGCAGTTGAAGGTGCTCTAGGCATCATGCGTCCTCTTCTAACTGCTCATTCAGCCCATCAATTTCTCTATCCTGCACAAAATAATACGTAAAAAAGAAACATTTCATTTTCAATGTTGGTATACAAAACAAGAGCAGCAGAGGGCTTATTCAAGAACTGCTGACTTTTGGTTCATTTCTTGTATTGCGATCCTGCAAATGCTTTCCACAACATCCACAAGGACAAGCTTCCGCTTCTTCCCGATCAGCCAACCTCTTGGATAATGCTCGTACAATTATGATCTGAGTGAAGCCATGACTAAGCTATTTGTGCATAAACAATAATTCGAATCATTTGAGAATAAACATATGCACTCGACATGTTATGTCTTGTTATGACACGGTGTATGTGCTATTTCCCATATTAATCTTCACGGACAGTTTGGAGGTTTACAGTTGTATAGAAATTTATATGGGACTCCAGACATCACTACGCAAATACTAGGTACGGAATGTCTTGTAACTGGATGCGCTCTGTGTGTGTGTGTGTCCACTTCTTCTTCTCTCATCTGGCTGGGGTTTCTTGTGGAATTTTGGAGGGTGGGCGGAGTCATTGGTTTATCTCTAGTCAATGAGCTTGAGTTTGAGGTTTAAAGATGCAGTTTTGTCCTGGAGTGGCACAGTTTAGTTTTCTACTTTTCTTTATGTGCCTCAGTGGACATCTCTCGCAATATGATTAAGGAAAACATGTTATGTTGCTGTCTCTAAGTCTCCAGGAAAGATAGACAAGAAATGTATTCGCATCAGTCATATAACAACTTAGGGGGAAAAGCCAAAATTTATGTAAAACATCTTACAAATTCATAAGCTTTGTAAGATGTTTTTAGTGTTCATAAAATGTTGGATTTTATTTTAAAAATGAACTCTTAAAGCGTTGGCGTAAATTAAAATCTTAAAACTTATAAGATGTTATTAATAATATTTTGTAATTAACATATTTAAAAAAAAATGATTTGTTAAGATACTAAAAATAAGTTAAATAGTCCTTAAATTTTTTTTTAAAGGAGCTTTTAAAACTCTAAGATCATATTTTAGTTGAATACTTTAATGGCTAATTCTTAAGATCCAACACCACATAAGTTCCGAATTAAAGTATTTTATAAAATTTTTTGAATAAGTTTGGGCAAAGGCAGAACTTTATAGCTAACAGCCTAACACCCTTCGTTGGGCAGGTTTCAACCACAACTTGGATCATCGATCGGCTCCCTCACCATGGGCATAAACGTCTATTATCTTGCGGACAAGCTAGCCTCTTCTCTTCGCCACAGCAACCTGAAACATGGTAGGCATTGTGTTTTGCGGATTTTAGGGATTCTCGGCTATGCTAATTTATCTTGCCAGCATCGCTTATCTGGTTATCCGGAAAAACAAGGAGGGCACCCACCTTATCGCCCTAACAACTTCTGAAAGTCCAGAAACGGCCAATGGGAGAGAAGATGATCCGATATGCTTTGAGTATGGTCAATCCTCCTTTTTCTTATATTAGTGGTAGAGAAGTTCGGTTTTTAGATGATGAGGAGGGTTCTTTCTTTGTATGTTGGTGAGAGTAGTTAGTTCCATTCATTGTCGTGGGAAAGTCAAAACTTGTGCGTACAGCATAATAAGTAAAGATTGCATCCATTGAGACCTTTTTTTAGTCAATTGGGAAGAAGAAAATCGTCCATTGCCCTTTCTAGCTAATTGGGAAGACAACATCGAAACAGACAGGAACAGAAGAATATTCGACAGGCAAGATAATTCAATTTCTAGTACGCAAATTGAGAATTCAATAGAAAAAATTGTAAGGCTTATGTTACGAGTAGTCAATTGACCCAATAACATTGCTCTTACGCTTATATATGTAAAGTTTGAAATTCAAACTCTAACATATCCTTGGTTCTTGCATGTGCACGCAAATGTAAAGTAAATGAAAAAAACAAAGAAATTAAAGAGCTTATGTGTATTCTATGTAACTTATATAATTCAATTATCATGGATGTCCACTAGTCACTTAATTGAGTAACACCTCTTTACATTTTTTATGTAAAATTTGGACTCAAACTTGAACGAACATTAAATGCACGTACTTGTATAATTATATAAAAACAAAAAATTATCATGGATGACACACTACTAATAGGTCCAAACTTCCCACTAGAATTGGGACCTAAGTACTTAATTCAATTACCGTGGGTGCCTATGTAGTGAGGACTTTGTTGGAAATTAAATGTACTAGTGTATGCACCAAATAGACAGAAACAAAACAAAAGAATAATGAATTGATTCACATATTACGAGAATTGGAATTAAACAAACAGGAATTCAATTAAATAAATGAGGAATAGTAATTAAATCAACACTTCAATTGAGTCGAGGCTTGCACAAATGTAGTTTTCTTAAGATTTTATCCGCCTCCCAATGGTGCACGAGGACTTCTAGCAGACAACCTCCCAACATACAACGACCCAGCCAGACAAAGGCTACACTTCAATTGCCCGGACTCCAAACCTTAACCAACTAGAACCTCTGTGTTTAATGCTAGAATGAATGATGAATGCTGTGAATGTTGTGTATGTTGTATGCTTTTTTCGGATGATTAATGCATGAATGCACAGCCCATATTTATAGATGTTAAGTGCCTAATAGCATGAGGTAGGACCATATACCATCAGATATTTCTTCGTTTGTAATTAAAGGTCATGACCTTTAATTTTAAATTTTAAGGACATAGTAAGGACATTCAACTGAATGGCTACAACTTTTGAACTTTCTGGACATGGTTGCAACTTTTGAATTTTCTAGACATGTCCATTAGGAAAGGGTTGATCTCAAACCGAAATTAAAATTAATTATATAATATAATTAATAAAGATAAATAAATAAAATAAAAAAATATTTTATTTATTTTAAATAAAATTTTCTCTAAAAAAATAATATCCGAACTGCAAGCACCCTGCACCCGCACCCTGCCCAAATTCGAGCCAAGCTGAGCCGGGCTAGCGGCGCCCGTGTGTGGTTCAATGCAAGCAAGTCCAAACCTATACTCATGTAAGTCCTCTCCCCTCCAAAAGCTTGGATACCCCCAAAAAGGTCCAACCCCTTAGGCCACTTCCAAGTTATTTAGCTAGCTCAATTCTAATTTTAGATTCCAATGTGGCATGGATGCTTTCAAGCCATTTATACACACTTGTCTTGGTTATTCCTTAACTTATTCTCCATTCTTTTAGCTCAATTTTCTCATTCACTTTCTCACTAATTTTGGCATATAATCACTTAACAAACATCTCCTCAATGAGATAAAATTGTTAGTTTAAAGTTATTAAATTTGATTTTATAAAACTTTTATTAAACTCTAACCAAAGTTGGTAGGTTATCTTTATAAATGCCAAAATTCTCACAATCCCCCACATGAATGAGCAAATTGTCTGATAGGTATACTTATACATGTAGTGAAATGACAAAGGTTCAACTCAAATGATACTGCATCAGGAAAGGTAGCTTTTGGCTTTGAACCTTCCCTAGTAAGATCTATCGAGTGCACTTGCCAACCAATGAACATGGTGTCTTGAACTGTTCAGCATTTGTGTACACCACGATAATAGAACTACACACAATACCACTTGATGGTTGATTTTATGTGGTTCATGTTGTGTTCATTTCGGCCCTGAACAATTCTTGGTATTCATAAGTACTACTCTGAGAATTCAGCCTTAAAAATTCTTATAGGATCGGCTCAATCCCTACTCATATAGGTGACTTCTCATTAAGAGATTGTTACTACACCACCATTCAAAATATCAAGATATGAGAGCCATTAAAAGCAACGCTTAACCTGGAACTTTTATAGGATGCACTGCCTCTTCATCAACAGAATGGGTCAAAGGGCTGAGGCCCTTCCCCCATAGTGCTACCACGTTGAGTCACAGTTGCATAACTTGTTTTTTCATTTGAACTTATTTCATGGGATCTCCAATCACATAGGTAGGTTCCTATTATGGCGACTCAATTAATTAAAGGCTTTAGCCCCATTCCTTATGATGATTTCATTACTCGCTCTCTATTTACACCTTTGGTTAGCGGATCTACAAGGTTATCTTTTGACTTCATGTAGTCAATAGAGATAACTCCACTAAAGAGCAGTTGTCTAATGGTATTATGTCTCCTTCGTATGTGTCGAGACTTACATTATATATACTATTCTGTGTTCTTTCTATGGCAGACTGGCTATCATAATAAATGTAAATTGTTGGCCAGGCTTTAGCCAGCTTAGAACATCTTCCAAAAATTGGCATAGCCATTATGTTTCCTTGTTTGCTTTATCTAGAGTGATGAATTTCGATTCCATCATTAACCTTGCTATGCAAGTCTGCTTCGAGGATTTCCATGATATGGCAGCTCCACCTAGAGTGAATACATAACCACTCGTGGATTTGGACTATTTCGAGTTAGATATCCAGTTGGCGTCGTTGTATCCCTCAATTAAAGCTGGATATCTATTATAATGCAACCCATACTTTATGGTTTGTTTTAAGTATCTCAATACTCTGATAATGGCATTCCAATGCTCTTGTCCAAGGTTGCTTATGTATCTACTCAGCTTACTAACTACATATGCAATATCTAGCCTCATGCAGTTCATAATGTATATGAGGCTTCCAATGATGCGCACGTATTCTAATTAACCGGTTCCTTCACCTTTGTTTTTGGTAAGTTGTTGATTTTCATCTATCGGTGTTTCATTGGACTGCTCGTGAGATCTAGAAACTGTTGTAACACATTCTCAATGTATTGTAACTATGTTAATGCTATCCCTTCCAGTGTTCTTATAATTTTAATGCCAAGTATGACATCAGCAAGGCCTATATCTTTCATATCAAAATTACGACTTAGCAACATCTTTATCTCTTTGATTATGTCACTATTGTTTTCCATAATTAACATATCATCTACATATAAATATACAATGACATATTGAGTTAGTGTAGCTCTAATGTACACACATTTGTCATACTCATTAATTTTGAAGCCATTAACCATCATTACTTAGTCAAATTTAAGATGTCACTATTTAGGTGCCTATTTTAAACCATATAATGATTTGATCAACTCACACACCTTTTTTTCTTGTCTTGGAACCACGAACCCTTTAGGTTGTTCCATATAGATTTCCTCCTCAAGGTCACCATTTAAAAATGTCATTTTTACATCTATTTGATGTATCTCAAGATTATTAATGGCCACAAAGGCAATCATTAATCAACTAGAAGTAATTCTAGGTACTGGCGAGTATGTACCAAAGTAGTCAAGACCTTTCCTCTATCTATATCCTTTGACTACTAGTCTCGCCTTATATTTATCTATCATACCATCAGCTTTCATTTTTCTCTTGAAAATCAATTTACACCCTAAAGGTTTATTTCTAGAAGGCAAGTCTACTAGTTCCCAAGTGTGATTGTGCATAATGGACTCTATTTCACTATTCACCTCTTCTTTCCATAATGGAGCTTTTGGGGTAGTCGTTGCTTCAGTGAACGTCCTTAGTTCACTTTCTCATATGAAGGCCAAGAAGTCAAACCCAAAGGATTTAGCCATTCAAGCTCTTTTGCTACGTCTCGACTCCAAGTCCTCTTTGTTCGAGTCTTGAATTTTTCAAAGTATTTTAAATATCACCTGCCCTTCTTTTTTCCAAGGAAATATTTCTTCAAATAAGTTTGCATTCCTTGACTTGAATGTCGTCAATATCATATTTATGTACAAGGAACTGATAAGCGGCACTATATTGAGCGTAGCCAATAAAGATGCCATCAATAGTCTTTGGTCCTATTTTGACCATTTTAGGAAGTGGTACTCCTACTTTAGCCAGACACCCCTATACTCGAAGATATTGATAAGATGAGGGGTGTCCTTTCCATGCCTCATATGGTATTTTTTGTAATTTCTTGTGGGGTACCTTGTTAAGTAAATAATTTGCAATCAACACTACCACTCTCCACATATTCTAAGGTGCCCCTGCATTAATTAATAATGCATTCATCATTTCTTTTAAAGTTTGATTTTTTTGCTCAGGACTGCCATTAGATTGTGGTGCATAAGGCGCCGTGATTTCATGGATGATTCCATGTTCAATACAAAATTCTTCAAATGGGTGAACATGTTCACCACTCTATCAATTCTAAGTGTTTTAATTTTCCTTTCAAGTTGATTCTCAACCTCATTCTTGTAATGTTTAAATACTTCAATAGCTTCATCTTTACTTGAAAGTAAATAAACATGACAAAATCTTGTGCAATCATCTATCAAAGTTATAATGTATTTTTTCCCACCTCTTGATTGCACCATTTTTAAGTCACAAATGTCTATGTGAATTAAATTTATTAGCTCAATGCTTCTCTCTATTGCCTTAAATGGAGTTTTTGTCATTTTTGCCTCAATGCAACTGCACACTTAGTTTTTATGTCAAGGTTTAACTTAGGCAGAATTCTACTTTTAGCTAGTTTAGTCAAAGTACCAAAATTAACATGTTCTAGTCTATGATGCCATAAATCTAGGGACACCAACAAGTAAGCTGAATTTACTTTATTTTTATTGATAACAACTTTTGGTACATTTTTGGGTATGATGGTCATTACATTCATTTTAAAAAGACCATCACACAAATATCCTTTTCTACATACACACCATTTTTTGTAAGTACAAGCTTGTCGGATTCAGAAACTAGTCTAAAGCCATTCTTGCTAAGCATAGGACCTGACACTAAATTTCTTCTAACATCAAGCATATGAAGCACATTGTTGAGAGTCAGCTCCTTTTCGGAATTCATTTTCAACACCACCTTTCCGATTCCATGCACCTTAGAAGTTAATGAGTTTCCCATGAACAGATTCTTATCTTTAGCATCCTCATGTATTGTGAACATGCTTTTATCTGAGCACACATGTCGAGTGGCCACAGTGTCCACCCATCATTGTTTCGGATTTTCACTTAAGTTCACCTCAAAAACCACCACTGAAAGATTCAAATCATTGACACCATCTAAGAGAGTTTCTACTTCATCCATGTTTGCATAAGCATCTCTTTTTTACTTTGGAAATCCACCTTTCTTTGGAATTCCTCCTTGTTGGTGGTGTTTGTAATCCTTTGCCCTATGGCCTGGCTTACTGCAAATATGGCAACTTCCTTCAAACTTTTTTTCTTTCTTTTGTCGTGATGGTTGTCAGAAGCATCCCTTTTCCGTTTGTTAGACGGACCCTACTCCACAATGTTTGCTTTACATTCATAAGAATTGCCACCAATTTTCTTTTTGGGAAGTATGTTGTCTTCCTCTATTCTCAGCCTCAAGATCAAATCCTCAAGATTCATCTCCTTGCATTTGTGCTTGAGGTAGTTTTTGAAGTCCTTCCACCCCCAGGGGCAATTTTTCAATAAGTGCTGCCATTTGAAATGATTCTCCAAGTGCCATCCCCTCAGCAACCAACTCATGCAATATCATCTGATATTCATTTACCTGGGACATCACAGACTTTGAGTTAATCATGATAAACTCAAGAAACTTATCAACAATAAATTTCTTTATGTCAGCATCTTTCGTTTTGTATTTTTCCTCCAGTGATTCCTAAAGCTCCTTGGCAGTGGCAGTTGGACTATACACATTGTACAGTACATTGTCCAAACCATTGAGAATGTAGTTTTTGCACAGGAATCTCTATGATTCCATGCATCAATGACTACCATAGTTTGCATGTCCGAATTTTCCCCCAAGACAAGACGTTCTTCACGCAGGAACCTTGCTAGGTTCAATGTGGTAAGATAAAACAGCATCTTTTGCTGCCATCTCTTAAAGTCCTTCCCATTGAACTTTTCTGGCTTCTCCGCTTGTCCGACTGTAATAGAAGCAAAAAGTGTTGAATCAACTGCGACTGATGCAGGAGGAACAACAGCATAAGGGGGAGCAATAGGAGGATTCTGTAATCCACCACCAACACTACCAACATTGGTCTCAATAGGTACATTCGGCACATTTGTTGCCATGATGAAATTCTACAAGAATAATTTAAGTAGCAATGATTAAACAATCTATAGGAATCTATATAACTAGATAGAATATAACAAGTAGATAGGCAAAATAGTATTGGACAAATTACTAAATAGATAATTTTACTTGCAATTGAATTTAAACGAATAATTTATAATTGCAAACAAACTCTACCAAAAACTTAACAAATTATCTAACAAACATCTTTCAACAAAGACTTAATAAACTTAATAAATTTGAACAGAAACTTAAATGCAAAGCTTTAATGAGAACAGCATAATTATTTAATAAGAATGTGGACCCAATAACACAAACTTAATAAACTGCAACTAAACATTTGGACACATAACATAAGATAAAACCTTAAGATTGTTGGAAATTAAATGCACCAGTGTATACACCAAATAGACAACAATGAAACAAAAGCATAATGAATTGATTCATAGATTATGAGAATTGGAATTAAGCAAACAGGAATTTAATAAAACAAACTAGGAACAATAATTAAATGAACACTTCAATTGAGTCGAGACCTGCAAAAATGCAATTTTCTTAAGATTCTATCCACCTCCCAACAGTGCATGAGGACTTCTAGCAGACAATCTCCCAAGATACAAGACCCAGCCAAACAAGGGTTGTACTCCAATTGCCTAAACTCCGAACCTTAACCGACTCGAACATCTATGTTTAATGCTAGAATGAATGTTGAATGCTATAAATGTTGTGTATGTTGTATGCTTTTTTCGAATGAT
>JACGDI010005751.1:379797-389851 GCA_014898725.1 Jacaranda copaia
CCCCCTCATATTTATAGATATTAAGTGCCTAATAGCATGAGGCATAACCGTATACCATCAAACATCTCTTGGTTTATAATTAAAGGTCATAACCTTTAATTTTAAATTTTAAGGACATAGTAAGGACATTCAACCGAATGGCTGTAACTTTTGAATTTTCTGGACATGATCATTAGGAGAGGGTCGGTCTCAAATCAAAATTAAAATTAATTATATATATAATTAATAATGATAAATAAATAAAATAAAAATATTTTATTTATTTTAAATAAAATTTTCTCTAAAAAAATAATATTCGGACTGCAAGCACCCACACCCACGCCGCGCCCTCAGACGAGCCGGGCGGGTGGCACACATGTGTGGTTCAATACAAGCAAGCCCAAACCCACACTCATGTAGGTCCCCTCCACTCCAAAAACTTAGGTACTCCCAAAGGGGTCCAACCCTTTAAGCCATTTTCAAGTTATTTAGCTAGATCAATTCTAACTTTAGATTCCAATGTGGGATGGATGCTTTCAAGCCATCCACACACACTTGTCTTAGCTATTTCTTAACTTATTTTTCATTCTTTTAGCTCAATTTTCTCATTCACTTTCTCACTAATTTTGGCATATAATCACTTAACAAACATCTCCTCAATGAAATGAAATTGTAAGTTTAAAGTTGTTAAATTTGACTTTATAAAACTCTAATTAAATTCTAACCAAAATTGGTGAATTATCTTTATAAATGCCAAAATTCTCACAAACTTTACATATTTTGCTTCTCAAAACGATGTCCTCATGAGGTCACCGAACTCATGTCCATCTAATTTAATTAGATTAATTATTCCTTACATTCTTCTCATTAATTTTCTTATTTATTTACCATTAATGAATTAGAATTTAAAACTAATATGATACAAAATAAAAGGCCAAAATAACTTTTTTAAAATGCCCTGTGGCCAATGTAATGGTGATACAAATAAATAAATTTCGGGTTGGGAGATCGTGGAAACAAATGGAAAAATTGAATTCCTTGGAGGTAAATGCGCAAACCTCAGGGAACAACAGAGATAATGCCCACTCAGAAAATACATTGCTTCCACAAACAGAAAGTGCTACTCCATGAGACGATTTTCCCAGTTGAATTGTCATTTGATATCCCATAAACTAATACTTTTCGTATTATAATTGACAACGAGGTGCACACTGCATATAATTGTCAAATTAGAAAAATAAAAATAAAAAAAAGGTCTACACTGTATGTAAATATATATATATATATATATATCAAATGGACTAGCTTTTGTATGGCTTTATTAATCTGGATCAGCTCAATGGGCTGCTACTGAATGAGAATGAGCTCGTTATTCTGAGTTGAGATTGGGAGGTAGCATTTTTTATGAATGCTTTTTCCTTGTGTCATATAAACATGCCATATATAATACTAATAGTATAGAGTTCCTAAAATAAGATGTTATAATACACTAGTTACAATTATTTTGAAACTTATAAAATATTAGCAACGACAATTTTATAATTAATATGATGAAATAAAAAGAGTTTGTTAAGTTATTAAAAATAAGTAAAATGCTCCTTACATTTCTAGAACTCATAAAACCCTAACATTTTATTTTAAAATGTTATAAAATCTTTTTCTCAAAATTTTATCAAATACTTTATAATATTTTATAAGTTCCCAAGTTCAAGGAGCTTTCAAGCTCACCCATACTCTTAGACAGCATTTACCTTCTGTTTTTTTTTTTTGTTTTTTGTTCTTTTTTTTTCATTTTAAATTGATGGCGAAAAGCTCAAAATAAGAATTTTTGTCTACATAATCCAATTGTCCAATTACCGGAGATGAACACGACCAATCAGCCCAACTTCCCGAGAACATACCTTTCATTATCATAAATGATATTTGCCGAATAAGTTTGTCCTTAGTCATACATCATCAGCACACTTTCAAGGCACATATTAACTCGATCACAAATTAAAATAAGAAATGAAAAAAGGAAAAAGAACAATAAACATAATTGTTATTTTGCTATCTCCACACTGTGTATATCAAATGGAGGCCCAGATTTACTATGGGGTTTTATTAATCTGGAGCAGCCCAATGGACTAAGACTGAATGCGGATGGGCTCCTTGTTCTGAGTTGCCATTGGTAGATGGCCTTTTTCCTGAAGGCTTTTAACTGTGTCGTACAAACACTGTTTCACTGGTGTGAACTCCAATCCCAGGTCCTTAAGCCTTTGGCTTGAGAATTTGTAAGGCTTTTTTCTTGGGTTCTTTTCATCCGAGCACCTGCATTTATTCCCCATCCGAAAAATTAAAAAAGGAAAGACAAGACAAATTTCAGATTAATATTCCAAGAATAAATATTAAATTAGAAAAGATATGATTTGATCCCACATTCATGAAAACGACCAACTATATCGAAACGCATGCCTTTTAAGTCCAAGAACTCTTCCATATTAGGCGTTGAAAACAATGCCAACAAGAAAACACCATTTTCTAAATTTTTACTTTCCATTTTTCATTTCTTGCTAACAAAGCCAATGTAACTTAACCAGCCTCCATGCAAATCTCTTTACCAATACGTGCTGACAACTTTTATACGAATCATTCTCTTTTAGCAGGGATCTAATATTAAAAATATTTGAAAAAAATACATTTTATCACCAGGGCATAAATATAAACCTCATCTATTGATTATTAATTAAGATGATGTCATTTGGTCCACTATCATAAATCTCTCATATATATAGTGGGATGTCAGGAATTTGAATCTATCGGATATTTGATGCGTGTATAAATATATAACAAAAAATAAATAATTAAATAACAAGAACCCCTAGTTGGAGTCAAAAAGAAAATTATGAAAGGAAAGATGCCATGCCACCAAATGATGGAATGAGAGTGGGTCAGGTTAGCTAGGCCATTTGGGTCCATTTTTGACAATGACTTGGTGGTAGGTGAAGGCCCTTTAGGACCAGTCACGTTGTTGGCTATGTTTTTCTCTTGATTAGGAGTGTCGATAGTGATTGCCCTCAAGAAAACTCTAGTGTCTTTAATTAGATGATTAGATAAGCAAGTATTTTATCAAAGTACTCGGTAGTATGTAAGAACCAACGGTTAAAAACACTAGCCTTATATGATGTAAGATAGTAGTGGAAAGAAAGCAACAAACTACCAGCCACCATTGAATCATGAACATCTATTTTAGCAGCCATATAAATAAATACTTGGGGCGATGGGAAAATTCAAGGGAAACTCCAAAATTTATAACTTAAATACATATAAACAAAGACGGTGAGACGAACACGATAGAAGATGGTGAGACAAAATTTTTGAAAATATTTTAGAACAAGACACGGTATAATCCGATCGTATATTAACGAGATATGTGATTTGGTAACAAAATTTATAAACAAAAATTTACTTGAGTGTAAAGAAAAAGGATCATATAAATGATTGTTTCATAATTTATTAGTGTGAGCTACACACTATATATTTTGAGGGAAGAACAAAGAGAATTTTACCTTCATAATTAAATATAAAAATACAGTAATTTTGAATGAGGTAATACTTTTGTTCTCAATTAATTTTAGAAAATATTTGATGTTTGAGTTTATTCTTATAAAAAAAACCCAATTAATTTAGAAAATATTTGATATTTTAGTTTATTCTTGTAAAAAGACCTCGTCAGTCCAAACAGTTTCGAATACAAAAAAAATAAGTCGAATTTTTATTTCTATTTTTATAGACATGTCACTTCTACACGTTTTCAACACGACACTAATAATTTTAAAATTATTATTCATGTATATGTCTATTAGGTCAAATTTTTGGCAAAGAAAATTCTGTCACGTACTAACGTGAAATTATTATACATTTTCAATTCATGCATACCCACCTTAAAGAAGACTTAGTCAACCATAATACTCTTAAAAGTTCATAATATTAATAAAAACAAAACTATAACATGACCCTTTGCATTTGTTTAGTTAGAATCATAAGTAATAGGATTAATAAACTTACTTGGTAGGGATGGGATATTCCGGGAAGAACTTGGCAAGAATCTCCACCACCTCGCCACGGTGGAGGACGCTCTCAGCGCAGAGATACCGCCCTGACGCTTCCGGTGTCTCAAACAAGAGTATGTGCGCCAATGCCACATCCTTGACATGGACATAGGCTTGAATGGAGTTGGCATAAGTCTTAGCAGAGCCAGTCAAATACTTGAGTATGTGAAGAACACTGGCATTCACAGTTGGCTGCAGCAATGGGCCAAGCACCAACACTGGGTTGACCACAACTAAGTCCACTCCTAACTCCTTAGCTGAATCCCGCGCTGCTTGTTCAGCCACAGCCTTGCCATAGCAATACCAGTTCTAGAAATGCCACATAAATATTTATATTTATGTTGCATCATAATAAGGTATTCAAGACAATAAACATACATAAACTGTATGTGAAAAACTTTTGCTCAAATCAGCTGAATTATGAGAATCATATCATGTCAGCAGCAAAATTTAATTTATATTGACGTGACATGATCTTTACCATTATATGTGAAATATGTAATATAGATATATGCTTTCCAATATAAAATGATAAGGTGCATCGTTATTAAAAGTGGGATTTTCAAAAAATGGCGTATTAATATATATATCAATTACATTGCATCATAATCAAGTATTTTGGAAAATAAATTATATGAGCTATATATGAAAAATTCTTATTGAGACTATTGTATTTATATCAAAAAGTGAGAATCATATGATGTCAGCAAGAAAATCTATTTTGTATTGACATAACATCATTCTTATCATTTTGTATAAAATCCGAAATTTAAGACAAGTATTTTCCATATTATATGTGATTAGGTGCATCAGTGGGGCTCTCGTACCATATTTTAACATTGTTTGCACCTAACTTGATGAGGATGTAACAGGGAAGTTACCAAAGAGACATAAACCATATTGTCAATCAAGTGGAACCTCAACTTACTGACGCTAATAAAAACATAGGATTATAATTAATTGCTTGCAATTAAGTCACCTTTCTACGTATTGATTTTTTCCCCCCCTCATTTTCCCCATCTTCAATAAATTTTTGCCTTCATTACTGTGCTTCAGTGTTAGGCATCAAATTTGAAATTTGCGAGCAAGTTGATTGTCTACCTAAAAGTTTGAAGGAAGTACATAACCATAAATTTAATGTACGGAAGCTATATAGTTCATGTTACTTTTCATTCTAATAGTGTGGTTTATTTTGTCTCTTCCCTAAGTTAAAAATTAAAAGTCAAAATTTTTAACATTTTTATATATTATCCTGACATTAGTTAATAATTAGTATTTTTCATCAAAATGGATTTGTTGTTAGCTCAACAGTTTAGATAGCTCAATAGCAACCTAGCTTTAATCACTCTACCTCTATCATTCAGCATATACGATATAAAAGTGGGTTCCACAAAACTCAAAAAAGCGAAAAGATTATGATAGTTATTTGGGTCTTCTAAAAAAAAGAGATGATTTTACTTCCCAAAGAAATTTTGAACTAGGCACATTCTTTCCTATTATCTTCCAGAAATTTTTGAAAAATTGTCGCTTTCAAGAAAAAATTTCTTCTAAGAAATAAAACTTTATTTAACCTATCAAAAAATATGTAAATAATAATAATAAAATATAGAGCAATATAATGCTAGTAAATAGAAATTGATATTCAATAGTTTTGATAATAAAAATGTATGTTAAAACAAACCTTGGTATTTTTGCAAAATTCAAGGTCACTCCAGCAAGTCTCATCCACAACTTTATCAGGGTCTCTATTGGGATCCATGTATATTGCACCAATTGAGGAGGTTAACACCACACGGCGGACCTTGGCCTCCGCCGCCGCTCTTATCACATTTTTGGCCCCATTTACCGCTGGCTCCACCATTTGCTCCTTCATTATTACGCCCAAATTAATAGTTAATATTATATCAAAATCAGGCACATAAAACATCAACATAAGAGATAACTTAGGTGTGGTAGCCTGGAAATTATTTACCAATATTTAATTAAAAGTTAGGTGCGTTACATGCTTTTACCCTAGTGTCGTACCACGTAAGGATCACGACATGTGTATTAGTCCAATTGAAACGTCATCGAAAAATTATTTATCAGACTACAAAACGTACAATACACCTTAATAATTTCTGTATGTTCTATAATCACAGGACACTTATTTCTTTGCAAGTGAGGACAAATAAAAATTAATAGAAAAAGAGAATATAATCAGTATGTTTCCAAATTATAGTTTTATCAACAAATAGTCAATTAGACAATGGCGTCACATTCATGTGTTTGAGACGAGTATGAAGTTTAAGATTTGAATTTTCTAAGAAAGTATTAGTGTGTGTATATGTGCAAATATATATAAATATACATATATATAAGCATTCTTATTCCCTTGTGATACATAAAATATAAATGCCCATTGAGCATTTTACTAATTTTTTCAAATTACTTTGACTTAATTTTAGTGAAAAACTAAAAAAGGAACTATATATTTTGAATAAAGAGCAACTATATGCATATCATCCTTTAGTCTTTACTTTTTGTCATTTTTTTATGCAGTTATTGCTATTAATCATTTGAAAGAATTTAATTATTAAAGCAATCATAAGGAGTGTTCAAAACGTTATCATTTTTTCCCTAATTCTAACAAGAAATTATTAAAATTAATTTCATTTGATTCTATAAAAAAAATTAAAGAATTAGATAATACAAACTGAAAGTAATTTGCCAAATTGGAAGGTCTAAAATTAGCGAAAATATTACTTTTCTTAATGAAAAAGATATTATAATAGTCGAAGAAAATTCAAGTCCTCAATAGTCTTCACCAAGACTCCCCTACGTCAAATGCACGCATGCCCGCCACCATCCCCCGTCTACCATCCCCGGCCGCCGCCACCACCGCCACTACCATCAAACTCCCTCCACACATCATTCAGAATTAACGAAAAGTTCTTCAACACAAGCACCATCAGCCAAAAATGGAAAGTGAAACTCCCACTCTATATATATATAACAATAGAACGAAAACTTACTGGATCATCCGTGACCGGCGACGCAGTGTGGAAAACACCGTCGCAGCCATTAATGGCTTCGCGTAAACTCTCGTAATCGTTAAGATCAGCCTTGCACAGAATCAGCCTCTCGTCTGCGCCTTCAAGCTCTCTCAAATGTGAATTTTTCGGATCCTCTGCACCCAAACATATATAAAAAACTAAATACCCAAACACGAGAGAAAGAAAAAAAAAACCCATATATAGATACAAAATATACACAAAAACTTCATCTTTTACCTAGATTTCTGACGGTGCCTCTGACTGTATAACCCTTTTCAAGGAGGAGTTTAACCAGCCACGAAGCAATGAATCCTCCGGCGCCGGTGACGCAGACGAGTTTGCCGGGGACGGACGGCATGGTGGAGGCTGACTGTGCGTGTTTGTTTTTGTATGTATGTATAGATAGAGTGAAAGATAGAATTTGGGAAAAAGGAAATGATATGAACAGAAAAGGTGAGACACACCTGATGAGAATGTGAGAAAAGACATGCTTGGGACAGTGCTCTATTTATAAACTGAAAATAAATTTAACCAGTTCACCTACCACAGTTAAAAAAAATGTTAAAAAAGGGTGGAGGGGGGCGGTGGGCTGGGGAATGGAAAATGTTTTCGGAGTTTAGGAGTGACTGTAGAAGAATCCGTTGCAATGGAGAAAACAGAATACATTTTCCATTCTAGCGAGTGGAGTTGTTGGTGTTTTCCTTTTTTTTTGGGGGGGTGGGGGGGGGGGTGTTGGCTTTGGTTTAATAATTATACAGTGAAGTTGCTTTTTAATCCAAAAATATATTTTAATTAAATTATTAATTTAATTACGTAATAAATGAATTACCTTAGTAATTGATAAATAATTTGAGGAAGGTGACTAATCGCATTTGATAAATGTAGCACTACTTGATGTATATATTTTTTTTTTGCCAAATCAATTCTGGACCAAAATTTTTCCTTGATTGAATGTTATTTATTAGGCGAATTTATTGTTTTTTTACATTATAATCGAATTGAGTTGATCTAATATATTATTGTTTAAATTTAAAAAAGTTTTTATTAAATTTTAAACTTTTATCGAAGAACATATTATAATTAAGCTCGAGCAAGCATTAATCTAATCAAACTCAAAGAATTTGATATTTTATACATATCGAAACATTTTTTTTTCACTTATTGGTGCTAAGTTCTAAATCTCATCAAATGAAAAAAAAAATATTTTATTTAAATTTGATTTGTTATATTTAATAAAGAATTGAATTTAAATAAAAATTTTGGCTGTCATTCTCTAGTCAAGTATCAAATAATTTGATTTATGTGATTAATATGTTGGTGAAGTTAAAAGAGTAATAATCACATGCATATAAAGAAATTAACATTCCATAATTTTCAATACAGGCATCATTGGTGTTTCTTTTTTGCTAGTGAAATATGATTCTATTTCAGCACACGCATGCATCTTACATGGTTTCCATTTGGTTTTATTCTCATAGTGTTTTTTTCATATTTTTTATTATTTGAGAATTCAAAAAAAAAATTTACATATTTTCACTTGACATACTTTTTCACCCTAAATCTTTACATCTTATATTTTTATTTTCATTATTACTATATCTCTATATTTATAACCTATTAAATCTTATGTAATTATTATTTTTCAATAATCTATTAAATACAAGTTCATTAGCAACTTATTTTTTAACTAATTTTATAACTTTTAAAAATATTTAAAATAAAAAATGAAAATGAAAACATAATCAAACGGGATCTATATACAATTAGCAACCGGAACTCAAGTTTTTGCCTTTTATTGTAAATTCAACTATCTCAAAGATAATATTTCTTCTTATTAAATAGGCGGAAGATGCTCATCATAAAACGGTATTTCTTCTCCTCTAAACATTAAATTACCTTTATAAAGTTTGTTGTGTCTAGGTATAACAATAGGTAAGATAAATTCTATTCAGGCTCCCCAAAAATTAAATATTCATATTCAGAATCATATTCATTAAAAATAATATAGTAAGTTTCTAAAATGTCTATACTTAAAAATTACTCATATACTCTATTCTCGATATTATCCATTACCTTAATATTCAATTTAAGCTTAATAATCTAAGGCCCCATGTACTTTTAGATATAGGATGTTGGGTAATATGATGAAATGAGGAATGAATAGTAGAATTGGGATAATTTTATATTTTTAATTAGATGCTTACTTCGTTGGATGACATAGATGATAAAATTGAATTGTTGTATTGAGAATATTTGCATAAACATGCCCTATAAATCTTAGATAAATTATTTTAAAATATAAAAGACTAAATTATACACAAATTATATATTGGTCTTTCTTTTAATTATTTTAATATATGTATATATATTTTTAATTATTTTTAAACTTTTTTATTGGAGCCACAATAAAAAATTATTTGAAGTTAGTACGCCAAAGATGTGATTAAACAATCACACCTAAAATGAGGGATGACATATCTCATCTTTTATATCTACAATGGTGGGCCCACAATCTCATTCTGAATTTCAATCAATCAAAGTAAACATGAGATGAAGTAGAATGTGGGCCTTCATCCTGGCTCATTCCTCAAAATAAACAACCCCTGAGAATTGCCTATGCCAAAATTGTGTGATCTGATAATAATTTTTCAATTGCATAAAATTAAAAATATTCATTAGTGTTTATGGAACATACATTTTATTAAGAAGAAATTAAAAAAAAATACATAATATCAGGCAAGGAGAGATAAAAAGATATTCGATTTGTTTAGCTTTTGTTAGTTTGACATACCCAAAATTAAATGCATAGATTAATTACATTATATTAAATGACCAAATTTAAGTAATATATTTTTTATCATATACAAACATATTTTTTAATAGGTGATATGGGATAGCCCAGCAATCTCAATAGGCCCAACTACAAATAAGACAGCCTACGGGGCCCCA
>JACGDI010005751.1:408366-438120 GCA_014898725.1 Jacaranda copaia
GCAGTGGAGGATCGTTCTCAGCCAGAGTTTCTTGGCGGGGATGGTCATGTGGCTATCTGACAGACTATCCAAACTCTTTAGAAAAAAAAAACAGTTTGGTCCTTTTATTCTATCTTTTTAAGCATTATTATTCAAATATTTACATCAATAATATAAGTGTGGAATATCTTTTATTATGTGCTAGTAGTTCTAGTAAATTTCATATTTTTTACTAATTTTTTAAGTCTAAGATAGATAAATATAATTTTTAAAATAATATAAATATTAATGAATTTTTAAATTTTTGGGATAAATAAAAAGAGAAATGGAGGGGGCTTGAACAAAATTTTGGTTTAGTTTTAATCAAACACAAACCCAACCCAACTGAATTGATTCGATCAAAATAGATTAAAAACCGAATTGAACCGAACCAATCAAAATCGATTTAGTTCGATTGAAAAATTGAAATTTTCGATCAACTAAATTGAAAATTTGATTTTATCAGTTTTAACCGAATACAGATCCCAATCAGCAGGTCTTACACTCCCTCACGCCATTTATTTTTATTGGATGCAATTGGTGACCACTTGTTTTGCCAATGCATCTAGTCCCATTAGAATCATAGTTCAGTGGTTAGTTAATTGAATGACATCACTTTTATACATATAATTTGGACATCAAGAGATTAAATTTTAACAAACTATTAATGTACGTGAATTTCCATAAATATTAAAAAAAAAAGAAAAAAAGCCATGAGAATCACATGCCAAAGGAAAATCCAAGCAAACATTATATATAGCAAACAACAAGCTAAAGATTAAAAGCTGCCATAATAATTGACCACGAAGAGCCTTATTTCTACTTCTACCATTGGACCAAGGAAATTAATGAGGAAAAAGAAAAGAAAATTGCAAATGTGCAAAACCTAAAGCATTAAATAACATCATTTGAAGCAAGAAAAAAGTTTTCCTCAGTATTTTTCCCATTAAAATCAAAGGTCCAAACATAGTGTTCATATAACATTGAGCAAGGAAACATTAAAAACATACTAAGAATAGCATTATCTGTCTAACCTCTCTTGATGCATTTTACAGTTTCGTGAAATCACCTTCACTGGAAGTATTTCAGTGAGACTTGACATACTCCTGAACGACATGTAGACCTTCACTTTCCTCACCATAATCCTACACGAGAAATTCAAGTTCAGAATCTGGTTATACAGTTACCATTATCAATTTAACATGAAAGCCGGAGCTTTGAGTATACTACCTTCACAACCACACAAGAGGCCCCAACGACCTTCCTGGCCTTTCCTTCTGAGTCAATCTTGCTCAACTGTTAAAGCAACAATCAACACTACAATCAACTACTGTCATATTATGTCTCATACAGCAAGAATGACAACTGGCTCAAGATGATCCGTCATCACCATTGTCATCATTGAGTCAACAAAACTCAACAACCCTTATGTGGCCTCAAAAATCTATCAAGAGCACCAAACAGGCAAACATACACATATCTTACAATTTAAATGGAAGAAATCCTTGTTTTGTACTTACACCGGCCCATTCACCAAGAATGTTGGTACTTGGAACAGTTATTAGGTTCACATTGTGGTCAGCACACAGTGCTTTGACTAGTTTAATGTAGTCGGGTTGGTTGCAGTCCTCTGCCAATACACAGAGCTGGGCCGCATGCTTCTCAATTGCCTTAGCACCTTCATGAAGGCCTCGAATGAGGCCTCCATGGGCCAGTGACTTTTTGAGCACAAGTTGCAAAGCGGTTGTGATATCCATAGGCTCACCAAGAACTGGAGCAGGTGTCTCGACAGCAGCAGGCTCTTCACTGCAGGGAACAGACAAGTAGCCAATTCTTAGAAGTAGAAGAATTTCCTCGAGAAAAAATTAAAATGATCAACATATCAATTTCCACACGCAGAATGCAACACCTTTGATTCAGATAAAAGCTATAATACAACTAACCATTTACCAGCCCATGTATAGATGATTTATTCTAGACTATAACTTAGTGTAACAAATGAAGTCATTCTATATACATGAGGAGATTTAATGGTCTGAAAGAAGCAACCTTGGATTGACAAATTGATCGACGAATGAAGGTGGCATTCATGATCTAGCATTAGCAAGGGTGGACATGAAAAGATAAAGTCTCACTTAACCACATGATAACATAATTGGATCGGATGCACTCTGCGGTCTATGACCATAGTTATTCGAGCGAAGGCAAGGGATGCAAAGAGGGGGAAAAAAGCAAAAAATTTGAAAATCAGGATTTACTGGGAGTCAAATTTTCATGCTTGAGTAAAAGACAAATACAATGCTGAAACATGCTTTTTAATCAGGAATGAAAAGGTATCCAAGAAATGAATTTGAACAAAGGGAATATAAATTTTGAACTGATTTAAGTTGAATTTTATCATTAAACAAGAATAACATACCAGACATTTTGGATTCCTGCTAGACAAGCCCTCCAATTTACACCTGCAGAATCAAACATGAGTAAATATCTCATTAAGTTAAGCAAAGAAAACAACCAAAAAAATACCGTAATCATAAATATTACTAAAAAACTGAAAAATTTTTAATAGTTATTTACAATCTGGCAATAAGTATTAAGAAATGTACGATAAAGAAACAAAAGAAATGAAGTAAATAAACATAATCAACGCTAAAATTAACCTAAACCGCAATTCCAATTTTTTATCCAAAAAGAAGAAGAAGAAGACCCATTAAAACTCATCATTTTCTCATTCAAGTTAGATTGATTTTCGGAACATTTCCACAGGAGAAACAGAAACCAATTCCTTAACAAAAGCAAAAAAATCAAGCAAACACAATGGCACAGAGATTACAAGAAATAGAGACAAAAACACACCTGAGTATTTCGATGGGTCAAGAAACTGCAATTGGCGGCTCAGCAGACGAGCTTCGCCATTGGCTCACATGAACCCAGCCCAAAAGGTGTTAAATCCACCAATTTAAGATATATTTATCTCTCTCTTCTAATTTATATTAATTTATTTATCTCTCATATTATTTATTTTTCTCTATGCAGATTTCAGAACATATACAAAATAAAGAATTTAATAACTAAATAATTGTTGTAATTAATTTAATAATTACACGGACACGTTGCCGGATGCAATGATTTCATATAATAGCTTAATACTAATAGATAAATATATTTGCAAAATTATAAAGAAACTGGCTACATATTATGCAATCGTTTGTATTTATTTTTGTGAAAAATAATAATAATTTTTTCTGATGTAACCAAAATTTGATTACAAATTATTCAAAAGAATTCGACATTTGTTTGGGCATGATAGAAGGGAGCTTATCTTCAAATTTAAATACAAGAAAAAATCTTACCATTATATTATATTTTAACAAAAAAGCACCTGCGTTTTATAATGAATAAAATGGGAAAAACAATCAAAATTGTAATCACCATTCCACTGCTCTACTATGAGAATACATATCTACTTAGAAGAAAAATTGTGAGGAAATTATAAGTCATTATTATTTTACATATGAAATTATTGGTATTTTAGATAATATTTCGCAAACTCTTAATGCTGCCATGAAATTTTTTTTTCTTCAAAAAACTGTTGTTTGCTAAACTATTGATGCATACGTGCATGCTAAAACAAAGAAACCTTATCCATAATCGCAGTTTTTGCAAAATAACGTTGTGGATATTAAGGTTTTTCAGTAAAAAAATTTTTACACGTAGACAAAAATATGCTTCTTTTTAAAAAAGAAAAAGAAAAAGAAAAATCAAAGGCATGCTGGAAAAATAATGAATATTTTATCTTAAATTAGAATTAGAATGCATACTTATATTACACGAATTGCCAGCTTTATCAAAGGATCGATGTTTGAAAAGCAGACGCTATGTGATTTTATTAATTATTAGTTTAATTGATTCAATCATCAATTCAATTGGTGTGATGTCATAATTATATTTAATATTATACAAATATATTTAAAAAATATATACAAAGGAAAAAGATAAAAGCTACTTAGTATTTATGAAACTTTTTCCAACTCTACTCCACAATAATATTCATACATCAATTTAGAATGCCAAATCAATTTCTTTAATTTTTACTAAACAAAAATTTACAAACGGATTTTAAAGAAAAACCGGTTCACCAATCCAATTAATTTTGTATTGATTTGAACTTGTTTTAATTACCAAATCGAATTGAAACCCTATCCAGCTATCGATCGAACTAGTTAAATCGATCAATCCAATCTAGTTTATTGAACCTTGAATAGGACTCCATCCCATTAGGGGGTGTTTGGTTTTATTTCCAAACCCCATTTTTATCGATTCTACTGTTCTAGAAATAGAAACCATTACTTTTTAAAAATTTTCACCCAACATAATCTCTATTTTCATTTTCAAAACACATTTTTCAGTAATTTATATATCTTTTCCCAATAACTTATATATCTTCTCTTTCTATTTCACTATTTCTATATTTCTCCATCTACAACCTATCAAAATCAACATACTCATTACATTTTCAATATAATCATTATATTTTCAAATATTTTATCCAAATACATTTTCATTTCCACATCACATAACTATTTTTCATTATTTTAGAAATAATGAAAATAAAAATTAAAAATGAAAATAAAACCAAGCAGCCCCTTAAAATTTCAATCTTGGGCATTTCTTGAATATCGGTTGTTAATGATGTAAACTATTACAACCTATCTCGATGTCTCAATCACAAATCAAGCCCACTCCAACTAAAGTCCAGCGCAATAGCTTGATCAAGTCTCGAAATAAATTCCCTTGAGACCTATTACAACTTAATCTGTGAGTTCAGCCAACTATTCAAATAATCCATGTCCATAACAATTTTATTTAGAAGACAAATTCGTAAAAACTTTTAAAGATACATGATATATGCTAAGTTTCAGAAGATTTACATATGTGTAAAAGCAATTACAGAAAAATTATAACTCAACTGAATAGTAATTTGATCTACAATAGTCATTCAAAACATTTTTATTCAAAAAAGTATTGAAATAAATACAATTATATATCTTTTTTTATTTTGATTCTGTTATATGAAAATTTGAACAAGTATTTTCATACTCAAAGAATCGTGGTTGGCATCAAGTTCTACCAAAGAATGTACACCATCATTTTGATCCATTTCAATTTGATAACATCTAGACTTGACGATAGTACAAATTCATAGACTCTTAAAAAAATTAAGTTAAGTTCGAATTCGAGTCATAAGAAAAATTGTTTTGGTATTCGTAGTTGAGGGGTGACCAAGCAAGGAGTTCAACCCCATTAAGGGCGCACGATTGCCCCCAAGCTAAATGTGAGACTAAGGCAATGTTTGTTTACATTTTATATGTTTTGTATTATGTATTTGGGAGAATGAATTTTTGGAGTAGGGTTGGAGAATGTGAAGTTGTGTTAGGGAATGTGATGAATTTTTGTTTTTATTTTTGGGAATAGTTAGAAATTTATTTTGAAAAATATTGGTATGTTTATTTATGTTTTGGGGGAGGCATTTTTTATTGTAACAGTCAAATCAATACTTTTTTATTAAATTTTTTGGGGTAAAAATAAAATTGAGTAATTTTTTTTATGATAAGAATAATAAAAAAATATATATGTATATGATAAAGATGGATGAATACGTGTTAAAAAATGGGGAAGTTCGGGGGATGATCAAGGATATAAAATGGCATTTTGAGAAAACTTAATTTGACATTTTGGAGAGAGAAAAGGATGTATATTTGGTTATGTTTTGACAAAATAAAATTGTTAAGCAAAATATAACCAAACATTGCCTAAGCTAATAAATAGATTTGAGATTGTGGTAGTGATTGGTTTAAAAAAATCATGGAAGATGATCTTATTTACCATTGTGATCATGGATTAATGTTTGCAGTAGGTTGGAAAGTGTTTTTGCGTCGGATGACGAGTACAAGAGTTAATAATAATCCCACTTTCCCACCCATTTTTTATTTTGTGGTGGTTTTTTTTCTTTTTGGTTTACATTAATTTTTGAACCCAACGTAATTATTATTTCTTGGTGCATAAAAAAATTGATTGGCATTGATTGGGTTGGCACCAAGTTCTATCAAAGAACGTGACACCATCAATTGGGTCAATTTCAAATTTGATGATGCTGTCTACCCTAAGTTACACCCCTCCATTAATTTTCACAATATTAAATTGGCTGGCAATAATAAATAAACAACAGGAGCAAATGATTTAAATTGTTCATGCACACCACTTTTTCTTCTCTATAATTGATGCTCATAAACATGCCGATCTGTGCTGGCGTTGCTTTAAAATAACATATAAAAGAACTGTAGCCAAGAATTTCTTTTGAGTTGAAATTACTCTTAAGACCTCCAAGATTTCATATTTTGTCCTTTGATCTTGCCCAACATCCTTTGTGAGGTAAATGAATTTTTGGTTGCAAAAAGATTATTACACCAACTATAAAGATAAAAATTTGTGTTGCTGTCACCCAGAAGAGCATATAATATTTCATTTCATGTCATAATTATTTTTAGAATTTAGCCACATGATGCTTTGCTTGGACTCGAAAGTGAGATTTTTCGAATATTTTAAACAAAAAAGAAAAATCCTTTTAATAGTTTTGGCTTTTGGGGAGCAAAATCAATAGCCATAATATGAATGCTTATACTTTCATAACTTGATGCAAGAAAATGTTTATCACATGGATATAAAAATATATATGTTTTTTTAAATGTTTACATATGATAAAAAAAAAAAGTATAATAGCAAATTGTTTGTCCCTTTCAAGAGCAACAGTACCAATAACTTTCCCAAAAGTCATTGACAATCTCTGTAAAAAATTACTCAATAATAACAAGACAAATAATTTTTCAAAAGCTTCAATATATGTGAAAGAAATTTGCAGATCCCCCGAACATAAACCGCGTGATTTTTTTTAATATGTAAATTTAAATTTTATCAAACTTGCAGCCGTCGCCTTGTCATATCGTTTAGTTTAATAAATACGAGTATTATTACAAGGAGTCTAGTTATATCATTTGACCTAAAAAATACAAATATTAAAATACCTTAACTCCGTATCCACTCAAATTATGCACCAAATTACCCAAAAGACCCCATCCTTCTTGTTCTTGGATGGAGTATCACATGAGCATATACCTAAAACAGGCTGACCCAGACCTTAACTGATGTCTGGTTTTCAAAATGCCCCAATTCTCTTTATCAGCCATCTCAAATTCAAATTCACACATAGAGAGAGAAGAAAAATCAAAATAAAAACCACCCGTTCACAGCTCACCACAAACACAATATTCCTCATTCAATGAACCCTCCATCCAACCTACTTTTGGACCCACATTAACAACTATACAATAAAGACTAATAAAGTCCATTAGAAAAGGTTTTCTCTCCCAAAAAATTTAATATTATTACGTACCTCAAAATACTTTGGAACATGTTATCAAAAAAAAAACAAACAAACAAACAAACTTTAGAACACTATTTTAGCAAAAAAAACCAATAATAAAAGTTCCAAAGAATCAATCAAATCCACAACTTTTACTAGTAAAAAGAGTACACCTGTCAACAGTGCATTTTCTCTTCTTTCCAGGAGTGAACAGAGGAAAAAGACCCTCCTCCCCAATATTTTGAAAATCGGATCAGACCGGTCAATTCGATCGATCTGATCGGTGTCCGAAGGTCAGTTTGGTTCGATTGAGTTATAAAAATCAGTCATGGTCAAAATCGGTTAAAAATCGGTCAAACATATCAAAAATTGATTGAAAACCGGTCAAAATCGGACCGGTTCAATCTGTTCAATTTTTTATTTTTTTATTTTTTTTAATTTTTGAATTTTTTTTTAAAAAAGAGAAAATTATATTGAAAATGATGATTAAAAATTTTAAATATGTAATTTTTCGAAATATAAATTTATTTTTTTTGAAATTTAATGAAGTGGTAGTTATATACGAACGTTTATATTTAATTTATTATTTTATTTTGTTTAATATCTCTAAAATTATATTAAATATTTAACATAGAAGAATTTATTTTTACTTGAGTTGAAGTATGAAACGAATAATTATTTAAATTAATGTGAAATATTATTTTTTATTTATTTATAATTAACTAATTTTTAAACATTATTATTTTTTAAAAAATATACTTCAAAATAAGTAAGTTAATTTTTTTTAAAAATATTCTTTCTATATTAATAAAAATTTTATTTTTTAGTAATATTAAAATATTATATATATTTATAAAATTAAATATAATTATTACATTATATCGATTCGATCACTTATTAAACTGGTTGAATCGATTGAACCAATAATCAATAATATTACCGATTTAGTATCCGGTACGATTTTAAAAACATTGTCCCTCCCCCAACCCATCCATGTTCATCTCGGTCTTTGTCATGAGAATGTGTAAAGAAATAAGGAAAAGAAAAAGAAAAAAATTGATTTGGAAAATACCCATTTCTCTTTAGCCCTATTTTGTTGAAGCTCTCATCTTTTTCTCCTCGCCCTTCGCAGCCAAACACTCATTATTTGTTGAAAGTTGAAACCCTAATACCCTCTTCTATATATACATGTATGCGTACACAATATATGGAAAGATATGTGTGTATCTGTGCAATCTGATATTGGATCTCAACATTTATTATCATAAGCCCTCTTCAACCTACCTTGATTTAAAGGTAATTTTCCTTATCTGAAATCATCATTTTGGCTTTTAAGCTTTAATTTTTACATATCAGGATAGTTATTCTATCTGGGTTTACTTTGATTTGGGCTGACAACCCCGTTTCTGGAATTTTTCTGCAGATTTAGTCAGAAATGGCGACTCTTTAACAGATCTCGCTTTTGAGGGCTCCTCAAAAGTTCAAGTTTTGATTGGTCTGGAAAAAAGAAATAGAAGGCTTGTCATTTATCTGATTTATTTATAAGGGTTTACTTTGCGGCGTAGGGCTGACCACGCATCTCTGAAACTTTTACGGCCATCGGAAGCTGGGATTTTGAGTTGTTAAACAGAGAAATAGGATAATTTCATTTTTCGTGGAAATTGCTTTGGTTTTGTTTGTGGGAGATGTCTCTTTTACCCAAAAGCGATTCTATTCAAATCCGGGATGTTTGGGCTGACAATTTGGATGAAGAATTTGCATTGATTCGTGAAATTGTTGATGAATACCCTTACATTGCCATGGACACTGAGTTTCCAGGGGTCGTTCTCCGGCCTGTTGGGAGTTTCAAGAACTCCAGTGATTACCATTACCAGACATTGAAAGACAATGTTGATTTGTTGAAACTGATCCAATTAGGGCTTACATTTTCAGATGAGAAGGGGAATTTGCCAACTTGCAGGACCGATAAGTACTGCATTTGGCAATTCAATTTCTGTGAATTTAATCCCAATGAGGATGTTTTCGCAAATGATTCTGTCGAATTGTTGGCCCAGAGTGGCATTGATTTTGCGAAAAATAACGAAAAGGGTGTCGACGCCAGCCGATTTGGGGAGCTTTTGATGTCGTCTGGGATTGTTTTGAATGATAATATGCATTGGGTGACATTCCATAGTGGTTATGATTTTGGGTATTTGCTCAAGCTCTTGACTTGCCAGAACTTGCCCGTCACGCAGGCTGGATTCTTTACTTTGATCAATGTGTACTTTCCGGTCCTCTATGATATCAAACATTTGATGAAATTCTCAAATAGTCTCCATGGTGGGTTGAACAAGTTGGCCGAGTTGTTGGAAGTTGAGAGAGTTGGGGTTTGCCATCAGGCGGGCTCGGATAGCTTGCTCACTTCTTGCACCTTCAGGAAGTTGAATGAGAACTTCTTTAATGGCTCGCTGGAGAAGTATGCTGGCGTTTTGTATGGTTTAGATGTAGAGAATGGACAGATTACTCATAGCTAATAGGGGAAATAAGTCAAAAATCAAAATCAAAATCAAAATAATGAGAAAAAATTGTGAATCGTAGGTGTTGATTAAGCTACATGTGTTGGGCATTGCGTGCTAATGATGCCGCACATTTGTACATTTTTTAAGTAATAGTTGATTTCATTTCGTACCCTGTTTCTCATCTTCAGTTTCTCCGTGTTATCTTCTTGTACTGCTTTGTGTTTTTGGTTCTCTTTGTTACCACTGCAAGCTTCTAATGGGATGCTTGTAACTTTCTTTCTCCATGTTCTGGTTTGGTACCCTTTTTTATTTCTTTTCTTTTTTTTATCCCCTCAATTCAGAACTTTGGCCTAAGGTGGTGGTGGATTTTGTAGTGCCTTGGAGTCTCCTTTCATTCTTTTAAAGGAATAGGTCTCGGTAACTCTTCGGCAACAAAAGGCACTTTGTCGCCCACTGCCTCTATATCCCCATCCACCCCTCAAGATAAGCACGGGTACCCTTTGCCCTGTACTTTTAGAGGGTTGTTTGGCATAATGAATCTTCATCTAATAGGTAACTTAGAGTTATCCTTGCGAATTTTACTTCTTTTTTTGGTTAGCCATATGCAAGTTCGTGTTTGATTGCTGGTGGGCACAGCGTCTTAACAGCTGCTGATTTGCTCTTGGTTTTCCATTGCTCAACTCTATGATCTAGTCTCGAGCAGAGTGTTTTTGTTCATGCGACTTTTTTTCTTTGGCTGCGGCTTCTTGCCTTGGTGGATTCGATCTTTGTTATGAGGTTTTGAATCTCGTAGTTCTGATTCCACGTTCCTCTTGATCATAGTCCCAGAAAGAAGATGATCTGTGGTAAATTTTCATCGTCATCTATCCATTTGAGTTGGTCTCTTATTTCTAATTCCCTGCAAGAATGTGATCCATTGCAATGACTACAAATGAAGGTGGAGATCCATACTTCTGATTTGTTGAAACAACGAATTTAGTAAATATATTAGGAATTTTTTTGATGTATTTTTCTTTGTTTATGTGAAAGGAACAATTTTCTTTTTTCTAGTTTCCTTATAATTCTAATTGTGATTTCGGAAACTGTGTGCCTAATTATTCTCAACTGGTGTAAATTTTTTAAAAAGATATTAGCAACTATATGTATTAAGAGAAAAATGAGAATAGGATACACTTTAAAAGATTAAAATAGAGAAGCAACATCTGAAAATGAATATAATATAGTATAGTTTTGGAGTATTAGCTTATGTTATGAAACAAATATAAAATTTTAAAGTAGAAGCACAAAATAAATTGAGTTTTGAATGTAAAACTAAGCTGGTATAAAATAAGAAAAAACATACTTAAATTAGCTTGATTACTTTAAATATATTCTTATTTTTGGGTTTTTCATCATTATCATTTTGACTATAAGATGATATCTGTTAAACAAGCATATTTAAATTATTTTTTATTTTGAATATATTATAATAATTATTAATTTGATTAGTATTATTATTGGATAAATATTTGTCAAACTTAATTTCGTTGTTAATAGAAATATTATTATTAATTAACTAATTAATTATTATTGATTAACTAATTAATTAATTAATTAAATTATGTATGTAAAATACACAAAATAAAAGTTTGTGAGCAAATTGTTAAGTTCAGGAACTGATTTGACTTATCCAGCACTTCTAATTTTAGAAAAAATCTGTAATATATTCTACAAGTTTTATGGGGCCATTTTGTAAAATCTTCTATATTTGGAATGGGTGTGACATAATAAAAAGGAAGATTAGATGGAATATTTATAAGTATCACACCCTTCGTGCTAGTCAATTTCAAATTGATAATGTTGTCTACCATAATTATAATTGCAATATTGTTTCACAATATTAAAATTGCTTGGCAAATGGCAATCATTTTAAAGAAACAAGAGGGTGAGTTGAGCTCTAAATGCATACCACGTTTTTCTTTTTCTATTTTATTTTTTGGTCCCTCTATTATTGCTCTTCATAAGGCATATAAATAATGGCCAAGAATTTTTATGATGATTTTAACCTATATAAATTAATGAGATTCCAACCTTGTCTTTTCTCCTTTGTTGCAATTTGAAATACATTTTCTTAGGTATTGTTGGTTATGGAATTTTGAGAATGGTAGTCTTGAGATATTCTCTTAGGGAGGTACTCAATAAGTTTGGAACGATTCTCCTTTAAAAAAAATAGAGTTCGATGGTAGAAGAATTCGCTTAAAATTGAGTATCTAATTTTACTTGATTTTAACTTATATTAAAGGAGTTGAGAGTTTTGAATCGATTTATAGTCTATTCATCTTCTTTCTCTCAGTGAGGCGTCATTCCATAATAAATCTCAATGAATGCATATTTGTGAAACAATATCTTGACATGATTGGGTTTTCATGTCTATCGAAGACTTGACCATTATCATTAGTGTTGTTGTTGGAAAAACAGACATATATATCTCTTTTCGACTCAATAGGAAGTTATGATAATACTTAATTTTATCTTATATTGAGTTGAGTGTCTTAAATTACTTCATAAGTTGTCTTTTATTGTTATCTATTGAGTTGTTTTTCTGTAATAAAATTTTCTATTAATGGGTGCTAACAAAAATAAATTCAACTATTATGATATTGTCACGATGCTTTCAAGATACAACTGAATTTTCATATTGACAATAAATTTAATTTACATTAACAACAAAAACATAAAGAAGAGTTTAAGCTACTCTCATCCAGAGTGTATGGTGGAGATAATAATTCATCCATGCCATAATTAGTGTTAGACCCATGAAATGATTTTTCACAAATAATTATACTGGAAATCCTGAGAGAATTTTATACTTTGCTTGGACCCAAGTAAAAAACAAAACCAAAAAAAGGTCCTTGGGTTAACTTTTGGAAACCAGTGACAGCCCCACTATGAATGCATACACTTTGTTGAAAGAAAATATTTGCACATAAACATGCAACTAAATTCACACATAAGTAACTGCTAAATTCAAATTAAAGTTACTTTTAAATGAATAATTTAGATTTTCTACTTCAATCAATATTTCAGCTCATTTTTTACTTTCAACTATCAAATGCATTAAATATCTTTATACAAAATAATATTATCAATTAGATAAATTTGGTATTCCTACATGAAGTGAAATATGAGAAAAAATATATATAATTTCACAGCGAGATTAAATTAATTTTTTTAAAAAAATATATATTAAAAGAAAAGGTCCAAAATGCTAAATATTTAGTAGATTGAACTGAATACTAACACCAAATTAGCGATTTTGGCATATCTAGTATGTGCATTATTTTCTATGTGGTATTATAATTTTTTGATAATTATGATTTATTTCCTAAGAAAATATTTTATTATTTTGTTAAAATAAAATTAATTTTATTTGCTTATTAAATAAATAAATAAATAATTGCAACATTCTTAAGCTTTATAAATAATATAAATTCATATTAGCCACCCAAAATTCGAATCGAAAGAGAGGAAAAATCATGGACAAGAAAATAGAACCATTCTCATTCACAGCTCACCACACATATAAAAATCAAACTTCCCCCAATCAATGCAACCTCAAGTCCCACCTAACTTGGGTCCCACCATTAACAGCTCTAAATTAAAAATGCAGAAAATCATTGCGCTAAAGTCCAGGCAAAAAGCATTTTCACAGCAAGCATTGGCAATTTGGCCCGGACCATTAAACAATTTTTCTGAAAAACAAGTTAATTATTTTTATAATACAATTTTTTTCTCCAAAAAGATTAAGAAAATTTTGTCTATATTGTTTCTTAAGTATTTTGCAAAAATAGTTTGAGAAGTATTAAGTAAATTGGAACCATTATTATTTTTTCCCATTTCATTTTCTTTTATTTTTAATTTGTTCCTTTATTGATTTTCATATGATATTAGATTAATATTTTAGAAGTACCGATTTCATAGGATTAAAAATTAATATTTAATCTAGGAGCAATAATTATATACCTATATTTTCTTTATGTTACATTAGTTTGAAGGAAAAATTAATATTTAATTTATTATGAGTTCTATAATTTTTTTATGTCCCTTCAATGAAATAATTGTCGGATAAAATATTAGTATAATAATAGAAAAAGAAACTATGATTTAATTAATGAATGAATTTTGATTATTTTAGACAAATAAAATATGGATTTTATGATTTGATGAAATATGTAATTTTTTTAATAATTTACACATGCACATATGTAAATGGTTAGTTAAGATTTAAATCTAAAACCTTACTCATTTCATACAAATAAGTGTGAGAATGATACTATTAGAGCAATTGGCCAATCAATATATTAGACTTGAACGATGCATGTGAGCATGAAAATAAAATTAAATATTTTTTCAGAATGTAAATAAATAAATGACACATATTTTGGCGTTTCTATTAAGAAAAAGTTTAAGAATAATTATAAAACCAAACAGCCTCCAAATTATTTTTTCTCCTCCAAAAAAAATAAAAATTCGAAACCACAACTTTCACTAATAAAAAAAAACCTCTCATCAAAGCATTTGCTCTTCCTTCCAAGGTGAACAGAGGAAGAGGGCCCCCCATCCATGTTCATCTTCTCTCTCTAGGAATTGTCTTTGTCTTTTAGCATATACAAATATATATTCAGCAAAAAAAAGGAAAAAGAAAAGAAAAAGGAAAACTCATTTCTCGTCGAGCCCTTCATCTTTTGGTTCTCCCATCGCCGCCTTACACTCATTATCGTTTTCCTTCTGACCAAACCCTAATACCCTCTTTTATAAATATACACACACACAGAGACACATATATATGTTTTATGTGTTTTTCAATCAGATACAGCCTTTTGAAATTTATCATGTTAAGATCTTTCCGTACTTCTCTTGATTTTTAAGGTAAGTTTCCTGCCTGAATTGATAATTTTGGTTTATATTCGGATAAGGGTTTAGATTTTTATTAGCATGTGATATAAGAGTTGTGATATATCTGATTTGTTTTAGCTTTGATTTGGGGGCTGATTTCGCATTCAGCAGATTAGTTTAGGAAGGTTGACTTTTTTAGCAGATCTGGTTTGAGGGTTCTCCAAAAGTAGAAAATTTGAACGAAGAAATAGGAGGGTTGTGATTAATCTGGTTTGTTTACCAGGAGTTACTTTGATTTGGAGCTGATTATTCATTTGTGGAATTTTTCTGCAGATTTGGTTTAGAGAAGGTGGGTTTTCAACAGATCTGTTTTGAGGGCTCTTCAAAAGTTCAGATTCAGAGTGGTATTAAACAGAGAAATAGGAGAATTTGATTGAATTCTGGCGGAAATTGCTCTGATTTTGTTTGTGGGAGATGTCACTTTTGCCTAAAAGCGATTCGATTCAAATCCGGGAGGTTTGGGCCGACAACTTGGACGAAGAATTTGCGTTGATTCGTGAAATTGTTGATGAATACCCTTACATTGCCATGGATACGGAGTTTCCCGGGGTTGTTCTCCGGCCGGTTGGCAATTTCAAGAACTCCAGTGATTACCATTACCAGACATTGAAAGACAACGTTGATTTGTTGAAGCTGATCCAGTTGGGGTTAACATTTTCGGACGAGAAGGGGAATTTGCCCACTTGCGGGACGGATAAGTACTGCATCTGGCAATTCAATTTCCGCGAATTCAATCCCAATGAGGATGTCTTTGCTAATGATTCTATTGAATTGTTGCGCCAGAGTGGCATTGATTTTGTGAAGAACAGTGAGAAGGGTATTGATGCCAGACGATTTGGGGAGCTTTTGATGTCTTCTGGGATCGTTTTGAACGATAATGTGTATTGGGTAACGTTCCATAGCGGATATGATTTTGGGTACCTGCTGAAAATCTTGACTTGCCAAAACTTGCCCGACACACAGGCCGGGTTCTTCACCTTGATCAATGTATACTTCCCGGTTCTCTATGATATCAAGCATTTGATGAAATTCTCCAATAGCCTCCACGGTGGGTTGAACAAGTTGGCCGAGTTATTGGAAGTTGAGAGAGTTGGGGTTTGCCATCAGGCGGGTTCAGACAGCTTGCTCACCTCTTGCACCTTCAGGAAGCTGAAGGAGAACTTCTTTAGTGGCTCGTTGGAGAAATATTCCGGTGTTTTGTATGGTTTAGGTGTTGAGAATGGACAGAATACTCATAGCTAATAGGGGAAAAATGTTCAAAAAGAAAAATATAAAAATGAAAAAAAAGAGATGAATTTGTAAGTGTTAATTAAACTGAAGGTGTTGTGCACAGGTTGTTAATGATGCCACACTTTTTGTACACTTTTGAAGTATTGTAGTTCATGAGTTGAAATTTATATCCTGTTTGCTTCTTCACCTTTTTTGATTTATTTCTTTCATTGCTATTGGTTGTCTCATGTCTGAACTAGTGGTGTTTGCTGCGAGGTTTCTGCTTGATGTTGCATAAGATTCAACTATCGCCAGCACAAATTTTCCTGTTCACATCTGGAGTTCTGGCTCAGCCAATTTTGATCCATTCAGCAATTTATCTCTATGTTGTAGCAGATTTGGTTTTGGTTTTCTTTCCTATTTTGTGGGTTTGTATGTAAGTTCTTTCCTATTTTGTGGGTTTGTATGTAAGTTCTTTCCCATTTTGTTGTTTGCATGTAAGTTGTCTGAATTCTGAAACATGTATTGGGATAATATTCGGGAAGCTTCTGGTAACCAAAATCATTGGAATTGATATTGTATGCGTCTGAAAAAAAACCGTTTGGTTGTTAATAAATTATGATGGGAGAAACAAGAACTGAAGCCATTGATTGTTCCTCAAAGTTTTATGTATTCAATGACAACGAATTAAATGTAGATATTGAAAACTCAAAGATTATAGTAGTTAAAGTTAATGAAATTTGTATTTTGTGCATTAGAAAAATTTATTTGGTTATTAATTAATAGATTGTGATGGGAGAAAGAAGAACGAAGGAAATGAAATAAGTGGTTGTTCGTCAAAATTTTATTTATTCAACAATTAAAGAATTAAATGCAAATATCGCAATAGTTGTTACAAAGGTTTAGCAGCCAAATAATTGAAATTGTATTTTATGCGTTAGAAAATATCCATTTAGTTATTTAAGACATTTATTCAATAATTAAAGAATTAAATACAAATATCGCAATAGTTGTCACAAAGGTTTAGCAGCCAAATAATTGAAATTTGTATTTTATGCGTTAGAAAATATCCATTTAGTTATTTAACACATCGCACAATGACACAGAAAAACGATTTGGTTATTAATTAATAAATCATGATAGGAGAAAGGAAAACCAAAAAAAAATGAGATTATTAGTTGTTGATTGAAGTTTTATTTATTCAACAATCAAAGAATTAAGTGCGGATATATACTTCGCAGATCTGAAATAAAATTTTGTTTATTTAATTTGCATAGCATTAATTTATGTTGCTCCTTTCTTCAAGTCTCCCCAGTAGATATTTCATTGGCATGGAAACTGGTTTCTGCTGCTTGTATCTTTGATGAGTGGTAAAAGCAACAGCTATCAAGTCACAAAATGTTAATAGATAATGATATATTTTAAGTAATAATAATTTTTATTTTGTAATTAATAATTTTTATTAAGTGATAGTTTGTTCTCGTGATAATGTAATATAGTAATAGCAAAAATTATTATTATTAATAAAGAGTGATACATGTATAGTAATAATCTAATGGCAATATAAATCATCACTATAATTTATGATAAAAGTTTTATTGTTATTATGAATATGATAGTGTTCGTAAACAATGATTAAAACTTACAATTTATACATAATTTTTTTAATATCAATGTACACATAATTTTTATCACTATTGAATTTATAAAAATTAACAAAACAAGATTTTTTTATCATTTTTCATATAAATAATGATTATTTTTTATTATTACTTACTATTTTATTATTGATTTTCTATCTCAAAGAAATTATTAAAATTCAGAGGTACAATACAAATTAGATAATATCCCAATATTTTTAAATGATTGCTCTGAAACAAAATTGATTAGTATATAATTTAGTACTTTTTTCAGTTTAAAAAAATCTACTATCAATTTGTTAATCATTAGTCTAAATAAAATAATACGGGCCTAATTAATTGACATGAAGTCATTAACCATGTTTTTCATGTAATACTGATTAAATAAATGGAGGATATATTAGTTTTTAAAATATAAAATAATATTGTTTTACTAGTTGATGAATAATTTTCTTAATATATTTATTAAAAATAAAAATGAAATGCCTTTATCATTTTAACAAGTAAAAATATCTACTTCCTTAAGAAACATACATAGCAAGATTATGAGAATCCCAAAATTGTTGGTTACTACTTTGTTTGCCCAACAAATTATAATCACAATTAATGATATTCATTTCTTTTCTACAACAAGAATTACCGCTGCAATTAACATTACTTAGCTCCTAATTAAACAACAAATTCAGAGAGATATTTAATTGCTATATAGTTAGGTAGTTTGTATCCGTTATTAAAATTATAGTATTATATGCTTGTTGGATTTGCACGATTAGAATAAAATCGCACGCGCGCGCGCGAGCACACACACACATTTCTATAAATAAGGAAATCAAGTGATTAAATGCTCATTTCCTATTTCGAATGTATATTAATTAACCTCTAAATAATATTAATAGTGCAATAAATTTGACAATGTACAACAATAAAACTAATTTATAGTTACTTTTGGAGCACAACTTAGCTATTAGAGATGATATAGGATAGTCCAATATGCCTAACTTGATAATATTCGATCAGACAAAAGAGACAATTCATGATATTGGATAACCCAACAGGCCGAACCCAATAATACTCGACCAGACAAAAGACACGATGAGGAACAATCCATTTACCTATTGTTGATCGACCAACACTGGGTCTGTGCACCAACATGAATATAAGCGCCTTGCCTAGTCGACTAGAGTATGGTCGACCAGATTGAGAATGTTTGTTTAGCACTCAGCCAGGGAGGTGCCTGAATCCAGCAGAAAACCACTTTGTCAACTAGAGTATGTGGGAGTAACTCACAGTCATGTATTCACCTCAACTTGAGAGGTTGAATAGGTGCGACAGTTTCTCTGCTGCATTGAATGCTTTGATAGGTGGTATACCTCCGCATGAATGGAACATGCTACCACCAGTACCACTTTTTCTGCCATGTTAGAGTAGTGCGTGCCTCTTATGTACCACCGTGTTCTATGGAGCTAGAGGAGGCGCCACTTGGAACAGTACACAAATTGGAGAAAACTTAAAGGCCTCTAGACAAAGACAAAGGCCCTTTCTGTATATACAAGGACATCATGAATATATCACCCTCACCCAAAAGGTTATAAATACACGATTGTCATTCTTCAACAAGGTATACACATTACAATTCAAAGCTCTCACTCTATTGCTCTATCTTCTAGTCGATTTAGTACTGACTTGAGTATTATAGTGCCTTAGCCGAAGGAATCTCAACTAGCCTGATATGTGCTATAGATTTTAGAACTCAACCTAATTTCATTGTATAACCACTTTCTCAACCTTATCCTTGGTCGATTGGATTAGATCACAACCTAGAATACTACCAAGCAATCCATACCATCATCATTTGGTGTTGTCTGTGGGACAACTTGAGTTTTTAACTAAGAAAAAATGGTTAACACTAGGCGAACCGTTTCTGAGAGAGAGGAGAATAGGAGATCTTAAATGCCTTCTCCTAGACCCCAACAAGAACTAATTGTGGCTGGAACTAGCTCTCAGCCAGAACAAGTAGTCACTCTGACTATGCCTCAGCTCATACAGCTGATAAGCGAGCAAATATTTGCCTAGATTTCAACTTAACTATTAGTTACCCTCAACAAACATAATAGTCAGCTTGGCCTAGCTGCTAGTGCCACTTCCCAACCTTCGCATTGTAAGAAAAGGCCCCCAAGAGAGGAAAGAGGTAGACCAGAAGCTAGACGCCCTATACCCAACGAGAGGACAGTCAAGGATGATTCCCAAGGGAAGAACTTTGACCTAACTCTTGAGAAGAAGTGGTCAATTCGGTAGACCACTTTGCTCGACTAATTTGAGCCCCATAGCATAATAGGGTTGAGTGTCTAAGACCTTAGACGAATAAAAATCTATTCTAGACTGATCGAGAAGAGTGGGAAGAAGTATCCCACCAAGTTAAACAATTGAACAGGTGTCTAGAAGAGATCTTGAGAAGAAACTTTGAGAGGAATCCCCATTATGATGGTGTTTCCCGATTTCGTTGAGAGTGAGAGTCACCATATGTATAAGAGATAATTGACGAGCATATAGTTGTAGATGCTAAAGTTCTTATGGGTTTGCCCAGGTATGATGGCTCGTCTAACTTGAATGAGCACCTCTTACAGTTCGAGCACATAATGTAGCTCCACCGGCACAATAAGTTCATCTTTGTCAAAATGTTGGTCACCACATTATAAAGAATTGCGCTTGATTGGTTTGTTAAATTGGAGCTAGCATTGATTTATTCATATGACCAGCTTTGTGACAAGTTACCCCATTAGTTTGCTAGTCAGAGGAAGGTGAAGCTCCTTTATACCTACTTGCACATCGTTAAATAGAACGAGGGAGAGTCCCTTCATGACTTTTTCACCAAATTTAACATTGAAGTTTTAAAGATTGATAGTCCCCAAATTAAGTTTTTGATAGACATGCTTTTCTGGATCTCTAAAATAAAAAATGTGCTAATGCACTTATTTGAGAATTACTAAGGATGATGGAGGAGTTTCTCAACCTTACAAAGAGGTACATGATCCAGGAGGATATGAACAAAGTCAAATAAGGTAATTTGGATAACAATAAAAAGAAGATTAAGGAGAAAGATGATAGCTAACAAAAAGATGGCCATCGATCTCCAATCAAACGCTTTCGCAACTACACTCCAGTAAACATGCCAGAAAGGAGGTGTTGTTTTCCATTCAGCACAACAACCTCCACAAAAAGTCTGGGAAGTTGATCGAAACAAAAGTAATAAAGAGATTAAAAAATACTGTCATTTCTATACGCAAAAAGTCCATGACACGAAGGATTGTTTCAACCTTCACAATGAGATTGAAAGGTTGATTCGACAAGGGCATTTAAAAAAAAATTATTGATGAATAAGCCAGACAGGAGGTGGGCATAATCGACTAAACTCCTCATAACGAAATGTCAGTTTACTCTAAGAAAAAAGATAAGCAAAAGAAACCCCCTATGATTCTCGCCTACCCATCAGAGGAGTAATGGACACCATTGCTAAAGGCCCAATTGGAAAGGACTCCAAATCAGCAAGAAGGCAGAATTAGAAAAGGCTGAAATCAACCAAGTTATTCTCGATTGAAACAGTCTTCCAACTCTCGACCAATGTAGAAATAATATTTTTCTCCAACGCTAGCCTCTCGCACATTGAGAATCAAGGGATTGACAACAAGTTGGATTGCCCCTTTGTAGTGTCTGTTGAAATACCCAACTTTAAGGCTAGGAAGATGTTGGTTGACAACACTAGCTTTGCAAACATAATTTTCATGTCAACCCTGAAGAGAATAAATATGGGGAAGCTAAATTTAAGCCTGTGTGCACCTCGCTAGTCGGATTCAGGGGGGTGAGATATCATCCTTGAAAGTTTATAAACTTGTCTACTTCCTTTGGAGAGCCCCTTAGTAAAGATCGCCCATGGTTAACTACCTGGTCGTCGATGTACCTTTACTTACAATGCTATTATTGGACGGCCAGCACTAAATAATTTCAGAGCCATAGTCTAGACCTATCATATGAAGTTCAAGTTTCTGATGGCTGCTAGAATTGACGAACTTCTCTGCAACATGAGGAAAGCTTAGCATTACTGCACAATTTTTGTTGAGGCGAATGAACAGAAAGCTTGACCAAAACTAAAATTCTTAGGGGACATCTCACTAATGGAACCTGAGGAATGATAATAGAACAAGAAATGGAAGCTTGAGAAGACCAAGATCGAACCTTTCAGAGAGTTTAAGACCATCGAGCTCGAGCTTGGGAACCCTGATAAGACCACTAGAATTGGGACTGATTTGGGGAGCAACATAGAGTACCTAATGGTTGAATTCTTTAGAAAAAATGTTGATATTTTTCTTATAAGGTTGCCGACCTCCAAGGAATCGACTCTAGTATCATTGTTCACTACCTAAAATGTGGACCCCTCATTCAAATCGATTAAGTAGAAGATCAGGACCTTCAATGCTGAAAGATACTAGATCATTGAAGAGGAGGTCAATAAACTTTTAGAGACAGGATACATTATAGAGATTCAATATCCTAATTGGATTTGTAAAGTAGTCCTTATCCTTAAGAATGAGGGAAAGTGGCGAATATGTAATGATTTTACTGATTTGAGTAAAGTTTGCCCTAAAGATCCTTACTCATTGTCTTATAGAGAATAATTAGTAGATTCTAGTGCTGGCTATGATTTTTTGAGTATGATGGATGCATTTCAAGATTACTATCAAATTTTCATGGCATCTGAGAATAGGGATAAGATTTTTTTTTTGTGGTTCCTAATAGTGTGTATTATTTTTTAGTCATGTCTTTTAGGTTAAAATCAGGTTTGGGTTTGATGTTTTTAAGTTCAGGTCAAATTGGATCAGATCCAAAAATGACTTAAGAAAAAAAAGGATTAGGTTGATTTCAGATCAACTTGCCTAACCTGAAAAAAATAAATGAATGACCCAATAACCCAATAAACTTGACCCAACCCAACCTACCTGAAAAAAGTTGACTAATTAAAATAAAATCTAAATAATATATATCTAACAAATAATTTAAAAATTCAATTACTAAACAATAGTTTGTAATTTTTTTGTATTCAAAGTACTCATAGACATGATAAGTTTTAAAGTTTTTATTTTTCTTAAACCTTAATGAATATGCCAAATTTTATATTATATTGTAGATCAAACGTTCACTCAATTATAATATTAGAATTTATAAATACGAAAAATAAAATAAATAGATTATGTTGGGTTATTTTTATCAAGTTACATTAGGTTAGGTCAGGTTTATCAGGTTGTTGGGTGACCTGACTAAAAATCAAGTCAACTTGAACATAACATGATCTTTTTGGGTTTAAAATCAGGTTGAATTGAGTTTGGATTTAGTATTTTTATGTTGTATCTCTACCTTAAGCCCATAGAAAATCACTAGTCAAAGAAAATTTATGATCGTTGTGGTCGAGAACTTCATGAAGTGGGTCAAGGTAGAGGCGGTCACAAATATAATTGATGCGGCCATTAAAAGTTATGTGTGGAAAACATTATTTTCTATTTTGGCTTGCCTAAAGTATTGATATCAAACAATGGGATGCAGTTTCAGAGCCGGAGCATGAGGAACTAATGTGAAAGTTAGGGAATTCGACAACATTTCACTTCAATTGGGAACCCTTATGGCTCTAGCCAATGAGCAAACGAAAGTCATAAACAGAACTATCCTAAACCACCTCAAGGCTTGACTCGAAGGATGCTTGGGCGGACGACCTCCCTAGAGTGCTATTAGGCATACAGAATAGTACTACGAGCCATAGTCCCTGTAGCTTAGTTTATGGATCAAAAGCAGTTGTTCCAATAGAACTGATATAACATACTGCTCAAGTAATCAACTACAACTTATTTAGGAATGACTTCAAAAGAGAATTTGACCTTGAGATAATCGACGAGTTACACTAGCAAGCATACACGATAATACAGAGATACAGATCAAAGATGGCTGAGCACTACAACAAAGGAGTTCGACCAAAAAGCTTTAAAGTAGAGAACTTTGTCCTCAAAAAGGTTGAAGTCTCGAAGAATGTGGGTAAACTTGATTCAAAATGAGAGGGCCTATACTCAGTAGTCAAAGTAGCAAAGCACAATTCCTATTGACTAGCAGATATGAATGGCAATGAGCTTCCCCAACTATAGGACATAGTAAACTTGAAAAAACTTTACGTGTAAAGAGATTAAGGTCTTCACTTGACTGTACTGAAATATGATTCCAGTTCAATAAAAACTACTTATGTTTTTATAGCTATTCAGTTTTATCACCAAATTAAGGCTCCTACCCCAAATTGACAAATGAGCTAATCGTTTAAAGTTAACCTCATCGTTGAAATCAAATCAGTTTCAAATTGCTAACTATAGATTCAAGCTATAAAAAAGGGTTTCTAGCCCAAGTTGACCTCGTAGTCGACCTCAAATGCGGCTTCAATCCTAATTATTCAGTAAATTGGCCGATTAATTAATATCAAACACAACTCATAATCAATATTGTTATCAATCATTACAACCAAATTGATCTAGCCACATTCGTATCACAATGACAACATTGTTTGGAAACTTGAAGTTAATTTAATAAAGTCGATCCATAATCGACCATGGCACCATGCCTATTTGTTCAGTTGCAAAAACCATAACTCAAGTAGGCCAAGTAATCTACAATAAAGATTATTTTAAATAGGTTAAGTCAATGTAAATATCATTGGACTAATTCAATTGCTCTTTTAAAAATCAATCTCGTAATTGACCGTTAACTAGGTTCTAAACCAATTAAATGTTGCCTATTTCTTTAATTAAGAGATTATGCTATACGACTTCTTATTTGAAATTTAATTGTACATTATGCTATCTGTTAGCACAAGCAATCAACTAAAATAAAGAAATAAGAATGAAAAAGTGAATCAAGCACACTGGAATGAATAGAAAGTTGCATGTATTATATTTAAGCATCCGATTACAAAATTACAAAATGATCAGAGCAAACGCTTTGCAAGGCGATTAGAATTTAGTAAATTAAAAAAGAAAAGACCACGAAAGCTTTAGCTCGACCTAGCTCCTTTCGCTCTAGCTCATGCAGCTTGATCAACTGCAACTTTATCAATAGCTCGGTTGAGCTCATCACTTGAAGGCTCAAGCACAACAGTTGGAGGTCTCTTGACCTCTTGTTTTGCTCTACGATAAGTGCTGGTTGAATTGCAATGACTGGATAAGAAAGCTTTGCTTTATCATGTAGAAAGGTGCACTTAGCTGAATGAAAAAAGGCAGCAACTTTGACTTTGCCATCCTTGATGTTGAATACAAAGCTATTGGCGAAGCTAAATTCATTAGCCATCTCAGTCAGTCTTGCTTGAGGACTAGTGGCAGTTCCAACCACAAGCGCAACAATAGATCCTACCTACGAGTATTCTCTTTAGTTGGGGGTGGTCAGGATAGTCCTCGAGCTGCTCCATTTGTAGGTGATTGAGTTGTACCGTGTCCTTGGGATGGATTTAGTAGCCAAGGAACTCCAGCTACTTTATGGTTTTTTTGAAGGCCTTTTTTGCATTGTTGATGGAGAAAACAACACTAGAGTCTTGGAACACCAAGCACAATGTGAATTGCTACACAACTTCTCTTCGGATGAGTAATAGCTTCTTGAAGAATTCTGTTCGAGCTTAATTCATGGCAACTTTATGCCCATGCATTCGACTAGCATCATAACTAGCCTGAATATCCAACTTGGCTTGCTTTAGTAGCACCTTCATTGTACACTTCTCGACCACTATAATTAAGAACTGCGTATCTTTGTCCTCGAGCTATTTGGTCAATTTGCTTGATCCTTGACTGCATGGAGTCAAACTATGTCTTCACCACTTCCACGTCGCCATGCTCTTTTTGGAGCTCTTCTCAATCACTTAAGGCTAGCTTAGACTTGTGGTAAAAATGGTAACCCAACTAGTAGACTTTACTAGAAACAAATTTAGTTGAGATCTTAAAAAAAAAAAGAAAGAAAAGAAAAAAAAGAAGAAAAACAAACAAGCAAGCAAAAATAACAAATTTCTTGAAGAACGAGTAAACTTGATCAGATACTCACCATATTGGAGTGACATGCTAAGGTCTTAAGCATACCCACCTAGGTCATTTCCATCATCATCTTCTGGTCAAACATGTATAGTTCAGCCATCATCACTTTTAGAGGCATGGATCAAGTTGACCCCATCAACATCATTGACCAAGAGTTATGAACTCCAAGTTCAGTCTCAAACCTAGGTGAGGGCATCTTCACTGAGGGAAATATGTTGTTTAATCAAGATCTGAACAAATCGACCCCAATCGACTGGGATGGTGCCTCAGTTTTTCCTTTGTTTTTTTTAGCAGTAATTGATTTTTTTTCGACCAGGCACAAGCTACTTGACTGCGGGCCTTTTCTAATGAGGTACTGGGTTGCCCGTCTCAATAGGACTTAGTCGAGGGCGTATATTATTGGGCAAAAAGATCAACTAGCGGCTACAGAGTAGCCTAAGAGGTATTCTCTTAACGTGCTCCCCCCCTAACAGCACTCTTGCAACCTTTGCAGACATGCCATCGCCTATTGTCAAGTATAGTTCATGATTTTTTCTCAATTTGGAGAAACATAATAAAAAAAGAAATACATCAACATTGACCAAAAAATTGGGCAAATAACTACCAAAAGGCTAGTTAAGGTATCTGCCTAGTCGAGTGTCTATGGGCAAATCTAACTGAGCAAGCGATAAGCCTGCCATCACCAAGTTCCTCTCCTCGACATACCTTGAAGCCTCTATTTGTCCAAACTAAACTAAATCCTGAATGAAGGTATTAGGCTAGGTTAGGGTCTTATTTCCCAGCATCTCAACATGCTCTCTCAACCACCCTTTAGGAATGTTAAAATTGACCCCCCCAGGAGCTTGAACATAAAAATAATATTTTTCCACTTTTAGTCATGGGACGACAAGGGAGTGACCAAAAATTTTTTAAGATGGCGGGCGATGAGATAATAGAAGCCTGACTCTTTAGTACTACTTGACTTTCAAGATATTGGGAGGTGAAAAAGATTAGAGAAATTGGCAAATGTAGGTGGCTGGTCGTGTATATTCATCAAAACAACAAAACTGTATAAAATTGAGAAATAGTTGGGGAAGAGTTAAGTTATGTAAACTTGAAAACTTGTTAGTAGGTTAACTATGGATTGGGCAAGGGAAAACCTGAGTCCACACTTCAGGGCGTCTTCAAACACCATTATATGGCTAATAGATGCATCCTATCCATCGGATTGAGGACGATAAGCTCATACTCTGGGGAAATATGATACAATTGCCTAAGCAACCCAAGGTCGCTAGTCGTAATTTTGGAAATAATTCGCTATAATAGTTGGGAGTAAACAACCAACCATGAGACATTAGAGGTTGTCTCAGCCTGGCACCACCCCTTGCATTACCTCGAGACTTACTCGAATTGCTAGTAAAGGTCGAACTATCGCTAATAGAATCACTTGACTTGCTAGTTGAGCCATCCCTACCCTGGTCGAACCCATATCTGACTGAGTAGCCTCATAATCACTACCTTGGCTACCATTTCCACTAAACACATTCAATATGTTTTATAGAAGAATGCGATTGAGATAAAATAAAATTAAGCTCACTCAAATATTGCAGAAAACTTACACTTAACAAGTCTAAAGCAAAACTTAATTAACTAAGAGTGTAATAAAATGACAAGATCGACCTCACAAAGTGCTGTAAAAGTGTAGAATGAAAGTTTTTACCCCACCTATTTATAGGCCTCAGTCTATGGGCAAGTTAACCGATTAATTTGAAAATGACCGACTACTGGCTCATTAATATGCAGTTGTTGGTTACCTTTCTACACTACCCAACATAATCGCCACATTAAATGTGCTAAAACCCTGGTTGATTTTTGAAATGCTAATGTCACCAATATGTCGAACCCCTCGTTAAGTGTGTCCAATTCCACAAGTCAGCTACTCTCTATTCCTTCTCATCGATTATCTCAATCAAAAGTGGGAGGTGGGGAGGAGAACTCATAATATGGGATAACCTAATAAGCCCAACCTAATAACACTCGATTGGACAAAAGATAAGATTTATGATATTGGACAACTCAATAAGCCCAACCAAATAACACTCGACCAGACAAAAGACACGATGAGGAACAGTCTATTTACCTATTGTTGATCAACAGCACTAGGCCTTTCCACTAACATGAATATAATCACCTTGCCCAATCGACTAGATCGAGGATGTTTGTTCAGTACTCAGCCAGGGAGGTACCTAAATCCAACAGAAAATCACTTTGTCAACCAGAGTATGCGTGAGTAACTCAGGCATGTATTTACCTTGATTTCCGGCGACCATAACTATCTCGAGGGGACCTTTCTTCCGATGGAGGCTATTGCGGAGTGGCACTACCAACGGGGGCTGGCATGATGGTGTGCTTATTTAATGCAACAAAACATTAGGTGGAGATTTGAGTAGAGATTGCTCACTTATCAACTACATAAGCTGTGGTATGGTCAATGTTACAATTTGCTCTTAGTGGGTGCTGGGGCCTGAAGCTTGTGAACCTTATTGGGGCAGAGGGAGAGGTGGAGATGCGAACCTCCTGTTATCATCCCTCTCAGACGCGACTCTTCTTATGTTCACCATTTTTCAATTGTAATCTCAAGGTTTCCCACATACGGCTTCAAAATGATGAGGTTGAAGTGTTTATAGTGAATTAAGTTGTGTTTGGGCTAATCTAACCCAGGAGGTTGAATGGTCTAACTCTAATATTCTTCAAGATCTGAGATCTGCAGCGTATAGCAAATGTTAAACTAACCGAGGTGCCCTCAGTGAAAGCACTCTAATGCTTAAGTTAGTTCTGGTCAAAACAAGATAATTGAACAGAAGAGTAGGAGCGTATAGTGTATTCGGCATTGCCTGGAGTGTGGCTGGCAGTGAGGTGTTTATAGTCTTCTCCTGGTGTGTAATATATCAAAGATGCCCTTATCAGGTGTAGAGGATTCTTGTTCTTGCTTGGGGGTTATTGGTTATTTTCAATCCCGATACTATTTCAGGTGGCATTATCTCCTACTTTTTAGGATAAAAAGTACTCTGGGTAGGCGTCTCCTTGCCAAAGTTGGTGGCAAAGGCTGTACCTGGTGGCACGCACTATTAATGCAGAGGCATATTGCTTGTTAGAACATTAAATGCGACAAGGATAGGAGTTAGCGCCGAAGTGAACACTCTGATCAACAATGGTCGAACAGACAAGGTGATTGACTAGAAAGATAGTTGAATGGACCAAGTGGCTTGAGGCCTCTCATTGAGTATGGTCGAGAACAGTCCGTTCGACCAAACGACTATGATCGAGTGATCCGGCCTAGTTGGGCCCAGGAGCGACGTTGGGTTGTGCATGCTAAGTAGGCCTAGGAACCCTCTTTGAAGTTAATAACTTGTTGGGTTGGGCCTATTGAGCTACCCCATATCACTTATAGTGGTACTATTTGGATAATTTAAGGATAAAGTGATGCAATACTATGTGCTCATATCCAAGACATTCAAGAACTATAGTAATTTGAATTAAATTCTGAATTGGGTTGATTGGAACCAAACCCAACTTAAGGAACACAGTTTTGGCCCAATAAGGGTAAATGAGGTATTTCAAAGCATTACATCGAATGGACTTCCCAAGGACGTTTTAAGAGGTAAAAAAACCATGTTCGGAAATGAGGACTTAACTTGATATAGCTCGTCCTTGACTAGGAGAAAATGTTAGCTTTCCTGTGGACATGACGAGAAGATTCAACCTAGTGTGTATGCTAAGTTAACCTGCTAACTTGACCTCTAGTACCCTATGTTTATTGCCTCTAGTGTAACATTATTACAGCACTCCAAAAATATGACCACTTTTTTTAAACCAATCTGTAGACGGCTTAATTTTTGAATCAATTAAAAAATGACATGTGTAAATAACATATTAGTTATTATTTAAAATTTTCT
>JACGDI010005751.1:438220-451183 GCA_014898725.1 Jacaranda copaia
TATAATTTAATTTTGCAGACAACGAAATTTGTGTGAACACAATCAAATCACAAAGAAACAACAACCTCACGGTATATTCAAAATTAAACCAAATTGCAAAAAAATCACAACCTAACATTATACTCAAAAGAATGATTATAATGTGGAAAATGATATAATGAATTTTCTGTTCCTTCATAATAAAGACATGATAAAAATAGATAAAGATTCATATCTCTCATGCTAGTTCGCATCCGACCCGCATATTTATCCGAGAAATACAACCTAATCATATGACCGTAGATGAAGTGCGTGTGGCGATATCTCCTCGCGGGCAAAGGATAAGACGTGGCAAGTTTGTACACTCTCGTCTCCTATAAATACTAAAAAGACACATTCGGTAGAATTTTTTGACACGAAGCATATTAATCCCAATATTTCTTATGAGCAAGCGATCTGAGAATGTAAAACCTAACGTGCAATATGGGTTCGAAAGTTCTAGCATCATCTTTCTAATCACAAATCATCATTATTCTTGTATTGAACATTATAAATTAATTGATTTCTTAATGTCATTATCAGATTAAGACAATGAGTCCATATTCATCTTCTTAACAGTTCATCATCCCAGATTCCCTCTTTTTTCTATCTCCATTTCCTATAAATTTCATTGCCAAACACCTCTCCTTTTGACAACTAAGGAGATCCAGACAATAGTTGACTCTATAATTGAGTACTGGTGTAGATTAAGGAACAGCAGAAGCATGACTAATGCCTATTTTTTTAGACCAAAGTTCAAATGTCTTTCAAAGAAATTGATTATCAATGTCCCACCATCCACTCCCAAATCCCAAATCAACTTTTCTTTTTCCCCCAACTCCAATTTCATCCACTGAATGCATTTTGCTTTGCCTCTTTTTGTATCTCTTGGGATTCTCCAGGTCAACCCATCCTGTAGCTAGTGTATATGATGTGAGCCAGAGAAAATGGATCATCTTTTTGGGCATTCGGGTGGGTTTCTGAATAGGGATTAACCCAACCCCTCAATAAATGACCCAAGATCAAAGTTATTGGATTTAAAAGGAATTAGACTATATATATATAGAACTATGTGGATATAATCAACTAACCTTCCACTACCATAAATAGTCGTTAAATGCTACTTAATTAAAAGTATGCAATTTAGAGAGTTTTCAATCTTAATCTTTCTCTTGTTTATCTTCATTGACGAACATAGCAAAGCGTTAGTGGATTTTAACTGAACTCGCTATACTTTGTACATTTCAAGAGCAGATTTAAATGGAGAGCCGACTAAGCTAAAATCTAAATCAAGAAAGAAATTTTCCGTACTCATATCAGTATAAAGGCACGAAAAGTTCATTCCAACGAGAACATAACAACAGAGAACAATCAGCCGAACTTCCTTCCAATAGACTATACAGATATTATACACTCTTGAGTGATGGAAGCTGAAGATGGTCTGTCAGCCCCATCAACACCTGTAACACCAGGCACTCCTGGTGCTCCACTCTTCGGTGGATTCAGGCCGGCCACCGGAAGAAGCGGCAATATCAGAAGATCATCTCTTCTTAAGAGCTGCCAATGCTTCAGTGTTGAAGCATTGACCCTGGAAGAAGGGTCCCTCCCCCCTGTCTCCTGTGCATTGCCTCCTCCTCCAGTCTCCCTCGCAAGAAAAGTGTGTGCAGATAATTTTCCAATCTTTTTAGAGTCATTCTTGTATACATATATGGATTTTTCCATCGACCCATTTCTTCCTTTGATGCTAAAAACCAGGTGGGAGCCGAGTTCATAGGTCTCCTTGGCCTGGCGGCCTCCACCGGATTGGCCGTGATGATAGTCATACTCTCCACCGGACATATCTCTGGCGCCCATCTGAATCCATCTATCAGTATAGCATTTGCAGCCCTCAGGCATTTTCCTTGGAAACATGTAAAAAATAAAACACATGTGGGCGCGCGCGCACAGCATAGGCTAATCATAAGTTAGCCTAGTACATTTCAGGATCTTTCTGAGAATTCTTATGTTGGCTTTCTTGAATTTTTTCAGGTTCCCGTTTATATAGGAGCACAAATTATGGCATCATTATGTGCTGCATTATGCTCAAAGGGATTTTCCACCCCATAATGGGTGGTGGAATAACAGTTCCTTCAGGAGGTTATGTCCAAGCTTTTGCTTTAGGGTTCATTATCACTTTCAACCTCATGTTTGTTGTCACTGCAGTAGCCACAGATACAAGAGCTGTAAGCATTTATTTTATTTATTTTTTCCCATCAAATTGTTTTTGTGGGAAATATTAATATTACATTTTTTATCCTGCAATGTTGCCTACTTTGGGATTTTATCTTTTAATTTGATGAATTTTCAATTTAATTCGTATGTATTATGAAATTGTCATATTGAGTTCGAGCCGAAAATTATGGCTGCATCTTCAAGTCCAACGTGGCAGCCAAATTATGAATTTTTCATGAAATGGGACTCGATGTGAGGATTTTATTAAATGCACTCAACTAAATTTAAAATTCAACAAATTAGAGAATAAAATTCTAAGATTGGCAAAATTATTGGACAAAAAATGCAATTTTCTCGTCAACTGGGCATTAATAAATTATCTAATTGCAGTACTAAGATCACAACAGGAGGTAGCGGAAAGAGTTGGCAACCGAAAGTCCAAAGTTCAAAGAACCATTAATTTTTAAAAGACAAACCATATTAATTTTCAAGACAGGATGCCTCTCTGTTAGTGAATTGTCATGGTTTTCTGCAATGACAATAAATATACAGACTTGTCATTGCAGAAAACTACCAGTGACATTTTAACTATATTTAACTAATGGACTGGCCTCCTGTCTGAAAACCATATGAAATGGCCTGAAATACTGAAAACTACCAGTATCATTCTGTTCCATCACTACTTGATTACTGTGAATCTAGATTTGAAATCGATATGTATTTAATTGCATTATAAATCGTCAAATCATATAATGATTATATTAATATTTCGTTCAATTATGACATTATTATATTTTTACTGTTGTCCACAAGTTAAAATCTACTTGAATACCATCTGTAGAATTTTCTATTGTAACTACAACTTGATATTTTGGGATGGCTTAAACAGGTGGGAGAGCTTGCGGAGCTTGCGGTTGGAGCTACTGTCATGCTCAATGTACTGATAGCCGGGTACTGCCACCTTCACACAACTTTTTTCCAGCCGTACACCCTCATTTGAATATTTTCCTTTTCATTGTTTTCTTTTTTCTTTTTCCTTTAAAATCAGGATGAGCATATAAGATTCTCAATTTCGTCTCATTAAGAATTATAAGGTTCTTACTTTATTTGGTAGCATATAAACAACATTCTACTTGGATGCATAGGTATCGACCGTAAGTCTTAACTTCACAAGTCTTTCTTCTTTATATTATTTTAAAATATTACTAAATAAATGAATCTTATCAAGCTTTGTACGTAATAAATTATGGATCAAATCACTGAATAACAAGATTGGATCTATCATATAGTTTTCCATTAAGAGAACTAGAGCGGCCTATATCCGTTGTAGAGTAAACCACTAGCTCTTATACCTCTGTTTCAGAAACTTGTAATGGACTCCCAAATGTTACACAGTTCTTAGTACTTGTGTTGCATATTCGATAAGTGAAATGTATACAGGTAAGAGTCACCAAGCTAATTGTTCCACAATATTTGTAAAAACCACCATTATAGAAGTATGTAATTTTCCACAAACAAGCATAATTTGCTAAATGTCAACTAAATCTACCTTTCTATCTTCGCAAGAAATTAATGGTAAGAAAAATGGTGGGAGACAAATAGCGAGTATCGGAAAAGTTGACAACTTGTCTAACAAAAAGTTAGAAATCTCTAGAAAAGAAAAACATGCAAACTCAAAGTTGGTGGTGCGCATGCATAGGGCAAAAAGTCAATTGAATAATCAACTATCATGAAAAGTTCATGAGGAATGATGGACCTTAAGGTTCTCTGAAAAGAAGAAACAATTTTCAAGGGCTTTGAAATTCGATGTCAAGAAAAATTTCTCGTGGATAAAAGCTTATCTCTTTTCTACAAAACAGGGAAACTACAGGAGCTTCAATGAATCCAGCAAGAACTTTGGGACCAGCAATTGCAGCAAACAACTATAAAGCCATATGGGTCTACCTCAGAGCTCCTATCCTCGGTGCTCTGGCAGGTGCAGGAATTTATTCTGCAGTTAAGTTGCCAGATGAAGATGCCAATGCGCATGAGAAGCCCTTAGCGGCACATAGCTTCAGAATATGATCCGTTCCACCTAAATAAATTTGAAGTCAGATGTCCTGTCAATATGAGGCAAGACTAGAAAATTGCATGCTGCAATAAGTTCACAAATGTGCATCCTTTTGTTTTCCTATGTATAGATCGAGGAAACATCTGAAGATAATGTCTGGGAAAGATACAAAAAGTGGTGATAGATCTTTGTTCAAGTTTTAGAGCAATTTGTATTTGGCTCTAAACTCACACAGACATATCTGAACTCAGACAGACATATAAACATACATTCATTCAGGGAAGTACATTTTAAAGAGATAGATTTGCTTCAGGACAAACGGTAGTAAGAAAACAGTTCCACAGAACAGACCCTTATAATGTAACGTGTCTAACATTCTTATCAATACATGTAGTACATCTTAAAGGGATATATTTTCTCCAAGACTATTGAGCAAACGCATTTTACAATAGCAATTTGGCTTAAAGTTCATACCAGCACATATTAATTGCTATGGAGTGGTTGAGGTGATTACCTATTGCATTTCTAACCAAAAATAACCACCACATGTAGATGCAATGATAACTTTTTCCACCTTTTGATCTTAAAGAGGAATGATACTTTATCCCATGCCATATGATGAAGGAAGGAGTTGGCACGGAATCATAAGAAAAGGCAAACTTCTATGCACCTACTGAAAACAAAAGCAATTTCTCTGCTATAAAGATGAACAACAAATAGAACGTATACATAATTCCCAAGGGTCCAACCCTGGGCAGAGCACCGCCCAAGGCTGGTAATGGAAACTATGAAAACCAAGAGTGTTGTTCCGCAAAAAGAGCAATCGATTGACAGAAAATAAACCATATTTCATTGAAGAATTGAGATAATGATCAATATGGAGCACATTATAAATTCAATGGAAACTACTCAAAAGAAAGGTAACATCAAATATGGGAGTTTGCTATCACTTTCCACAGCCAGGAACTTCCTTTTCCATTTATCTTTCTCAAGACTTCTGAAATACATAAGAACAGTGACTTATTATGAGTCATCGTAAAATTTCAGTTGTACCAACTTAATCACATTGGTCGCCATCTTTCAGTTTCTCAGTTAGTGATAAGATCTTTAAAGTGCAAAACATATGAATTCAGACATATAATATCAGCAGCAGCCAACAACAGTACTACCACTGCCTAATTTGCTAGCTCCTTGGAAGCAATTGTGCCAAACACTAGTAAATTCCATCTCAAAAGCAAAGATAACCAAATTTTTTCTATTTTACTTATATATGTATAGGTACATGAACAAGTGTAAAGACATGGGAGCATAAAACTGCAAGACATAAAGGGAAATGATATATAAGAAGTTCCTCTCTACATGGCATATAAATGCAGCCTGTGTGTTGTCCATTAGAAAATATTTTAGATCATAGTTCTACTAAAACATGCATGTAGTTGAAAGTAAAGATTTAAAGAACAAGAAAATTTTGGGAATGGAAGCACTTCTTATATCACATGAACAAAGCAGATTTTATGTAATGCAAACACACAGCCATGGAAAACAATAAGACAGGGAATGCTTCATCAAACCTTTCCATTTATCAACAATCTGGATTGAATTTGTTGTTTCTTAACAATCTAGATCGAAAGCTTTTGCACCTTTGACCATATTGATGAAAAATTCTTGGCATTTCCCTTTTCACCATTTTCCACACTCCTGTAACGTCATTAAGGGCCAAATATCAGAAAACTATGAGAACACTCCTATGTTCATATTATCGGTGCTTTTCAGTATGATTGCCATTAGATCCATGCTTAAGTAAACAATGACAACATCATATAATAATGAACATTAATTTGTGAAAATTCGAGAAACAATCTTTTTCAATTACACGGACTTGATAGATGATAATGGGATAGAAGTTCACCAAAAAGAGAATTTAGACTCATAGATACACATATCACACCGATGATATTCATTTCCAACGCAAAATTCATAAAAGCCAAATCCATATGCAATAGCCCCAAAACAATAGTAGCAACACAAAAATCAGAATACTGGCCCATTTGCCCATAACAAATCAATGTAAACTAGAATTTTGAATCAAATGGGCCTCAAATTCACATGCCAAAGACAATTAACGTAAAAAATGAGCTTTCCCAAAAAAATTCCCAATGGCAATTACTTTAACAATCTGTAATGGGTAACTCACCCGATCGATGATCACCCAATTCCTGGAACAGAAAATTAACCAACGACTTGGCCATCCCAATTCAAACCATGTCGAGCACCCGCTCCTGACCCGGACCGTCGAGTCTGACCCGGGAGGAGGATGACCTACAACTAAATAAGTAAAGCATCACGGCGGCGAGCAGAATGCCGAGGAGATCAGCCACAGCGTCCTTGGCGGACGCGCCGGCGGATTTGAAATAACCCAATTCGTCGGCGAACTCTTTGACGGCGCCGGAGGCAAGCGAGATAATGGATCCGACCCAAATCCAGAGGCGGCGGATGAATGGATAACGGGTCCAAGACGCGAGTAGAGAAGAAATTATAGAAATGAAGAAGCAGAAAAGGACGTGGTACAGTTTGTCGATGGCCAACCAATCGTCGCCGTTGTCCATGGTGGGGTGTGGTGTTGCGGCCGGCGAGTTTTCAATACAAGCGATATTGTGAAAAGATTAGTAAATATTATTTAGATACCCCTCATTTTATTGTTAATATTAAATTGATGCATAAATTTTTGTCTATATCTTAATTAATATTTGAGTTTTTTGTTACTATTTTTACAAATGCTTTTATTAATACTTCAATTTTATCATAATAACTTAAACACTTCAATAAATACTTCAATTTTTCGGTTTTAATTTAATTTAGATATTTTTCTAATTTTTCATGATATACCCACATGACTAATATAGAAAACTGGGTAATAATCAACAATCCCATAAGTAATATATATATATATATATATATATATAAATATATCATCAAAACTTAAATGGATATTTGAAGTTAATTCACAATTTTCATTTAATATTACCAATTTGATATTTATGGCAAAATTAAGATATCAATAGAATACTTATGCAAATTTACAAATCAATTTAACATTAATGGCAAAACTCGATCATCATTAATTAAACCTTATGCATCTAGTTTTTATAATTATGGGGAAACTTGGGGGTAAATTAGTGCAATAAAATATAAAATACTATGAATGCATCAAGAAACCATTTGAAATGAACTTCTGGGTACTTCCCAATTTGTAAAAGTATTATATGTATTGTGGTTAATGTCGGAGTTTAGAAATAAGCACATTAAGTCCATTTTGGAGAAGTACAAACTACAAACAAGTCTCAAGACAACACAAAAAATGTTAATCTTTCCAAGGCCTAGTTCTCTTATGCTTCTCCACATTGAACAATGCAAGACCAAAGTGAAATAAGTCTCGGATCCATGGTGGCTCTACCTTTAGTTAAAAAAATGACCATGTTATGCCTTCAATTTTTTTAAGCCTCCTATGTATATTTTATTTTTTAAACTTCAAAAATAAAAATATAAGATATTTATTTATTTTTTTTACATTATAGATCTAAAAAAAATTAAGTCTTTAGTTTAAAGAACCGTATATATATTTTCTTTTTCAAATAATATAGGTTTACAAAAAAAGTGTGAGGCCTTTAATATGGAGGCCTTATTAGTTAAACTTACAATAAATAATTAATTAAAAATATAAATTTAAATTTTATTACTTTTGATTTTCCTAAATCTCCATTATTCTTTTAATTCTTGTTCTTTTACTTATCAAAATCATATCTTATTCATTCTTTTTCAATACTAATAAATAAAAAATATTAACATTAATTCTCTTTTATTATAGATCAAAATTTATTTCTTAAATTTATTTTTCTTTTTCCAAAATAAGTTTTTCAAAATTGAAACCAACAAAATCTATTGGGTCGTGATTTGTATGCATATATGAAATTAGGTTGGAATGAAATGACTTTAGGAATACAATGAAATTGGGAAAAGAATGGTGTTGGTATAATTTATCCTATAATTGGTATGTACAATGAATGGGATTATAGGAAAGTAATGGAATCTTAATTCCCTTCTTTATTCCATTCCCATTCTAATAATTAATAAATAGGAATGACCACTAAGAATAAATTGAATTTTTTAAATAATCAAATTGCACTTTTGTAAAAAATTATTAAAATAAAAGTATTTATTAGTAAAATACGTTTTATATATCACCGTAGATATTTTTTTGAATAAGTGTATAATATATAGTTTTAATATTACTTTTAATATTATTCGAATTACGTCAATAAATATATGCATTTTATATGTTATCAAGAAATTATACATGTTTATGCAAAAAAATTACAAACTAAATTCCTTTAAAATTATTATTTTTAAAATTATAATTAGTGAGCTCTTTTAAATTTTTTTAATAAAATATAATTAAAAAATTAAAAAATACTTTATAACTAGAGTGCTTAACTTTTTTATGATAAAAGAATTATTTATTGTATTTTTTTATAAGTTTAATTAAAAGTTGTTGATAGAATAGACAACTCTTTATTTATTAGATTTGTATATATTTTTTTAATTATTCAAAGATATACAGATATAAATAATATTTTAAACTATATATTTTTCGTCAGCATGGACCAAGTCGATGATACTTGTACTTTTTTTACTATAAAAATTGAGATGCGCATCATTATTCTTATTTTCATTATTTATTATTTATATTTTTATAATATTATTAAAAAATATATGAATAAAATATATAATTAAATAAAAAAATGTAGCAATCAAATCAGTTCAAATATAATATCAAACGTTTACAAAAGTGAAATTTTTTTCTTTAAATATAAAAGTATTTTGTTAAATTTTTGAGTGATATAAGTTTATTGTTGATTAATTGAGAATACCTAAACTCATGGGAGAGAGAGGGAATGACGAAACCCATCCTTTTGGAAATGAGGATTCTGATGGTAATAGGCATTCACATTTCTAAATTATACTAATAATATGTTTAGAAATTAACTTAGGAATGCCCATTCCATTCCATCTCATTTTTGCATACCAATTATACTAAATCGTCTTAAGAAAAATAAAATGGGCTAATTATGCTATCAATTGCAAAAGAAAGTTAAATGAAATTAATTATAAAAGTATAATTAATAATTTTGCATCTTAAAAAAGTCAAAGAATAAAATTTAGATAATAATGTTTTATACAAAAATTTTTTTTCTATAAAATACGAATGATACAAAAAAGATATGTGTATTAAAATTTTTTTTTATTATATATTAAAAGGCCTCATTTTTTTGTTTCGCCTTAAACCACCAATTTTATTGAAACGCCGTACTAGCAACTCCATAGCTAACATGAAGTTGAGCTCTCTTTCCCCAAAACAAATAGACTGTGGATTCAAATCCCACAAAATCAGCCGCAATCCTTTTTTCCGACAGAGGAAGAGGTAACTCTTCTAACTGGATCATGATGCAACTTTACGAGCAAGGGACTCCAAGATTCACTCCCAAGTTCAAGGACAACACTAACAATATTAAACCCTTTTCCTAGATCTAGTTTTCTTATACTAATTCATCTTGCTGATCAACTCATTTATGTGATCCTCTCGATTGATTTCCAGAGTCCCCTCAATCTTTGGATCTTCTCTTCTTACCGTGCAACGCATGTTCTGGATTGTTCAGCACAAAGGGGCAAAGAAAATTGGTGACTGCCTTGAAATTGGGACCAACATTAACAATTTCATTCACCATGTCTTCAATGCATATGATGTTATACTCACCCAATATAATCCCTGCCAGAATGAGTCAGATATGATGTCAAAAATTCTTAACCAGCAGATCAACTGGGAAAGAGCCAATGAATAAGCAATGCAATGCAGTTTCTCATTCCTGTTCGACAATGTTATTGTCAGTCAAAGGAACCCTCTGCTTGCCAACTTTTACGACACTTTTTTCGGAAATCAAGTCCTTCATGCTCTTAACATTGGCATATTGACACCCATAAATAACACATGTTTGTGATCCATGGATTGATAATCAAATTCTCTATTTCAATGAATGTTTCATTTTCTATTTCACGTTGTAGATAATTGTCAATGAAATCGGGCATTGTAATCTTCAATATTAATCAAGGGTATAAAGTTATCAATGTCAATCTAATCTCCTCACCTTCTAATCATCATTACTAATTAGTATCAAGTACCAAACGCATACCACACAAACATAAGAAGGGACTCGATGGAGGGAAAAGAGGGGGAGATAAATTCAAAACCCTAATAAAACCCCATCCCGTCTCCAGCTGTTTACAGTTTGTTCGGTTTTATTTTCAAAGGCATTTCCAATATTCTTGCATTTTCAAAAGTTAAAAAGTTAGTTATAAACTGAAAATAAAAATTGAAATATATGTAGATGAAATATTGAAAAGTAATAATTAGAATATGTTATGTGATTAAAAAGTAGGTTGATTTATATTTTTTTGTGTTTGAAAAAAATATTTTTTTTAAATATATGTATATTTTATTAATTTTAGAATAATAGTGAGTACCTTATGTAAAATTGAATTTGAATTTGATTGATGTAATTGTAGGATGAAATGACATGTTTAGAAAGAGTTTTGAGAAAAAAAAAAGTGTATTTAAAAAAAAATTGTAAATTAGTTTCTAAGTTTTATTTTCATAATTGTAAATTGAAAATGAATTATAAAACTATTATTAGCACTATTTTCTAAATTTTATAATCATAATTTTTTTAACTCTTCCCAAGCTTATCTTAAAAATAATATTCATCATTTTATAAAATCTAAAAATAGATTTGAAATAAGAATAGCCAAATACCCTTTGAAATCATGTCCATCAATAATTACTTAATAAATAATAAATTTTAATGAGAAAAATAGTAAAAAAAGTATGTTTTTCCATTTAAATAATAAAAGTTTGCAAATATAGATTTTTTTGTCTTTCTCCATTTCCCCCTTTTCCCACTAAAATTCTTGATCCAAATACAACATTAATGAAGTGATTATGAACATCATTATATTTTATGAAATTCTCCCACTTATAGTGGGCCATAGGAATGACGGGCATGGGCAGTGGCATTTCTTTGGGCTAATTGAAAGGAATTTTAGGCTTCGGCAAAACTTCAGTAAGCTTAAGAAGCCCATTTCTATATTTTAAAAGTTTTTGTTCCATTCGACTTTACAATAATTTGTAATTACCGTTACTTGTATGAAATTTAAAGAAGATATTCCCATCAATTCCCCGCGAGAAGAGGTAGAAATAATAACGAAAACGACATCAAAATACCAACAACATTTTACGAAAGCACATGTAAATTTGCGATGTTGTTTTAAAAACTTTGATCTTATAAAACTAGTAAACATATCTGCAAATATGATTCCGAGACACGTGGGCAACATGAAATTTTTCGTCTTGAAATATAGTGGTTTACAAGTTTTTAGAGTCTTCTGACTTTCGTTTGATCCTTATATACTATTTACGTCGTCAAATGGGAGAACCAAAAATATCTTGGAACTTTATTTGTGAAACTCTCGGTAAATTTGAATTATTAAACCAATGAATTTAGTCATGTTTTTTTTTTCTTTTTTATTTGCACAAATGCACACTGAATTCTCATTAGGTTTGAATTTCAAATTTTATATACATAAATATGAAGATTATATTATTAAATCAATTAACCATTCGACAAAATCTTGCCATTGGTGCTTATAAGCTGTGGTTTGCATGAGGGTTTTTTTTTTTTTTGAAAAATGATAAATTTTAGGTATTTGAAAAAAAATATTATTAAAAATGCTAAATGTATGAAAATTAATTAAAAATAATAAAACTGGGAGAAAATATTTGGTAAAAAAAAACCTTGTACTTGAAATGATTTAGAACTATTTCAAAATTTTGTTATATCATTTTTTTTTTGTTTTTTTTCCTTTTTTTATCCTTGTCCTTTTGTCTTTCTTGCTATTTTTTTTATAGTAAGGGTAAAATTGGGTTCATAATTAAGGTAACAACTCTTGTACAAAATTTTCAATTATTTTTAAAAACAAAAAAACCAATAGCAACAAAAAACATCCCCTCATGCTTTTCACGTTACGTGCTTTCCCTTTTCTTTAAAATACTTTATAACTAGAAACGTGTGGAAAAAATATTCCTCATTTATCTTTTTCAAGTTAAAAATTAAAAAGATAAAAGTATAAAATAGCTCAAACAACTATTATGTAGAACTTGAATCTATATCACTAGTCAATAAAAATGATGTACCTTTACCACATATATTTTCACACACTACATTGGAACGATATTATAAAGTATGATTAGAGCATTGGAGAAAACATAAAGGAATTATGATTTTGGAGTCTCACTTTGAGTGGAGAAAAGATATACAAACAAAAAAGAGAAGTCCTATTTGAAGGTCTTTAATTATGTGGAAAGATAGTGATGCCCACATCTTTCACTTCATTGTCCCATAAAAACACACTGATTACACAAAGATATACAGACAAACAAATCTCACATGATTCCAACTTGATTTCAAAAGCCGATAAAGGCATAATTGCTGCGTCATTTTCTACATTGACATTTCTAAAGTAATGCTTATGTATGGACATACGCATTTATGCCCAATCATTTCTAATTCACCTCC
>JACGDI010005751.1:451276-464287 GCA_014898725.1 Jacaranda copaia
TTTTTTTTTTTTTTTTTCATTTATATATATGCATGCGCGTATTTAGAATTTAAATTCCACTTTTCATATTTATAAATATGAAGATGATTGATGCTGATTGATCAATTAACTTGTGACACTTGGATTATTGCTATATATAATATTATGTCTTGATTTAATTTAATTCGATTATATGGAAAATGTAATTTGTTATATATGTTCTCAAATATAAACATAAATTTAATACTTTGTAAATTAAAATTATGAATAAAAAGTGAATAAATATGTTTAACATTATAACTTTTTGAAAATAACTAAGGACACGCACACAGGAGTACACCAATAATTGATTATTTATTAATAACATTATTTTCTTATATTGTAAAATTTTTAAAATCTTTGAAATTTATGAAATAGATTTAAATAATATAATAAATCAAACCCATCCAATTTACGACGTCACAAGATACCATATATAGTCAAGTAAGAGGTGGGGCGGGTTTTAAATTTTGTTGAATATGTCCTATTTTTGTCTTTATACAAAACTAATTTTTCATAAATTTGAAAAAAGATTTAGTCCAAATCTAATACGACTGAAGCTATAATTATGTGGCAATTAATGCATCTATAACTTAGAAAAAGAAAAAAAAAAGTACATATACGATTATGCTCATCATGTTATTATTTTGATCTAATAAAACTTGGTTTGGACAAAGATATTTAATGTAAGCATAGTTACATGTCTAACACGATGAATATTGAGAAAAGACCACTTTAGAAACATTGGTCATGCTATGTTGATGAGAAATTTTACACAGTATCTACTTATAGGACAGATAGCACCGAGGTCCCAGGTAGCATATTAGGACAGCACCCTTCAGCATCACCTTCCTAATCAAATTGTCGGCCACTCCTCATATCTGGACGCGCAAGAGCCAAATAAACGGATCATTTTACAGTAGATCAGATGTGTCGATGTTTACAATTGGATTATGAAGAATCAGTAGTTTTCACGACTTCTTTTTTAATTGAAAACCGCTAACCGCTTATAATTTAAGGATGGTGTGAATTATTTGTACTATATAGAAAAGAGAGATTTTTTTATATATTAATCGTAGTCAAACATTATTTCTACGTAATAAATTTACTATTAATACACAAGAGCCAAATAAATGGATCATTTTACAGGAAATTAGATATCTTGATGTTTATTGGATTGTGAAGGATTGATAGTTTTCACTGCCCATGTCTCTTTTAATTGAAAATCATAGATCTTTGTATAATTTGATGATGCCATGAACTATTTATACTGTATAGAAAAAGGAGGTTCTTCTGTATTAATCATCGTGATATATTGTTTCAGCGTGCATATATTTAAGTTAAGATAACAAAATACTAAAAACAAATCTATCATCAAAAAATACATAAACCTATGCTTAAGATATAGAATAATATAACCTAATAATAATTCACTATTCAAATTTATGTTATTGAGTTTGATGTTGATCCTGAAATGTAAGGTTTTTTCTTCTCTTTTTATTCCACTTATGCCGATTGAATTTGAGAGAGATAACAATTAAAAAGAAATAATGGAATAGTTTTGTTGGATTAATTTTAAGAAGAATATATGATTGATTTTTCGTTTGTGGCAAGAGAAGAGAAGAAAGTAGGGAAGAAAAGAGAGCATGGGAGATTAAGTACTTTTGTTTAAGGAGTAAAATTTCATTTGTAGCCTTAAATTTTTTTCTCAACCAATAAAATCTTTAAGGGTAAAATAGTTATACAACAAATTAGTGTAGTGGTGTCAAAACTATCATTTTTTTTATGAGTGTAAAAAAAATTTTATTTTATTTTACATAACTAATGGTCGTCTCACATAGTATTTGTGCTCACAAAAGAATCTCTTGGGTCATTGAGGATTAATAAAATAAATAATTTGAATTATAAAGTAAAAGTTAAGATGATGTTAGGTATTGGACATGATAAAAAAGACAATGAGGGATACAATTTTAAAAATATGGGTTTTATAGGCTTGTAAAAGATGGAATTGTAACTTTATTGAATAACTATTTTTACAGAATAATTTAGATGATAAATTTGAAACATTAAATTGGCATTCAAACCACTCGTTTATATATATATATATATATATATATATATATTAAATTCTTCATTTTATCTTTCAAATTGTATTGTCCAACAACCTATGTAAAAAATTAAAAATAGCTCTCATCTCAAGAAGAAAACAACCTTTCTTTTTTGTAATAGTATAGATATTGATTCAAATTGGTGGTTACAATAAGCTACACTAGATTTTAAACTACCAATCTAATATATATAAAGTAAAATGCTATTCAACACTATTTTAAGAATATTTGTCATGTGGTAATGATGTGGATAAATTATTTTTTATCCCATTTTGCTATCTCAACATTTTTCTTATATAATTTGCTATAAAAATGAGGTAATTTATTATTAGTAAGTCAATACTATATTAATTGATTTTTTTGTTAACTCCATACCTAATGATGGTAAGCATTCAATATGTGTGTGTGAGCGAGAGATAAATCCATATTAATTTTTGTCTCTCTCTCTCTCTCTCTCTATATATATATATATATATATCTGTGTGTGTGTGTGTGTGTTTCTACATGTAAAATTATTTTCAATTAATTTTTTAAAAGTAATTTTATTACTTTTTGTATGTTTAATATTTACACTTCTATATATTCAATTATAATTTACATATAAACCAGTTATGTTTATATTATAGTTCAAACTAGATTATGAGCCATGTTGTTAAGGAAACATATTTATTTTAAATAATGTAAATTAGTTGCTAATTTATTTTAAGTACAATAATTTTGAGATTGCATATGTTAATGAATTTTAAAAATTTATCAAGTATGATACAGTCGTTGTTGCCTTTGAACATCTAAAAACAATTATTAAGTTATTATATAAATAGCTAATTTGGGTACATAAATTTAGCTATTGACATACTTATGCTAAATATTTAAATTTTTATCTAATAAATTTAGGTATTGAGTTTGAAAAGTAGTTCTTGAGATTTTTTATATTTTGAAACAACTCTCTCTATATTTACTTTGAAAATTTTTACCGCAATTCAATATTTTTCTAAATTATGTTTTATCCCATAATTCATTGTTTAAATTAAGTTAAGTTTCTTAAATTAAGGCCATAATCCCTAAATTAATTTACACTAAATATAACCAAACATGCAATACACTAATATTTAAAGGTACAAAAATATTTTTTCTTTTTTCTCCACCTCTATAGGATCATTTACTTGGTGAGTTAAACTCTCATTTTTTTATTATGCATGTAATTTAATAGTTTTAAGATAATTTTCTAATATTAATAAATATTTATATTTATGGGCCAAGTTAATTTACAAAAGGAATTCAAAGTCTTGATTTTGTGGTAAATTAGAATTTTACACTTATTTTTCGCTTTTGATTAATTTTTTTACTTTTTTTATATTACAGTTTTCCTTCAACCCATGATTTTTTTATTTTTATTTTGTTAGTTTGATGTTCCAAGAATATTTTATTAATTTATGTAATTATGAAATTTAAAAAGTAGTTTTCATGCAATTTAATAAGAATTATGAAATCATTATTCAAAGGGCCCATAAAATATTTAATAAGAATTATGAAATCATTTTATATTCATACTTTTTAAATTCCTGTAACAGACAATCCCTGTGCAATGCGAGGATTAAAAGCTAGTATGCACTTAATATTTAATTTTGAAAAATATCTTTCTTATTCTGCGTGAAATGACAAAATACAAATAATCGGCCAAAACACAATAAAAATGTATGAAATGTGTAGGCAATTTTACCTCATATTTTTTAAATCTTGATATAGGAATTGTCTGTTACATATGTATGAAATGGATTTGTATTAATTGATAATTGGTGTTGTATATCATTCAATGTGGTTATTATTATAATTACAATTTTATGTATTTATACTATATAAAAATTAAATATTTTATTATTTACCAATATAATTAGCATTATGCAACAACATCATGCCATGCTAGCTAGTATACAACCCATGGGAGTTTAGTAATTAATTGGTCCGACATTTTATAAGTCAACTGAATGAGTGTTATTTTAAGAGATAATGACGAAGTAATTTTTCCCCCCTTCCCTTTCTATTTTTTTCTCCAATTATCTGATTTTTTCTTATTATTTTATTTTTCCTTTTAATTGTTTCTTTTTTATTCTAATAATTTGAATAGAAATATTACAAATTTTTTAAATAATTTTTAGCAATATGTAAAAAGTAAATTAATATTTTATTTATTTTATACTATAAAATTTTTTAACACATATATCAAGTATGCAAAAATGTAAGTTACACTATTTACAAAGCAGGAGGGCCTTTGTAACTAACTTTCCTTTTATTATTTAATGAGTTGACAAAATTAATTACATTGTACAAGGTGATGATAATGTAATTTAATTTCCTTTTTTTTCCCTTCTTTTTTTTGGCTCTCTATATTTTTTTTTTCTCTTCAACTGTTTATTTTTTCTTATATTATTTTATTTCACCTAATTTTTTTCTTTACTTATCCTAAACTCAAATAAATACATTAAAAATATTTAAAAAAATTATAATAACATATAAAAATATAAACAAATACTTTTCAATACTATTTATGCATTAAGTGCTCTAAAATCGCTTGTACAACTTAAGTGTACTTCACTTGTTTTCATCAAAATACATCTCTTGTTAACACTTGCACAATTCAATTAAGATCATGCTAATAAATTCCAATTTTGTTGAACTTTGATCTTAATTATTTAAATTTTGTAAAGCATTTGATTTACTTTAGAAAAATGTTGTAACCCTTACAATTAAACTCCTAATTAGAAAAATGATGCCATAATTTTGGGAGCTACTCATGACCAAAGATAAAACTCAAAACGTAAACATACAATTTGCATCTAATGTTGTAGCCACCTCATCTATCATTTTGGTTAAGGCAAATGATTATACTAAACTTATATTTGGTTCACATTACTAACAAATTACGCATCACTACTAAAAAAATATAGGTTTTATGCATAATAATTATGACACTTTTAGATTAATGCAAAAAAATAAGTTAAAAAGGATTCTTCATTTGAAAGAGCTTTTAATGATTGTCTAATTTTAAAGATACACTTAATTCCTCCAAAAATTAATAATTTATTTTGAATAATCTTTATTTTTATCGTGACCACATACTTTTTTTATCAAGCACTTTTAATTACATGCATTGAAGATTTTTTTTCCTTAAATAATTTTTACGGGCAAATAAAACAGCCGCCAAACACATTTTATTTTGAACGCTATTTTTTATTTTCATCACTATTTGAAAATTAAAAATTATCATCTACATAATTTCATTAAAAATATCACTTATTTTTATTTTTTATTTTTTTTAAAAATCTATCATCAATTTTATTGCAACACCAATTAAATTCAAATTAATTTGACATAAAATATTTATTTTTATTTTAAAATAATTAAAACATCCATATATCTAAAAGAATACGTATTTTAGGCATAGAATATATATATATATATATATATAAAATAAATCCGACATTTCCATCCATGCATGTGTCTTCCTTAAACATTATTTTCAATATAGTATTCAAATACAATCTCATTTTTATTTTTGAAATGACAACTAGTTTTTTAACTTTTGAAAACATTGACAACTGAAAATAAAAATAAAAAATAAAAATACATGGGCTCTAATATTTTTTTCCCAATATTTTGATATAGATTATATAGTTTCTTATAATTTTTAAGGGCAAATAACACAAGTGATGGCTTATAATAACATGAAACGCAAATTATATTGTTGAGCACATGACTAAAGCAATTTAGACGTAAGTCATCAAAAATTTATGAATTGCATCAACAAATTTGATAACAAAGAATAACTGACAGACAAAAAAATTGAAAACATGTGTTTATGTGATTCTACAAAATCCGCTTACACCTACAGAATTTTCTTTTTTCTACTAGACCAGAATTTCACTACTACAACATAACTCTTAAATTTGATGTACTCAAAGTTAAGACAAAATGAAATCTCCACATAACCATTCCCAAAACTACCAATGACATATCCACTCCATCCTTTTGCATTGCTCCACTCATAATACAAAATAATTACTCTATAAATATCAAGTTCCACAACTATTACTCAAGTAGACAAGAGACAAAGGCCCTCGGAAATTTCAAAAAAACACTTGCTTAAGCGGAAAGCAGTCTTTAATATCCCTTTCCATGCATTTTAGTTCTTTTGGTGATCATTTCCTGTGAGTGACTATATGTTTAAGAGGAGTTAGATTTAAGGGATTTTAATGCAGCAAAAGTTTATCACTCAAAATACTTTTTAGCCTTTCAAAACTATTTAAGTCTTTTATAAAAAAAACGGTTTTAGTTATTGACTAAAATTTGTAAGTACCAGTTAAACTAGTAATAAGCCAAGCAATAAAAACAGAAGTAAATAGACACTTGTATCTATAGAGGTTCAACAAGCCTACATCCTCTACCTAAGTTTTCTCTTAGAATTTTAAACATGTCAAATTAATTAATTCTTCACAAAGAGCTAAACCGAATTCCCAAACTAATTTAAGGTAGATTCCAAAGTACTGTGAAACTAGTTGCTTGTGAATAGGCCAGAGGGAACTTCTGCTAAATTCACTTGCACAACCTCTATGGACTAATGTATGAGTTGCTGCCACTCCCTACAACAAGCTCTAACCTCTTGTTACAGATCGGAATCAAGCACACTACAGAAGATTCTAGACAGTACCTCCCTACTAGTTTCTTCACCTAGAAGTTCTTAGAGCAACCAAGCATCGAATTGTTCTCTTCATGGAATCCCTCGAGAGCAGGTACGACTCTCGTTCATCTTCATCACTAGATCCTTCAAGACACAAATCGCCTTGTCCTTGTCTCCCTAAGGTTAGTTGAAGGCAAATTCCACTTGACCATCTTCATCACAGGGTCCCTCGAAAAAACATGTAGAGTAAGGAATTAGCAACACTTAAGTACAAGAACATGTAAGAGAACATCACACAACTTCTCAAGACATTTAACAAAGTTTTCCCTTGACTTTGTGATTCTTTCTATTAATACGGCATATTTTTGCTTTTATATGCTTATGTCCAACAGCTATGAATGCTTATTAACGTAAGAATCTATTGGAATTAAATAAGGGAACAAGATAATTTTAGCAATCATGCATTAATTTCTTAAACAACGGATGATTCAATGATTTCAGCATGATATGATTTCTTTCATGAGTTATAGATATGTAAATCTAACTAGAATCTTCATGCTATCTTTTTAATTATGGAAAGTAAATTCCAGCATGTAACAGATTTCAACAGATAACGTGTAAGCAGATTCCAGCAGATAATATGAAAAGATATTCATGTTTTCAGCTCAACTTTTTAGGAGAGTAATTTTGTCATAATCAAAATAATATAAATTATCAAAGGGTTAACATTTCCTGACCAATACTGAATTATCAAAAATAGAATCATCTAGCCAAGTCATTTGTCTTAGGCTGTGTTTGTTTTTAGGAGAATGTTTTAAGAGAATAAATTTTTATTTGTAGAATTTGAAAACTATTTTGAAAATGAAAATACTTTTAGCTATATTTTGGGATAAAAGATAAGTTTTACTGTACATCTCTTTTTATGTAAATTTTGTTTGGTTTATTTTTATAGAGATATTATAAATAAAAAATTATATTTTTATATTAAAATATTGATTGAAAGATATAAATATGTAGTTTTGATTGATGTGATGATTTCAAATTATTAGAAGTTTTTAATAATATTTTGGAGAAAAAATAAATTTTAGGGGAAATATTTATGTGTTTTCGGAGAATGTATGGGGAATGAAAATATTCTTGGAAAATAAAAACATTCTTGGAAAATATTTTCAACCCCTTTGGGATATATTTTTATTTTTATACTTTTCAAAATGTGAAAAAATAATTATAGAATGTGAATTGAAAATGAAAACGCATTTTAATAAATTTTTTAAAAGTAATGATTGTATATATTTAAAAATGAGAATGTCTATGGATAAGAAAAAAATTGCGTGAAAAGTTGTGCAATTCCAAATTATATAATTTGATATATGGTCGGTGATTGTGAGTAACATAGTAGAGTTATTTTAATAATTTTTTTATTTGTATTAAGTACGTGGGTTTTTTTAATGGAAGTATTGAGTATGTGGTTTGTAATAGATAATTGAAATATTTTATATCAAGTTGATGGTAGGTTGAGTATAAGTTTGGCAAGTCTTAAAAATGGAGAGAGAAGAATTTTTATTTTTTTTGGGGCTTGAAAGATGTGTTTTGAGAATAGACATAAATATATGTTGGGTGAAAATATACATAAATTAATATGTTATAAATTTAAAAACATTAGAAAATAAAAAATAGATATTGAAAATAAAATCAATCGGAGAGTATTTTTCGTTTTAAAATTCAACTTTCAAATATACAGTGACAACTTATATACAATTGATCAATTTATTTTCTCATCCACCGGAGACCTTGTGTGTCTGTGTTTGCGCTCAGGAAATCCATAAGAGGAACTGAGGAAGTGTTGTTTCCCTGTCCGCACTAATATATGCTCAAAAATTCTAAATTCAGATTGAATTATGCTGAAATTAAATTTATCAAGCACTTAATAAATATTACTATATCTATACTTTACAATTAGTCACTTTTTTAGTTAGGGCAAATTAAGTTTATCTCCCTATGAAAATAGAAAAGAGTCAAAAAATCCCTATATGAAAAAAAAAAAAAAAAGGCAATGCCCTTCCCTTATGTTTTTAAAAAAATAGTAAATTAATCCCATCTTGCGGTGCAAATCACACGCAACAAATGCTATTGGTTTTAGAATTTTTGCCATTGAAATGTCAATTTTGCCTCTAAATACCAACCATTGGATCTATTAAAAAAATTGACAGTTTAGATTACTTCTTTATATAAAAACAAAAAAAATAAAAAATATATTTATATATATACATAATATATAGTTAAATATAGATATTTATATATAACTATATTTATATATTGTTAAATATATGTGTATTTGTTATATATACATATTTATATGCATATATATAGAAACCAGCACCAACCTCATCAATATGTATATATAACAAATACACATATATTTAACAATATATAAATACAATTATATATAAATGTTTATATTTAACTATATATTATGTATATATATAAATATATTTTTTTATTTTTTATGCATATATATAGAAACCTGCACCAACCTCATCAACCAACCCAACCGTCCCCACCTAAGAGTGGCGGCCATGGGGGCCACTTCTACGAGTTGTAGCAGCGACAGCCTCTCTCTGCGAGTGGCAGTGACGACCATGGCTACCACTCGCAAGGGTATCGCAGAGGCTTCTTTGGCCGCCTGCAAGGGGAGGCACCCCTATGAGTGGTGGCCATGGCAAGTAAGATGAGGTGGGGGTGGGGGTGGGTTTTATTATATAAAATATAATATAAAATATTTATTTATTAATACATATTATGTGTAAATATATACATAAATATATTTATGTATTATATTATATATTTATGTTTATTATGTTATATATTTTATATTTATATTTTTATATAATATATATATTTATATATAAATAAGAAAGAATAAATTAAAAAGATGAAAATAAAAAAAAATTAAAAATAGTTTCTAAATTTTAAAATAAAAAATTTGGAATAAGGAGATGAAAGAAGATATATAAAAATATATTTAAAAAGAATACATAAATGAAATTAAAAATATATGAAATAATTAGGGGTAGTATAGTTTTTATATATTGAAATTATGGTTAAATTGAAGCAAGTCATGAAGGGGAGACTGTGTGCATAATTTTTAAAATCACAAAAAGATTTATTGGCTATTTTTTTTGTTTTTTATAAGGAAATTTGTTGCTCTTTTCCATTTTTACATGGAGGTAAAATATAATTTACCCTTTTTAATTATGTAGTATGGTAGAAATGACAAAATTAAAAATTAAAATATTTGACTCCATCATCCTAAACGCGACATTTACATATTAAATCCACTCGTCCCTTGGTCTAAATGATCACTGAAGATGGCCCAAATGTTGTACATGCACTAGGAAATTAAATTCTTGTTGCTAGTTGCAACTCGATAAACAAATAAATGGCAAATTCCTTGTCACTAGAAACTTACCCACTTTCATTAAGCGGTAAATTAATTTAATGATATCATCCTTATATTTATATGTACGAATTTAAAATTTAAATTTAATAAATTTTTAATATGTGTGTACTTTTTATAAATTAAAAAAGTATGAGTAATGTTCGAGTGGGATTATAAAATTATCATTATATCACTATCAAAAAACTAGATATTTGCATAAAAAATTACTACAAAATTAATGTTACAAATTACAACTACAAGTTTTATAGCAAATGTAATATTTTCAAATAAGAAGCAAAAAAAATATCAACTATTAATTTGTAGTCTTATTTGTTGAAAGAGCAACGATTGACTATGCATTATCCATAAATATATATATATATATATATTCAACAAAAGAAATAATCATTAGCTATGGATTGATCGTAGTGAGAATTAATTATGAGAATATTTACTAAATTTAACTAGATTAATTTTATAGCTAAAACTATAAAATTTTAGTATCAATTATGAATTAATCATAATCGAATCCCTAATTCCTTTATAGTGTATTATTATATAATAAATTATTTACATGTCAAACATATCATAAGTTCATTTGAATAATATTCGACTTTATAGCACCGTATTTCCCCAAAATGGTCATTAATTTCAAGCTGAGCTAAATTGGGAGCCTACTTTGATAATTAGAGCTGCAGATTGACTCGTTGCTGTTTATTCCTTGCGTAACAAAGCTAAAGTTTTTTTGTTGGGAATTGACTATGTACTTGAGTTAATTGTGCTTTGATTTATGGTTTTAACCTATATATATATATATATATATATATATATAACAAGTATTAATTTTGAATATATTTCCTGTTTAATAAATATACCGCAAAAATAAGTGGCGTAAAACATAAATTAATTAATATTTTTCACAAATATATACTCGTACAAACTTTTTATTATTCACGTTTAATTTCCGTCGAATGCAAATTAAATAAATGAAGGAAATATTATATTTGACACTTAAAAAAAAGTATAGATGACCTAACTAGATATTACTAATTAAAGGTTCTTTTGTACACTTATCATGTGGCATTGAGATTACATCTCATACAAAAGTAAATAATATATTATTTCTATGAAAAAAAAACCTCAAATTCTTTTTCTATAATTTTTACTCATTGCATATTGATAAGGTTGAAAACTGCTTTATTAGATTAAGATAGTATTTGAGCTAATTCAATTAGGATGGTCGAACGGTCCAATAGTGAAATCTCCTTAGGCTGAGATCTGCAACCACTAGTAAACGTCAGATTAGCTGAGGTACCATCAGTTAAGGCACTCCGACGCTTGAATTAGTAATGGTCGAGTAAAGAAATCAAGCAACAGAATAAGAACGTATAATGAAAATGGCATACTATGAGAGTGGCTGGTAGCAGGGTATTTATAGTCTTCTCCATGTTGATGATATATCTAAAATACCCTTATCAAGTGTAGAGGGCTTTTGTCCTCGCCTACGAGCTATAAGTCATTTCTTATTCTTGTACTATTCCAGGTGGCACTTCCTTCTACTTTTCTAGAATAATAGTACTTTGGAGACGTACCTCTTGACAGAAATGGTGGCAAAGGCGGTATTGGAGTGGCATGATCCATTAATGTAGAGGCACGCTAACTGTCAAGGTATTAAATGCGGCAGAGATACGATTTGGCGTCGATGTGAGCACTCTAGTCTGTGGAGGTTGACCAAGGAAAGTGGTCAACTACAGACATAGTTGAAGGGAAAAAGTGGCCTGAAGCCTCCCATCAGGTAGGGTCAAGAACACTTTATTCGACCTGAAAACGGCGATGGTTGACAACCCATGTTACTGCCTAAGTGAAAAGGCGATGGTCTGACCTACTTAGGCCTCAGATGCAAAGTAGGCCTGGAAGCGCTCTTTAGAGTCGATGACTATTGGATTGAGTCTGTTAGGCTATCTCATATCATGAGTCCCCCCACTCGCGATCATAATCGAGCTTGTTGATGAAGAGCAGGGAGTATATACATAATTGATTGACAATTCTAGACATTCGACTACGATTTTTGAATTCTCGACTAAGGTTTAGTGCATTTAATGTGTCTGTTAAGTTGAGAAATACAAAGCACTAAAAGACGTCTGTGAAATTATTACAGCAGATAGAGTCCTCGCGCCCGAGCGCCTATAAATAGGCACTATGAAAACATATATTTTACACTTTTATTGCAATTGGTCTAGTCGAGTTTTAAATTCATAGAGCTTTCTTTCTCTTCCAAGCTTTTGGAGTTTTGTCGAGAGCCTATAAGTTTCACCTTCCCATTTTTGCTTTTCTTTGGTTGTTTGTTGAGTATGTTGAATACTTCGAATAGTGAGGACACTAGGTCCCAGGGGCACAACTCCATGGGGAGGGTGAGAGTGAGAGTACGTTTAGTAGTTCATAGAGTTCAAGCCCGATCTCTAGTAGCTCGAGTGACGAGAGGGCTGCTTCGAGGGGCGAGGTAGGTCCAAGTGAGGTGCCAGTGTCACGTGGTCGACTTTTCATCCTTGATCATTACAGTGAGATTATTTCAAAGATTACCCCAGCCGATTTAATACGTATTAGGGAACTCTATCATATCCCTACAGAGTATGAACTATTAGCTCCCAACCTACGGGATAGGATGCATCGACCTCCGAATGGGTGTATTATAGTTTTCGATGAGGGGTTTAGATGTAGGCTTAGGTTCCCTCTTATGCCTATTGTGGTCGACCTCCTAGGTGGTCGAAAGG
>JACGDI010005751.1:464387-486979 GCA_014898725.1 Jacaranda copaia
AGTCAACCCCAAGGGCATCCCTGGCTCAATCAGCAGCGACGACAGGTAATGGCCCTGCTGATCGAGGTAAAAAGGCCTATGGTTAAACAGGGAGGTCCAACTCCCAGGAGGCCGCGGGCGAAAAAGGCAAAGAGAAAGCTCCCACCAACAATAAACTATTCAAAAAGCACAGCGATGGGATACTATTTTGATTGCCTCGACTACCATCTCCTAGGTTTAGGATGGAGCCAAACATAGCCATCCACAACTCGACTTTAATAATAGCATTAGGGTTGACTGAGGCCACAACTCTCAAATGCATGGTAGCTGGGCTCTTCATGTTCAACCAAAGGTAATTCATGGACTTAAGCTAGGTTGGTGTGCTCAAAGCTATAACGTACCATTGCAACATGGTAAGTATATGATTGATTTAATTATCTCGTCAAACACTTTCTTTTTGTGGCCAATCGTACTTTTCTAACGAAGAAGTATTCCTTTCAAGTGAGCCAGCTCGAGTATCACTTCTACCAGAGGTTAGAGTTGGCTCTAGCCAATCAGGAGCAGCTGCCAAAGGGAGGGGAGCTAGAAACTTTGAAGGTGCAACTCGAGTCATCCCAGTCAAGGTCGACCAGTTGAATAAGGAGGTCGCGAATCTCCACAAGCAACTTAATACCAAAGATCAATAGCTAGTCGTAGCCATTAAAAAGAAAAGTTGGATGGATAAACTGTTGCACAAGGCTCGACTAAATGCACAGTAGAGCTATGACTCTGGTCGCACAGTGGGGCGCAATGCTACGTTGCAGGAGGCTTGAACAGAATTCTTTAGGAAGCTCTAGCTAATGTGAAGGGATAAAATGCAACAATTCATGCTTTGCTTGGCCTTTCAAGATGTGAGCATAGTCTTCTCGCTCGACGATGTGAGGTTGCATTTGAGAAAACCATCAAGCAACTCAAGTATCTGAGCTATGCATTCAAGACAAAAGATAAGGATCATATCAGCTTTATCCTAGATGAGCAGCTGCGACCTTATTCCTCACCCAAGGAGACTGCTACTGAAGGGGGCGCTGCAGGAATTATCCCAATTGAGGCCATGATCGCTGCCCAATGAAAACATGCGAAGATATTAAAGAGGCTCGCTATTATGGCGAAAGAGTTCAACTTTACCAACAACTTTGCCTTTGAGATTCGAGATGGCATGGTCGATGAAGGTAAGTATACATTGCACTTCGAGGATTTTTCGGTTGATGAGGCGGAGCCTTCGCAACCAGCACAAGCCTTTCTCCCTCTTACATCAGCAATGCCAGAGCTAAATGTGGTGGTACTAGTTTCGTCGAGCGATGAGCTCGACAAATCTATTAAAGAGGGTGCTTAGACAGCTCAAGGGTGCAAGGTCAAGCAACAACTGAAGTTCTTGCCTCTAAAGATTATGGTCATCGAGTGTAATATTGCACCTTTGTAATCTTTTTTTTTTTGTATTTTAAGTTTGTAATCGACAACTTGGTTCAATGAAGTATAAGTTATCTTCTTCAATATGTAGTTGATTCTTTTTGTGCTTTACTTTACTTTGACCCAATGGTCTTATCAAATATGGGTGATTGACAATCGAATTAACTAACTTAAAATTCCATAACAAGTTTAGGGTCGATTGTGGTTACTACCTTTTTGAAGAAGTTTATAGTTAAATTTTACGATCATCATTTAGATAAACACAACTATATGGTAGCAAGTTCCTGCTCGATTATGTGGTTAATTTGTGAATGACCATTTTTGGCAAAATGTTGTGACTTGACTTAGTTTGGTCAATTATAATCAAGCATGGGCACTAGAAGGCCTTTAATCATTGACACAAAGCCGTTGACTAGGTCGACTGTAAAGTTAGGGTTTATAGTCCCTCTGAAGCTTTAATTTGGTAGTTTAAAGCTACTTCCCAGGTCGACTACGGAATCAACTTAAAACTTGGGGCTTAAAAGCCTTGGTTTGGCAGCTTGAAGCTGCTTCTTAGGTTGACTATGGAGTCAACTTGAAACTTGGGGCTCAGAAACCTTAATTTGGCAACTTGAAGTTGTTTCTTGGGTCGACTTGAAATGTTGGGCTTAAAAACCTTGGTTTGGCAGCTTGGAGCTATTTCTTGGGTTGACTATAAGGTCGACTTGAAACTTTGGGGTTAGAAGTCTTGGTTTCACGGTTGTAGCATTATGAGGGAATGATAGTAGTGTTGCCAAAATTTTATATCAAACAATACAAAGACTATTACAAAGAATTTTATACATAGAATTTCTTCAAGTTGATAGTATTTCATGGATGAGAAAGTTCATCCCCGTTGATGTTGGCAAGTCGATAGGCATTGTGCTCTAACACCTTGATGACAGTATATGGCCCCTTCCATTTTGGGTCAAGTTTGTCGATATTCTAGGATACTTCCACCTTCTTGAGAACTAGGTCTCCAACCTTAAACCAGTGCGGCTGGACCCCTTTATTGTATTTCTTTGCCATCTTTTATCTATAGCGTTGCATGGTGTTATAGGCTTCTTGCCTTCGTTTATCGATTGCCTCCAGGTCAAGTTTTTTTTTTTTTTAAATGTTTCTAATCAGATTGAAGTGAATCACTCAAGCTGTGTATTGTATGAGTTCAAAGGAGATGACTGCTTCAAAACCGTAAGCTAAACTATAAGGGCTATGACCTATGGCTGTACGAGGGTGGTCTTCTACACCCATAACACCACAAGGAAGTCATCTGCCCAGCTCAACCTAGTCCCTTATATTCTGGCTTTCAAATGATCGATAATTGTTCTGTTTGTTACCTCTATCTGGCCATTCAATTGAGGGTTCCCCATTGAGCTAAAATGTTAGGTGATCCACAAGGCCTCATACCAATTTTAAGTTTTTACTTTGAAATTGTGTCCCATTGTTTGAAATAAGGATCTTAGGGAGACCAAAACGGCAAATAATATTTTTCCAGATAAACTTTTGAAAGTTGCATTAGTTATTTTTGGGACAGCTTCGACCTCGACCTATTTGGTGAAATACTCGACTACCATAATTATGAACTTTCTCTGACCCATCGTCTTTGCCAATGATCCCAAAATATGAATCCCCTACTGATCGAATGGCCAAGCAATTTGAACATTAGCCATAGGCACAACAGGTTGATGCGAGAGATTCGAGTGGACTTAGCATGATGGAAACTTTCGAGCAAAATCAACATCCTTTAATAGAGTGGGCAACAGTATCCATATCTAATGACCTTTTAGGCAACAGATTTTCCTCCTAAATTGTTCCCGCACATGCTTATGTGGATATTCTATAAGACCTCATGAGCCTAGTCGAGATCCAGGCACCTCAGGGGTGGTTCGGAGATCAACCTTTTATAGAGTTGGTCGTGTTCGTCGAGTGCAAACTTGGCAGCTTGTCCTCAAAGGTAGCGTGCCTCATTTTTGTCTTCAAGAATTATGACATGACTCAAGTAGACCTTTATTAGATCTTGCCATGAAGGAAGTGTCTCCTAGATGCTTCCCATGAAATTCTCTTCGAAGGTGGCTATTGATAGTTTGTCGGCAACCAGAAAAGTTATTGTTTTGTCTCTTATACCTCTGGTCGAGCTAGAAAATTTGGATAAAGCATCCGCTCACTCATTCTCTAATCGAGGTACCTACCTGAAAGTGAATTTTTTTGAATGACTGTTGTAGTCTTCTAACCTCTACTAGGTACTGGCCTATTATTGAGTCCTTAGCCTCAAAATTTCCTTTGACCTGTTCCACAATCAATTGGGAGTTTGTGATTACTGTCAGGTGATCGACCCCTCAATTGAGTACCATTCTCATTCCAACAATAAGGGCCTCATACTCAGCCTCATTATTGGTAACTATATAATCAAGCTTGATTTTGAAATCATATTCTTTCTCTGATGAGGAACGGAGAGCCACTCCTGCTCCACCTTCTCACATGGTTGATGATCTGTCGACATGCAAAGTCCAAATAAAAGAGGTTTCACAACTATTTTTTGGGGAGATCAACCCGTTCGGCAATGAAGTTGGCCAAGACCTGTGCTTTGATAGCTGTTCTAGGTTGAAAAGTGATATCAAACTCTCTCAACTCAATGGCACATTTTGTTAACCTCCCCAACGTGTCTAGATTTGAGAGTGCTTACTTCAATAGCTGGTTTATCAGTACTATCATTGCATCAGATTGAAAGCATGGTTGGAGCTTTTGAGCCATTGTGACTAATGCTAGGGCAAACTTCTCAATCTCTAAGTAGTTATGTTCTAGCCCTTGTAGCACCTTGCTACAATAATAAACTGGTCGATGGTTTTTGTCTTTGGTCTAAATCAAAACTGAGATGATTGAGGCTTCGAAAATAGTTGGACAGATGTGTAGTACCTCTCCAAGTTCCAACTTGGCGAGCATAAGAGGCGAGGACAAGTATTATTTTAATTTGACCAAAACCTGATCATACTGTTCATTCCATTGAAAACCCAACTTTTTAGCATTTCTAAAAATATTAAAGAAGGGTAGGCTCTTATCAACCAAACGGGGGATGAACCTACCTAGGGCTATAATCCTCCCAACCAAGCGTTGTACATCTCTGACTATTCAAGGTGATGTAATATCTAACACGATCTGAATTTTCTGTGGATTGGCCTCAATACCCTTTTGACTGACCATATAACCCAAGAATTTACCTCTTTAAACTCTGAATGTACACTTGTTTGGATTTAATTTCATGCCAAATGCTTGCTATATAGCAAAGGCGTGGTTGAGGTCAAGCAGATGGTCCTTAACCTTCTCTATTTTAATAATCATGTCATCAACATAAACCTCTATAGACTTACCAATCTCATTCTTGAGCATAAAGTTGATCAGTTTTTAAAAGGTTGCTCCAGCATTTTTTAGTCCAAATGGCATGACCAAAATGCAGTAAATTCCATTAGGGACTACAAAAAAGGTCTTATCTTTGTCCTCGAGGTCTATGAATATTTAGTAATACCCTTGGAAAGCATTTATCATATTTAACAATTCCCAACCAGCTATAGAATTTACTAATAAATTTATATGAAAAGGGTAGTAAAGATCCTTATGACAAGTTTTATTCAAATCAGTGAAATCATTACACGTACGTCATTTTTCCTCATTCTTAGGGATGAGTACAACGTTAAAAAGACAAAATAGGTATTAAATTTCTACAATATAACCTGCATCTAAGAGTTTGTTGACTTCTCCTCGATGATCTGGCACCTCTCGGCATTAAAAGTTCTCATCTTTTGCTTAACGGGCTTATACAAGGGATCGATGTTAAAGCAGTGAACGATTACATTGGGATCGATTCCCTAGAGGTTGGATGCCTTCCAAGCAAAAATATTAATGTTTTTCCATAAAAAATTAACCATGAGACACTTCATGTGGTGGCCCATATCTGTTCTAATCTTAATAGTTTTGTCGGGGTTCCCGGGCTCTAGCTCGACCATTTTGAACTTCTCGATGGGCTCCACTTTAGTATCTTCTTGCTTTCTCTTTTTACTGGCTTGGCCCTCCTCAGGTTTTGCTACGAAGGCATCCCTAGAGGTCTTCAGTTGCAGTCAAGTCTTCTGCTTGCTCAACTCGATTGAAATTATGTAACATTAGCAGGCTTTCTTAATGTTGCATAACAGTTCACCCATACATGCTGGAGTTAGGAATTTAATTTTCGTACGATAAGTTGATATAATAGCTTGAAAATCATTGAGAGCTGGTTGATCAACTATAACGTTGTAAGCAAATGGGGCGTCAACAATCAAATAGTTTATCATAAGTGTTCTCCTGCGAGGTGTCTCCCTGAATGATGTAGAGAGGTTGATGGAACCTTTTAGTATGATTTTTGACCCCCTAAACTAACCAGAGGTATGCACACGGACTCGAATTTCAACTAGCCCAGGTTCATCCTTTTCAGTGTTGAGAGGAAAATAAAGTTGGCAGAGCTGTCATTATCAACCAAAACCTTTCTTACTTCAAAGTTTGCGATCTTGATGGAGACCACCATGGGATAGTCAGTTTTCTGGTCGATGTTTTTCCTTCAAGATAGGCAAGATCGTCATTGGTGAAAAAGATGGGCTTTATACTGGTGGACAAATGGAACATTATTTCGACTAGGGAGGCTTTGGTAAATTCTAACCTCATTTGCATCTGCCCCTTTGCTAATATTGAGTCCTCCCCGGTGTGACCTCCCGCAATCATGTTGATCACACCTCGAATGGGCAGGCGATTATGTTGGGTGAGTTTCTTTCCTTTATCATCTCTCTTTAAGCTAATCAACCTTTTTCTATGGGGAGTTTGGTCAATTTTGCCCCATTCTGTCTTGATGCCTTCAGCAACATATTAATTGAGATGGCCTTGTCTGATTAGCCTCTCAATTTCATCATGGAGATTGAAGTAATCTTCTATGTCACGGCCCCTTTGTTTGTGAAAGTGGTAATATTTTTTTGATTTTTTCATTACCTCAGTCTTTGTGAACTTCCTTGGTTTCTTGATGAGGTTGTTGTGTTATATTGCGAACAATACCTCTTTTCTCATGAGGTTGAGTGGAATGTAATCATGGAAGCGTTGATTAGAGATCAACAACCCTCTCCTTGCTACTGATCATCTTTCTCTTTATTTTTCTTTTTCTTGACCTCAAGGTTGTCAAATTTCAATATGTTCATCTCCTCGTGGGTCATATATCTCTCCACCTGGTTGAGTAGTTCTTCCATCGACTGTGGGCATTCCTGCACCAAAGCATTGGTGCACTCCTTATGCCTAAGCCCTAGAAAAAGGACATTGATCAGGAACTCAATCCGAAGGTTGTCAATTTTTAATACCTCCATACTGAATCTGGTAAAAAAGTCACGGAGAGACTCTTCCTTGTTTTGCTTTACGGTGTGGAGATGGGTGTGGGGGAGCTTTGCCTTTTTTCGGCTAGTGAATTAGTGTAGGAACTCATCACACAGCTAGTTGTAGGAGTATATCGATGCTGACTCAAGTTTGACAAACCAATCGAGCGCAATACCCTCAAAAGTGGTAACCAGCAGCTTTGCATGTATGTATTCATTTTGTCCATGCAGTTGCATCATGTGCTCGAACTACATCAGGTGCTCATTAGGATCAGTTGAGCTATCATACCATAGGAGTCCAATCAGGACCTTTACGTCGATGACAATGCGCTTGTCGATATCTCTTGGATGAATGGTGGCCCTCTTTCACGGTGAAACCTTTGGGGGCTATCAGGGTTGCACATCATTTTCATGTTTCTCCTCAATATTTCATCAAAGCATCTATTTAGCTGCTGAACTTGGTGAGAAATTTCTTCCCACTTATCTCGATTCGCCTAGATCATGTTGTGGTCGAATTAAGGCCTCACGCGCTCAGCCTTATCGTGCTTTGGAGCTCAAATGGGCTAAGCTGCATGATTCGCTGATTCGCAAATCTCTTAATGCTGGTCTAATTTTGATCGTTCGACCTTATCATGCTGCTGGGCTCAATAAGGTTAAATGTAATGGTCAATGGAATCTATAATTTTCTTCCGTGGATCGTGTCAACCTATCTCTCCAAGAAGGCACCTAAGGTTGGTTTCTCTCCTAATCGGCGGACGCTTGGACTTTGGACAACCACAACTATCCCTAGGGGACCTCTCTTTTAATGGCGGTGGTTACTGGGTCGCGCTAGCAACTAGGGTAAGCACGGTTGTATGCTAATTTAGCATGGTGAAAGCTGAGTAGAAATCTGGGTAGAAATTTGCTCACCAATTAACTACATTAGTTAGGGCATGGTCAAGCTAACAACTTGCTCCGATGGGGCGCTAGGGCTAGGGGCATGTGATTCTTATTGAGGTTGATGGAGAGGAGAAGACGTTGTCCTTCTATTTTTCTCTCTCTCAAATACAGCTTGCTTGGTGTTCACCATTTTTTTGGTTGCAATCTCAAGGTTTCCCACATATGATGTTAAAATGATAAGGTTGAAAGTTGTTTTACTGAATTGGGGTAGTGTTAGGGCTAATTCAACCAAGGTGATTGAACAGTCCAATAGAGAAATCTCTTTGAGCTAAGATTTGCAACCATTAGCAAATGTCAGATTAGCCGAGATGCCCCCAGCCAAAGCATTCTAACACTCAAGTTAATACTAGCTAAGTAAGGAAATTGAGCAGTAGAATAAGAGCATATAGTGAAAATAGCATACCATGAAAGTGGCTGGTAGCGGGGCATTTATAGTTTTCTCCAGGTGGATGATATGTTTAAAATACCCCTATAAAGCGTAAAGGGATTTTGTCTTTGCATTGGGCTATAAGTCATTTCTCATCCCTGTATTATTCCAGGTAACACCACCTTCTACTTTCCTAGAAGAATAATACTATAGAGGTGTGCCTCCTAACAAAGGTGATGGTAAAGGCGGTAATAGGGTAGCATGCACCATTAATGCGGAGGTATACTGACTGTCAGGGCATTAAAAGTTGCAGAGATACAATTTGGCATCAGGGTGAACACTCTGGTCAATGAAGGTCAACTAGGGGAAGTGGTCAACTAAAGACATAGTTGAAGGGAATAGGTGGCCTGAAGCCTCCCATCAAGTACGATCGAGAACACTTTACTCAACCTGGAAAAGGCAATGGTCAACGGTCCATGTTACTGCCTAAGTGAAAAGGCAATAGTCCAGACCTAGTTGGGCCTCAGATGTAAAGTGGACTCGGAAGCGCTCTCTACAGTCGATGACAATTGGGCTTGGCCAACTGGGTTATCTCATATCACATATCTTAATTTACTAATGTCAAATAACATTAATTTGCTACTATTGAACATAATTCCGATAGTCCTAATTGAATTGGACACGTTTGAAGAGGAAGTTACACAACTAACCAAATTTTAAACGAGACATTTATTTAATTCTTTACTTTAGAATTGATGATGCTCCACCTCAAATCACTTTTAAATATATAATGTCAATTAAACAATAGATAATAATATAAGCCATATATAGAGTGAGGGTAAAGTTCTATACTGAGAGAGAATTTGAAGCATGAGGAGCTTAATTTATTTTCAAGACTTATATTTTCCCAAATTGTTTTGTATACTAATTTTTTTTTAGAAAATTATTAAATTTGAATGGAAGTGCATTAAAAATGGAACTATAAAGGTGTAGTTGGAGTCTCAAACGTCCTAAGTGGATGGGATCATCCTTGATCATTTGCTCCTGCAGTGAAAATTAGCGCATAAGCTATGATAAAATTATAATTAATTTTAAAAATTTGTAGTTTTAATTATAAAATTAATTTAATTAAATTTAAAATAGATATTTTTATAATTTACCCTCGCTACAACCAATTTGTAATTGATGAGTATATTTTATATATTATTAATTTTCTTACAAACAATGCATAGTTAATGTGTTGCATTTCTAACGAATAATGTTATGAAGATAATTAGTAATATTTATTGCTTATTATTTAAAAAGTTATATTTATTACGAAAATTTATAATTATAATTTGTAATTATATTTATGAAATTAAGTTTATAATATATTGTTTTTCGAGATGCCCCACCTTTGACTGGCTTTAATTGTAAATTAATAATTCATGTCAAATCAACCCATAATGATAGCATTTCATGAACATTTTTCACCTAATGCAATATCAATAGGACTTCCATCATCTGCATTGCCTTCTTTCTAAACTAATAATCAAAAGGGGAACATAAACCCTATGATAAGACTTCCCAAAAAGATGTAGACATGCAATGTCAACATAGATGTAAATAGTTGGCACTTACACATACCATGTCAATTAATTATTTTGAAAGAAAATGTTATCTATGCCACAAATTTCGAATATTCAAATTGAATTTTTTTATTATTCGCCAAAATACTTAGAGTAAACGGTACTTGCCATTTAAATTTTAGCATTTTAACATATTATTCCTTAAAAAGGAATTTGAAATCATTTTACCCCCTTGACTTGCAGTTACTGTAGCATTTTGCCCTCAGCTGGCATTTTATCGGCCAAAATTTCAATAGAAAGTTTTTCTTATTTATTTATTTTCAGCAGCTGTATCCCCTCTGGATTTTAGTTTCAGTTATTATATAACCATAAAATATTGCAGTCTTTCTTGTTGTCATTCACAAAAATTTTGCTTATTTCTCACATTGCAATTGGCCATATTTGCAGCAAAAGTACTATTTTGATCTGATTTATTTACTTTCCAAAAGCATTATCCATCACTTATATTATGTTTAGTTTATAATTTTGATAAAAAGAAAAACGCTGAGAAAAATAATCCCGATTGTTTGGTAAGTAAAAGAAATACTAAAGAAAAGTTTAGAAAAAATTAATTTACTTTAGGAAAACATATTTTCCTCACAAAACAGTAATGCAAAAGCAAATATGGCCCTCCAATCTCCTTCTTCAATATATTTCACCCCTCTTTCTTCTTATTTCTTTCTTCATCATTAATCAAACAAACTTAAGATTTTAAATTTCTTTGATTCTATTTTTTTTCTTAATATTTTTCTTTTTCTCATCAAAATCCTTAAATCAAACATAATGTTAAAATAACAATGTGATATTGATTTCAATTACTATTTTTTTAATGAGAAAAAGAATTAATGTTAAAAACTTCCCCTTTTCTCCACCTCTCAATATCCTAATCTCTTCCGTGATTAGATACATTACTCACTACACTATAAAATATAGAGTCATTTCCTAAAAATTTCCAGACCACTCTTTTTTGTTGGGGATGGAATATTACCTAACAAATTCAAATCATAAGTTCAACTCCCACTTGCGTTACTCAGAATTCATTATCCAATATAATATGTGTATATATACATATATATATATATTATACTATTGATTGACTGCCCTTAATCTAGCAGTATTAATCTCATACATAAAGTGAGTATAAGCTCATGAATTTAAATTCAATAAATTTTTAATGTATGTATATATAAATAATATATATTATTAAGTTGGTCTATTTGGCCTTTTCCAACATATCAAATTAAATACAATTAAAGTGGAAGAATTTTTTAAATGTAAGGAGTTTGAAATATACCAATATTAATTCAATTAACTTATACAAGCCATATAACGACTGGCTATAGTCATTTACAGCAACGTTGATCTATTAATAGAGGTCCGCTGATCCAATTAAAATTTGAACATTAAAAAATTCATAAATACCCCATCAAGGCCCTAATGTTTAAGGAATGTTTGGTTATATTTTCTCAAAAAGAAATTATTTTGGAAAAATATAATCAAATATATTCTCATTTTCTCTCTAAAATGCAAAAAAAAAAAAGAAAAGAAAACTTCCATATTTTCAAATATATACATACATATATTATATATATACATCATATATTTTTTTATTATTCTAACAATAAAAAAATTACTCAACTTTATTTTTACCCCAAAAATCCAACAAAAAAATGTTGATTTGACTGCTACAATAAATAATATCTTCCCCAAAACATAAACAAATATATCAAAATTCTCTAAAATCAATTTTTAACTATTCCAAAAATATAACCAAAAATTAATTACATTCCTCAACACTATTTTCACATTATCCAATAATTTATTCTCCTAAGACATATAATAAACACATAACAAAATCACACAAAAAACAAAAACATAACCAAACATTCCCTTAATTTCCTTGCAAATTCAAATTCAAAATTTGGAAATAACTTTAAGTTTCCAAATTCAAATTCAAATATATACATACATATATTATATATACATCATATATATTTTGTTATTATTCTAACAATAAAAAAAGTCACTCAATTTTATTTTTATCCCAAAAATTTGATTAAAAAAAATATTGATTTGACTGCTACAGTAAATAATATTTTCCCAAAAATATAAACAAACATATCAAAATTCTCCAAATCAATTTTTAACTATTTTCAAAAATATAATCAAAAATGAATTATATTCCTCAACACAATTTTCACATTATCCAATAATTTATTCTCCTAAAACATATAATAAACGCATAATAAAATCACACAAAAAAAAAAAAACCATAACCAAAAATTCCCTAAATTTCCTTGCAAATTCAAATTCAAAATTTGGAAATAACTCTAAGTTTCCAAATTCAAATATCAATCATAAATACTCATAACTTCAATTGATTACGCACTCCATCAAAGAGGATCAGAATTTAATATTAATATATATATACATATATATATATATTTATATATATGTTTTATTACACATCATGTGCTTGTGTTTATCTACACATTAGTAAGTTTGTCTTAACATATGAGTAAGTACCTTTTGGACACTATTCATGAATAGTACTTTGTATATTTTTCTTTTTTTTTGGATTAGGATCAACATTACTTTTGAAAAATATTTAGTGAGGGCTTTGTGTCTAATGTCACACCTTCCACGATCGCGACAAGGGGAGTGAGTATCCACATGATTATGAAATAAAGCTCGTCTTGGAGTATAATTCGGTCCATCTTATTCCTCCAATCAAAATCCAAGTCTTTTTGAAAAATATATTATACTATTATATGTACATATCTTTTTTTATTTTTTTGCGATTCCCACAGAGGCATTTGACCCCTATGTTAGATTTTACTATCTCAATAATGAAATATTGCTGGAGTATTTCCTAGAAATGGGCAAAACCCTTGAGACAAGAGGTGTTACAAAAATGACATGAGCAACATGACAAAAGAAGAGGAACACCTACAATGGGGTATGCACGTCTTGAAAGAGGGGCATGGATGGGTTGTTTCATGAGTTTCAATCAACATCGTTGTTACACATGCACCTCTTCTCACCCTACCCCACCCAATTCAAATTAGTCTATTCATTTCAATTTATATTCTATTTTTCATTTTACTCTATGAATATATATATATATATATATATGTATATCAATTTTATATAATTTATAATCAAATAATTTACCATCAAATTAGTCAAAATATTAATAAGTACGCGTTTTGAACTATTTCAACCAAAAATTTCTGAATTTTGAATACCATTGGAGTTCAATAAAGTAATCTATATCATAAATCATACTCTTTCAATCAAAAAAATATGTCAGCATTTGGTTTTTAGCCTCATTTTATAGTACTACTCAAAAAAAATTCATTGAAGCTCGTCTTTTTATGCGCATCTTTCAGAGTTTTTCTATTATTATAAAGATATAAAATTTAGAACCCTTACTTCCAATGAGAAGACAAACGCAAGACTTAGACTTTACTCGTGACTTTCGATCACTCAATCTATAATTCTAACAGTGTATTTGACAAAATGAAATAAAAAAATAAAATAACAATTAAGATGGAAAATCCAAACTATTCTACCCCCACCCCCACCCTAATACTATAATTCCTATAATTAGGTCTTGTAACTGTAAATTCTCCTTCCATACATAGTACCACAGCATTTATTTTCTAATCAATTAACATTACAACTTTCTGAGTATTAAACACCCTGGCCACACTTCCTCATCCTCCAAACCAAGAAAAACAAAAGTTCAAACAAAACCCTCCATATATGGAGGCACCAAGAATGGAGCCATGCAATCATATTGCTGAAAATTCTACACCATCATGCCTAAATATCAACTCACCCAAAATCCCACGAGAAGCAGCTGATCATATAGATCGAATGGAAGAACTAAAAGTTCAAGAACAACAAGAGCCAAAAAGCAAGGACAGCACAACTGATCGTCATCATCTTGAATTGGATCTGAGCCTCTCAAGCAAGGATTCAGATCATAATTCCAAGCCAGAACTCAACTTTCTCCACTCAAATCCAACTCGAAATCCAGCCTATGATCAATCTGCAGAACCCCGTGTGTTTTCATGCAACTACTGCAACAGAAAATTCTACAGCTCGCAGGCTCTTGGAGGCCACCAAAATGCCCACAAACGCGAAAGGACGATCGCGAAGAGGGGCGGCGGCGGCGCCACCTTCAGCCACCACGACACGGCGGTGCACCGCTACCTGAGCATGGCTTCCCTCCCTCTACACGGATCCATCAACAGGTCTCTCGGAATTCAGGCTCACTCCATGATCCACAAGCCAAGTTTTTCAGCCTCGTATAGGGCGCCGATATGTGGTTACTCAGGTTGGGCAAGAAAGCCTCTTGATCCGCAGCCGGCGATAGGGCGGCTCGCGGTGGAGAGTCACCAGGTGGGTTCATCGACGAGTGGCGGAGCAGCTAGGTTTGACTCTGGCCGGAGGTTCTCTCCGGCGGTGGATGGGATTGGAGGATTCAGATGGGATGCTAGTTCTCATTTGAAAACTAGTAATCAAGAAGAGCTAAAAAAGTTGGACTTATCTCTCAAACTCTAATTAGTATATTTTACTTTTTTTCTTTTCCCTCTTCTTGTCCCTGTAATTTTCTTTGCATTTTCCACCTCACGCTAGGTAAAATTTTCAATTCTTTCCCAAGAAAAAATTCCATAGGATGACTATATTAGATTTTTTTTTTATCCCTTTTTTTTGGGCTATTCTCAATGTAAATTGGAATTTAATTCTCGATTCTCAAAGAAAGTAATATTGGTTCCAATAGTTTTCTTAGTTGAATTAATTAATTTTTCCCCTTAATTTACTTCAATTAAGCAAAAATGTCAACTCGAAACCCTACCTCAAGTGTTTAATTTGGTAAATGTATAATTATATAAAGAAACTATGAAATACAGAATTACCTACTTCAAACATCATAAAGACAACGGCCATATAAATAAGATATATAGCTACATCTCATATTAAATTTTAAGTAAATTGTCTGAGAAATAACATTCTTATAATAAAACTAAATAGTCCGAGAAATAATGTTCTTATGATAAAACTCAATACTACTAGAAGTTACAACAAATTCAAATGAAAAATAAATTAATTGAAAAACTCCTCAAAAGAAAATTGTGTCACGTAGACTTATTAAGGCTATAAAATTTTGTATAGAATAGCAAAACTATTTTTTTACAATAAATAAAATAAGGTGCTTTTGTTGTCGAATAGATCTCAGAATCTTGTGAACAAATCTGTTGGGTTTATTTTATTTTTATTTTATTTTATTTTATTTTTTTGGGATGTCACTCTCATAAACAACAATGCACAAAGTCTTCAATCCGTACACATTGATAATAGAAATTAGAGTTTTTTGAAGTGACTTAGATCACTCAATGTATATGTAAATAGTTTGGACGGTTGAGATTTGCGCTAATCACACGGCTTATGACCCACCTGCAGTTGGGAGAAATAGACCATCTATTAAGCTGTCTTGATCAATAGGTTGGTGTAGTAGTACTCGTGTGGAAACTTGAAGGTGGTGCTTGGATTTATGTTTTTGGTTTGTTTTTTTTTGTTTTTTTTCCACTTAAAATATTTTGGAATATTTTATTGACTTCATGGAAAAGGGGAAAATGTTGATGTACAAGTAAGTTGTAAAATTTGACTAGTTCAATTGATGGTTTAACCCTAAAGTTCTTTTGAAATAATGTGCGATTTATTTTATCATTTAAAAGATTGTGTAAAGAGAGTTTTCTAAAAGTAACAAGCAACGTTGGACAACTATGATGAAAGTTAATTGTGTATTTCACAACACAATTTCAAAAAATTACATTTTTATACAAAAGAAATAAAATATTTTGAAAATAAATATGAAATATTGTTTGTCTTTTAGCTGGCCCATGAATCTCTTAATTAACAAAAAAGTATATAATTTTTAAAGGACAAGTGAGTAATTTGATAGTGAGCTCCTATTCCTATGAATAAATTGATTGTCGGTTTAAATTTCATAAATTATAATTGAAAAATCAAATGCGGTCATCTTTTATAACATATATGATTTACTTAATTCTTTAAAAAAAAGGTGATAAAGAGGGCTTTCTAATCATTTAGAAAATACGAGGAAATTAAGTTTTGTATTCTGATAACCACAATATCAAAACTAAAAGAAAAGAAGAAGAGGAGAAAAAAATACACTTTCACACTAAAAAGGAGAAAATATTCCAAAAGTAAATCCAAGCACACCGCTTCGTCCTTTAGTGGCACCTTTAAGCTCTTAAATCACATCACAATTCCTATTTAAAAATGTTTCAAATCTTGATTGCATTGATTTCTTACCTAATAGATCTTTAAAAACAATTTCCCTTCTTAATGGTGGGTCCAAATCATAGTCATGAATTATCATGATTCATGTTTAACCTCATACTAATCATGTCATTATCCAAAATACTTAACCGAAATCTAGTCATTAATCATGCATTATCTTATGAAAGATCCAGCCCTTCCAGGTAGCTTCTTGTTCATAGAGCTTGCTGACAGCTTATATTCTAGAACAGGCTATGTTTGTGCTTTTCTTTAATTCATAATTTTTAAGCAATTTCAAGATTTAGGGTCTGTTTCTTTTTCCTATTTATGCATTTTTTTCTTTTATCACAAACTTTCTAGAGAAAATAAGACAAAGTCCTTTTAGGTAAAGTTGTGATCATTTTAAAAATATTTGATGTACTTCAAAAAAAAAAATATAGATATTTTTGGCCCATCAATAAAATATTATATCAGAATATCAATAATTTTTTGCTGCTCATTTATTGTCGTCGTATCGATCTTGTCCCAAATTGTGGCATAGGACGTGACTACTATTAACATGACATTGTATGGATAGAACTCAATATTAATTCTTCATCATGAGATGTCTTAATAAAGTTGGCCTCAGGGCATGCTACATAAAAACATCCCTCCATGTCTTTCTTTGAGCAAATATATATGATGGTGTGGGGTTGGTGGGTAGGGCACCACCAGCCCCCCTAATCATGCGTTAGACTTGGGAAATACATACATTTTCCTGCAGTGTTCTTATGAGCCAACACAAAATCTATTATGGAAACGGTGGGGCACATCATTCATAACTTGGTGGCACTAATTCCTTAGTCATGGGATAATGGATTTAAGTTTTATTTATGATGATATTCAGATCAATCATACGTAGTTGCATTAAGGTATTGTCTTATTAGATTTAATAATGACTTATTTTGTTTCGAAAAGACATCGAAATAAAAACTGGAGAAAGAATTCTATAATCAAACTTCATACTCTTCAATTTCTTCAGATGAAATAAGATTTGATATTATCAATTATCAATATGATTTAAAGTTGTATACAATCAAAATCAACCATAATAACAGTCACTGTCCCACGTCACACATTGGTCGGGTATTATCCTAAAAAGACATCTCAAATGAAGGCTTAAAGAAAGAGAATCATATGTTCAAGTCTCATGTCCCTCAATTCCTAAATATGGGACAAGCCCACGATCATCAATTATCAATTAAATTCAAAATTGCACATAATCATAAACAACCATAATAATAGCATTTGTAGTCCGGTACAGGTATGAGACTACGACAACAACCCACAACGACTTGTACTCGTTTTTTATTCAAGTGCACGACTATGTAGTATAATTATGTGTGGATGAAACTCATTACACTAATTTACATCAAGCAGTCACATTTGCAGCTAAGGAATAGAAGCCCTTGTAGCTGTCAAGAAACTAACTCTTCACTCTGTCGTAGGATACGGGCACAATTATAAGGGGATGAAATTCATTACACTAACTCAGATTAAACGGTTGTATTTCCAGCACATGAATAGAAGCGGTTGAAAACTGTTGAAAACTAAAACCTCGGGTCTGTCCTAGAAAACAGGCACAGTCTCTATTAGTATGTGATGGAAATAACATGAGATGGTACTATCAATAACTCAAAGAAACACAACTGTCCTAGCCATGGGGCTCATCAGTCATCTTTTGTAAGTACTTTGCTTAATGAATAGCTGCTCACCACTGACATGTTTGGGGACCGTACTCTGATCGCTGGGCCAAATCCATTCGCTGCACCTTCGCCCACACAATTTAGTCCTGACCTGTACATTTGAGACTTCATTTCCTCACCAACAAAATTAAATAATCATGTTTCCGGAGCACACAAAATGTATTCAATCTTTACATACAGAACCAAACTTTCCATCAACTTCTAATTTATAAACTGAAATTATGCAACAATCTTAGCACTTTTGTTCATAAATATTGGTGCTTAACCTAACACAGAAGAATTCACATTATTATTTTATACTAATGAATACCACATTTCTCTTAAGGTTTTACCTACTTTCGTCTAGTGGGATTCCGGAAACATCAAGACTCCAGGGAAAAAAAGTTACCTTCTAGTTCAACTATGGGAGTCCACTACTTTCTTTAAGGTTTACTTAGGTCCATGACTTTATGCACCTTAAATTTTCCTGACACTTCCCCTTTATAGCATATGGTACCTTTGTAAGGTTCATACTGTGCCAAATTGATAGCATGAGGTAAATAAGAGGTGGAGCAGGGAAAATGAAATCTACAGTCTTTAGTCATTTTAATGAGTACAGTTCATAATTCAAGTCGTTGAATCATTGTTTACTTCATTTAATATGCAATTACTGTGATCTTTCCTATATCCTATTGCATGCAACCAAAGAAAAAGAGGCATAAAAAGAGGAGCTAAAATCCTAAACAAATGCAATTAAACAAAAAACTTTTAAGACTTACTTTTGTCTAATTTCAGGCTACATTTAGTTCACCACCACGAAACAATTGATTACATTCCAGAGAATACACAGACATAGCCTATATGATCAAGCAACCAACATTAGCAAAAAGATGAGAAATCTACCTTCTCTATTACTTCTGAACAGAAAATTTGACATTTTCCTTCTCCCAGTAGGTACTCATCTTTATCCTTATTCTTGATGGATGGATGTAATTAGTACAGCAAGTTTACCATCTATGTCCATCGCATTTAAGAAATCATAAAGCCAACAATGCATTGCCTCACCCAATTCCCTGCAAAAAAATAAAAGAAACAATAATAAAACAAATATAAATGCTAATCACAGCAGGGAAGAACCAAAGTTTACTGATGCGGACTGAAAAAATGGCCGACATCTATGATGCTGTGTGTAGGTCTTAAAATCATCATCTGCCACTATGTTTATGTTTATAAATGCTTCGAACATTATGCTAAATCTGAGTAATAACAGAGATATTGCTGCATAAACTAGAAAGTAGAAAAATAGAGCAGGTCACGTGCATGAATATAAGGAACATACTTGAACCCAGGGTCCATGAAAGGCCGATCTTCTTTATTTGATCATGCCCACAGGTAAAATCCGCGTAATTCCCAGGGCCATCTGACCATGCAGATCAACCAAACTCCAAAACATGGCTGTCTTCCCCCTTTAAGACATCAATGATTAAAGCAATGTGCAGTTTCAGCAATGATAGAAGCAATTTATGATACAGAATTCAGATTTCTTAAATTGTCAGATAAAAGTCCCTCAGAAACATCATTCCACACACATGACTATTTGATAAGCAAATCGTTAGGTCCAGAATACCAAGTCGAAAGCATCATGCCTATAGCTTGAAAATTACAAATAGAAACAAGCAACAAGTCATACTATAAGGAAATAATCAGAAATAATATCAAATTCCATTCCAATAGCTTGAAGAATGTTAAATAAGAAGCTACCACCTTACGGCCAGCATATTATCCCGAAAAGAAAACATTATGTACACACACAAAATTGACCATTCTTGAGGAATCCAGATTAAGAAAGAAGCTCGCTAAAAACAGTCAACAAAACTAGCTACTTCAGCTTCTCAGCTCTTTGAAGCACTAATCATTTTGGTGATATTCAACAACGTGAATCTGTTTAGGGAATCTGGGAATGTTCATCAGTCATCATCTTTTTGAGGCTCTTAATCAGTGCACTTGAGTCTGATAAAGCTTGTCTAACAAATGCGTGCAAGCTCCAATAAATAAAAGATTGCAAGGTAAAATTAGGTCATTCTTTGTTTCTTTTCTTTATGGAAAGTCCTTTCCTATTTGTCCTTTTGTATTTTCTGTGAGGCTGGACTAACTGGTGCAAGCCCACTTGTCCTTTCTTCACTTGAAACTGCTCCCTTTTCCTTTGAACTCTTGCCTATGGATTCATTTTGATTGTTGCCTCGTTCAACCTGAGTAGCTCACTTTTGCTCGTTACTGTCTTCTTGTCCTTTTCTTACGGCATCAGCAAGTTGCTTCTTAGATTCCACAATAATTTCCTTTACTGTCTCTTCTAGCTTATTTAGTCTTTCTTTCACCTCCAAAAGCTCTGGATTAGTTGCCACAGATGCTTTTTCTTCGGCTGCCTTGATCTCCATCTCTTTTGCTTGTGCTTCAAACTCGGCTTGTTTCTTTCTCTCCAGCTCCTGCCAACATAAACCATAAGGGAACCATCACTGCATAGCCAGATCCAAAACACATCACATGGATACTAAAATCTGTCAGAAATAATATTTATGAATGATTATGGATTTGACAGCTTCATAGAGGATTATTGAAGAGGGAAAAGTGACAAATTACCCTCTCAATTTATTAAATTCAGGCATTAAAGCATCCATGTTAGACATCTAAAATTTTGACAACTGTGTAATCTATGTGATCTAGTTTTGCATTAGGCACGTCAAATATGTCTACTTTCCTCAACAACTATTTCAGAAAGAGTTAAACACTCGATTTAAACATTTTATATTGAGCAGGGGTTGTTCTATCATTGTTTGGAAAGATAGATCATGTCAAAATACTATTGTCTTCGCACATAATATCCTCATATCATATGTTAAAAGGTTTCATATATCTGATTTTTGAAATCACAGATTATGCAATGTTTTTAAAACCATGATTGGTGATCAAACTATCTGGCTAACTAATTCCCTGGGTAACTTGGCCATCCAGTTGACTTAATTTCAAAAAGCTGGTTGACCCCGACTAGATTATACCTTATATATATATATATATATATATATATCATCTATATTATGAGTTCACTACAAATAATTAAATACTATACTATATATATGCCATAACTATGTTAGGGACAATATAGAACATATATGTGTACAAATCTATGTATATTACTGATATGGGATAATCCAGTAAGCCCAACAGGCCCAACTTCAAATGAGACAGCTCATGAGACCCAACATCATACGAGATAATCCAGTGGGCCCAACTTCAGACGAAACCACCTATGAAGCCCAAAGACACATCTATCCAGTCGACCGGTATCGACCTCATTTGGTAAGCCCCGCGGTCGACCCGTATCGACCTAAGGGCCATTTTAGAAGTTTTAACATTCAAATCCAGTCGACATGAATCGACCTCTGGGTATAAACTGGACAGGTCGAACCCCTCGGCACTAATGACACGTGGCAGCTGATGTGACTGTTGCCAACTGATGTAACCGTTGCTGCCAACAACTCCAACAACCCTGCCAACAACTCTGGCAGGGACGTGCTCCTACTAGCATGGTTATCCGGAAAAACAGGAGATTGCGCTACCTGGCACAGTACCGGGATCTGAATAAAGAATAACTCCCAACCCCCTATCATAGAAAAAGCCAAGTACACCTGATAAGGGTACTTGGGTAAAATCACGCCCACAGTAGGCTATAAATACTACGCACCACCACGCTCAAGGTAATGCTATTTACACTATTCACTACATACTCTCTCTATATTCTCCGATCTATCGGAAACTAACTTGAGCGTCGAAATGCCTTAACCGGGGGCCTCTCGGCTAGTTGACGTGTGTTCTTGGTTACAGATCTCAAACTCAAAATAACTTGAATCAACCGGAGTACTTGACCCTCCATCTCTCAGCACCATCATTTGGCGCTATTTGTGGAAATATTTGAGATTGCAGCGAAAAATAGTGAACACACGTAGAGTAACATCTGGGAGGAAGGAGAACCGGAGGTCTACTTCCCCACCATTCCCTAATCCCCAGCAACACACAAATATTCCGATCACCACCACCCCCCAGGAACAGCTGGTGACGCTATTCATTTCCCAGCTAATGCAAATGATCAATAAGCAGATTTCCGTCCAAATATCGGTTCAGTTATCCACTGTCCTGAACAGGCACACCTTAGTGTCTGCCCCCACCACCAGCGCAGCTCCGCAGCCGCCACCGCTGGAAAACAGACCCTGGGAGCACAGCCCCTCCCACCACGAAGCCAGGCAACCACTTGCCAGGCGCAAAGCCAGTCCCAGACATCCACCAGTGGAGAAAAGACGCCCAGAACCGCGCGAGGAGGTGGCGGACTCTGAGGATCATATTTGACCTAATCGAGCCCCGCAGTGCGATAGGGTCGAACGCCCAAACCGTGACTGTCGCGAGGATCGTGGAGAATCTCCAAATTTGGCGCATCGGCCCAATCGAGCCCTGTAACGCGACAAGGCCGAACGCATTAGATTTACCTCCCAGGCAGACCAGGACGAGTGGGAAGAAGTTTCCCATCAGGTGCAGAAGCTGAACAGACGTCTCGATGAGATCTCGAGGAGAAACACCGATAAAGCACCAAATATGGACACTCTCCAAAGATCTCGTTGGGACAGAGGATCACCGTTCATTCAAAAGATCATCGACGAGCGAATCGCCGTGGACGCCAAAATTCCGACTGGTCTCCCGAGGTATGATGGCTCCACCAACTCCAACGAGCACCTAATGCAGTTTGAACATATGATGCAGCTGCATGGTCACAATG
>JACGDI010005751.1:487079-524778 GCA_014898725.1 Jacaranda copaia
AGGCCCAGAAAACTGACGGAGACAGAAGCCATGAAAAAGTCAAAGAAGTACTGCGACTTTCACAAATAGAAAGGACATGACACTGATGAGTGCTTCAACCTCCAGGACGAGATTGAAAGATTAATCAAACAGGGCCATTTGAAAAAATACATAACCGTGGAGGCCAGAGCTGAAGGGGGCAAAACCGACCAGATTCCCCGCAGAAAAAGATTGGTTAGCCCCAGGAGAGAGGATAAAGGAAAAATCCAGTAGGCCCAACAGGCCCAACTTCAAATGAGACAGCCCATGAGACCCAACATCATACGGGATAATCCAGTGGGCCCAACAGGCCCAACTTCAGATGAAACCGCCTATGAAGCCCAAAGGCACATCTATTTGATCGATCGATATCGACCTCATTTGGTAAGCCCCGCGGTCGACCTATATCAACCTAAGGGCCATTTCAGAAGTTTTAACATTCAAGTCCAGTCAACATGAATCGACCTCTGAGTATAAGCTGGACAGGTCGAACCCCTCGGCACTGATGACACGTGGCAGCTGATATGACCGCTGCCAACTGATGTAACCGCTGCTGCCAACAACTCCAACAACCCCGCCAACAACTCTGGCAGGGACGTGCTCCTACTAGCACGGTTATCCGGGAAAACAGAAGATTGTACCATCTGGCACAGTATCGGGAACTTGATAAAGAATGACTCCCAACCCCCTATCATGGAAAAAGCCAAGTACACCTGATAAGGGTACTTGGGTAAAATCACGCCCACAGCAGGCTATAAATACTACAAGCACCACCACGCTCAAGGTAATGGCATTTACACTATTCACTACATACTCTCTCTATATTCTTCAATCTACCGGAAACTAACTTGAGCGTCGAAGTGCCTTAATCGGGGGCCTCTCGGCTAGTTGACGTGTGTTCTTGGTTGCAGATCTCAAGCCCAAAATAACTTGAATCAATCGAAGTACTTGACCCTCCAGCTCTCAGCACCATCAATTACCTTTTACAACATTTACAATATAGCTGGTTGTGGAATACTGTAAAATTTTCATCCAACAATTCATACTCACTCCATTCATTCATATTCATTTTCATTGATTAATTCAAGTTTTTTTTAACATGAAAGCATTTCCAAACCCTACTTTTCCTTCACTTCACAGCAGCCCACACCCCAAGGCTTCACCTCCAGAACCACCACCATATCCCCTTCTTCTCCAATCTCCATCCACCAGTTCCATTGCCATTTTCCTATCAATCACCAACACTATGAAGAAAAGGGGGAAGTTGGGGAGGGAGGGGTAATGGCGAGAGATAGCATATCAAAGTCCACAACCGGGAGTCCTTCAGTCATTTGGCTAGGTAATGCTGGGTCTCCCATGCCTTCTGGTTTTGGCCGGTTCACCATGGGTCATAGGACAAACCATTTTAGTGTATAACTTACTGGCCCCAAACTGCTTCGTAGTTTAACCAGTCCCGAAGGTTTAAAAAAAAAATTCTGCATACTCAGTGTCATTTTTTACCTTGCATATTCATATATAAGAAATGAAAATGCATTTTGAGTGGAATGATATTTTCATTTCCTCAAAATATCTCTCAAAATAAACTTTCATTCTCCAAAGCCTTTCTCTCATAATTATATACATTTCAATCATTATATTTCTCAATAAAATATATATCACAATCATTGCAAAAATCATAGACATTTAAATTTATATCTTGCCATCATTACATAAATTTATAAATAAATTCAATCATATGTGATATCAATATAGCACATATTACTATAAAAGTTTGATGCAATATCATTAGTTAGACAAAACTCGATACGTAAATATCATGAAAAGTTATTTACACTAGAAAATTCGCCTAGAAATGGTTCTTTCAAATGTGTTCTCCTTGAAAATACATCAGATCAATTATTCTTAACAACTAATCTAAACACATTTTCATTCCCAGCGCATTCCTTGGCACAACACCTAGAAACACATCCTTCAAAATGGTCATGTTCCAACCCACATTGATAAAATACTAAATGAGCGATCAACTTATAAGTTTTGGCCAAAGAACCTATATGCATCCATTGAATATCCATATTGGGTAACTTGATCATAGCCTAATTTTGTAACGCACTGGATATGTTCAGAGGCAATTTTCACGTCCAATGGCTCCTGGACCTAGTGTATCAAAGTCAAACACCAACTGAAATATTGGAAGTTAAGTGCTACAAAGAACAGAGTGCCATATATGTGTGAGCCACCACTTGAACTAGCAGGGCAAAGTGCTACACACACGGGAACCTCCTCTACAATCCTAATGTTGGGTGATTAATGATGTACTTTGCCATGACACAATGAGGATGGCGTGCTCAAATGCAGGGTGATTGCAATATCACATCTTCCATTGATAAAATACTGAAAAAACGACCACACTAGCTTTAGTTGATGAATCTACATGCATTCATTAGATATCCTTTTGGAGAAAGTTGATCATAGTTTAATTTCACAATGCACTTGGTGGGTTTAGGAGCAATTTCAGCATCCAACAAGCTTATGAATCTAGTGCGTGACAAAAATATTTCTTCCAAAATACTAAAACTAATGATACACATAGTGAGTGCATTCATGTAACTTCCCATCTTGTGTTAAGTAACCAATATGTTGAAAGGCACCCATGAAAAGAGAAGACCTATCAAATATATTATATCTATATCAATCTTTCTCTATATATATGTGTGTGTGGGTGGGTGTTGGTTACTTTTTTCTATATTCCAACACTACCTTCAAAGTGGCAAATCCTAAAGTAGAGTGAAATTGTGGGAAATGTTTGGCATTCTATGTTTGGCATTCTTTTCCTCCTCTAAGTAAATCTTAACAAATCAAAGTCACCTCAATCTTAATTCAATCTTACATCTTGTAGAGGGCAATCCACATAAGAAGTGACACAAAAACAATTTGGTTTTTATCCAAATCCAAAAGCAAGATGTTTAAACTTTTTTCTACTATCACTTTTTAAATAATTCGTTTCTATCCGAACAGTAAAAAGTTAACTTCACTTTTTTTAATTTAAAATTGTTCATTGTCCTACTAAGTCTAGCCAATTTTACGTGGAACATGCCATTTCTATAGAAAGCATAATGGGAGCAAATATAATCTTTCTGTTTCCGTTAAAGAATTCAGGCAATTTAAAGCAACAGCACAATCTCATCATATTCCAAATTATCTTTAGAAATTCTTGCCTGAATGAGATTCTTACATGCTCCTTGAAATTCACCAAGCATTCAAACTTTGATGAATTTTGCTAATTGGAAAGGAGAGAGTAGAGAGGTTGAGAGTCACAGATAAAGGTAGAATAAGCATTTAAGCCATACTTTCGTAAACGTCAACAAATGTTAAGTAACTTTTAACAATATAGATGTCTAATAATTCTGGGATGACCACAGGCTAAGTTTAAGAAAATAGGTTGTGGAAACTATACAACCAATTCATGTGCAGAACCTGTCTTAATACAATAACTTAGACAGGAATCTAAATACTTTGTTGCAAATGCAAACTTGAAATCACAACTTTCCTAAGATCTTAAGCATAAGTATTAGATTCAGCGGATCTAATCTGAAAGTCCAGAGCAAAATGGTAGCCACTCAAAAATGGTATCTGTTTCATGAGATTGAAATTACTTTCCTAATGCAAAAGCATACCATAGCATGTAAGTTTTACTTTCAAAGAAAAATCAGAAGAAATAAAGGGCCTGAAAATATCTTAAAATTCCTCCAGTGAATGCATACACCAAGCACCTAATCTTTCTTCACTTCTTCAACAATAAAAGATCTCATTAGATATTTTCATTTACCGGACACTTCTTAAATATTTTCCTTCTTCAACAATTCATCATTCACTTAATCCATGAAACAGACATTGACTTTGGACAGATAGGATAACATAGATATCTATTGACTTCACTATCATACACCACCTTCCATTTTTTAATAGAGAGGTGCCGTGATCATTTCAGAAAACAGAAATTCAACCGAAAAAAATCATGATAAATATAAAAAATAAATCATACCGCATCCATTTTTCTCATTTCACTGCGAGCGTACTGTGCTACGAGATATACAGCTGGCACAGAAATTCATAGAAATTGTCATTAATCAGAACGAAAGCCAAACCCAAGTCGAACTTGCAACATAAATGACAAGAACCGTTTTTCAGATGAATAAAATGAGGTACCCAATGATGGCAAGCAAACAAAGAAGAGCTGTACCAGGTGGAAATCAAACCTAAAGACCATCAAAAAATTACATACATTAAATGTAGTGATCATAATAACAAAATGTGCTTCCAGAGCCCGTAACACAAAAACTACCAACGAAATCAAACTGTTCAACGAAATGCTTGACAGAAAACAGAAATCATACCCAAACTTCTTCTTCTTGGGCGGTTCGGAGAAGAGAATTTTTGCGGCCTTCATGAAATCGAGGTTGTCTAGAGCTTTGTATTGTTCATTGTAATTACTCAATGAAGGGGAGGAAGAAGACCCATTTTTGCTGCTACTGCTACTGTTGCTAGTGGCGGTGGCTCTCTTATTGTGGCTGGAGGAGCAAATGGTTCGGGCTGAATAGCATTTGAGCCCGTTTGAAGATGGGATCCGATTCAAAATACGCTTCCCTCTAAGAATTATTCCCATATCTTCTGGTCAACAGTTCACCAGAATAACGAACCGTTGCACAAGAAAGAGAAGAGCAGCAGACTGAAGAAAATGTAATTGCGTGGGCTTTTGAGGATAGGAGCTTGTTTTGGGCCTTGAATTGGGCCACACAATATGACCATAGTAAACTAATGGTCTGAAACTGTGAATGTTTTTGTCAAGCAACTGGTGTGGGCCCAATTTAGAGTAAAATTGGTATTTTTGAGGGATGATTGGTCTTATTTAAGGTTGTTAATGAATTGGATTCAAATCTGATCATGCTAAATTCAAGTTGAAATTTAAAAGTGATATATTAGATTCAAATTCGATCTAAGATCTATCGAATTTGTAGTTAGTATAACCATTTTCGAATCTAAATAAAAGTCGGATATCGGTCGAATATCTAAAAAAATTCAAATCCGAATATTTCAAAAATCATCATATATTTATTATTTTTCTAAAAATTTAGTAAAGTCTAAATTCAAAACTTTCATCCTTAAAAAAAATACACAATAAATTAATAAATAAATTTTCTAATCTATTTATCACTTAAAAGCAACAATAGAATTTAACTCAATCACATTCATTTACCAGATCATTATATTTTAGGTTCAATTGCTAATAATAGTACTTATTTGATATTATAAATACATAGTTATATATGATTCTTAATCAATTAACTATAAATTCAAAGTTCTATAAAAAAAAAAACTCATTCTAATCAAATCGAGATTTGTATTATATTCTTCCTATATTATGGCATTCGGTTCTTATTCATTAGTCTTCCCACATAATTTTTTGTTATAAAAATTGAAAAATAAGTGATATAATTATGATGTAAATAAGCTCAAAATTTAACAATTTATATGAAAAACACATAATTTTATATATTGCATAAGAGTTCATTACTTCTTTCATCCAAATATATATTTGGACATTACTATAGGACTATGTGTATATATATATGTATAATATTAAATGTATTCGAATTCGAATTATTAATGGATCGGCTCGAGCCACTTTAATCGGATCATATCCATTGAATCTTTTATCTATTAAAGATCTTAAATAATCGAATCGAATTCGAATTAAAATCCGCTCCATTGACAGCCTTAATCTTATTGACTTTAACAATAATTTTGCAGACCAGAGAATAAGAAATTGAATAATAAAAACTAGATCTTTAATAGGATTTTGATACGAAATATGGCTCTAGAAAATATTCTATTGGGAAAAATGCCAAATAAGAATTATTTCAAAATGAAGCTAGTGGGGATTGGAACATCAATCACGTAAATCTTGTATTATGTATATTTTCATTTGTCGCATTATTTTCTTCTAATGATCCTAGATTGTATTTTTTTCTCTAAAGAAAAAGATAAGGGTGCAATTTACCCATGTCATATACGTATTATGATATTAGATTTTGTTGCCATCTATCCCATATTTTGAAAATCGGATTAGATCAGTCGGTTTAATCGGTCAAACCAATAATCGGTGGCCAGTCCAATTCAATTAAAGCGTATGAATCGATAGAGATCAAAATCAATTGAATACCGATCAAAATCGAACCTGTTCAATCAGTTTTTTTTTTTTTTTTGAAAATTTTACATTTTTTAAAAAGAAAAAAAAGTGAAAAAGAAAAGAGAAATTATAAGTTAAAGATGATGATTAAAGATTTTGGACATGTAAGTTTTTAAAATATAAATTTATTTTTTTGAAATTTAATAAAACAGTAGTTATATGTAAATACTTATGTTAATTTGTTGTTTTGTTTTGTTTAATCTCTTTTAAATTATGTTGAATATTTAGTGTAGAAGAATGTATTTTTACTTTGAGTTAAAGCAAGAAACGAATGATTATTTAAATTAATATAAAATATTATTTTTTATTTATTTATAGTTGATAAAATGTGAAATAGTATTATTTTCTGAAAAAAAGTACTTAAAATTAAGTTGAATTTTTTTTCAAATAATATTTTTTTATATCAATTGAAAGTTTTATTTTTTTGTAATATTAAAATATTATATATATATTTATAAAATTAAATATAATTATTACGTTATTATAACATCATGGCGGTTTGACCGCTATTGAACCATTTGAATCAATAACAAGTAAGGTTACCAATTCATTGTTCGGTCTGATTTTGAAAATATTGCATCTATCGCATTATTTTCTTCTAATAACCTTAGATTTTGTTATGCAACTTTTTTTAAACGAACCAATTAACATTAAAATAGTGTTTTGCTAAACTTATTTAAAGATTTTTATAATTCCTACATCTTATAAATTATTTTTAAATTTTACAAGATATTAGATCTTTTTTTTTAAATAAGTTCTTAAAGTGTTTGAATAAAATAAGATTTTGGAACTTATAAGATATTAGAAATGAAAATTTATAATTAAATGATTAAAATTAAGATAGCTTATTAAAATTTTAAAAATAAGTTTGAAACTCCTTATTTTTTTTCAAAAAACGTTTATAAACTCCTAGGCTTTGTTTGGTTACATTCTCCCAGAACAAAATTATTTTGGGAGAATATAACCAAGCATATGCCTTCCTTTTCTCCCAAAATAATTCCTAAAATGACCAGACTATCCTTGCAATGTAATTAGCAAATGACCAAAAATCATATATTTTTTACATAACAATCATTACCATCATATATATATATATATATATATATATTTATATATCATAATATTTTATTATTATATCATAATAAAAATACCACTAAAATTCATTTACAATAAAAAGACATTGATTTGACTGCTACAGTAGAATTTGTATCCCCCAAAACATAAACAAACATATCAAATTTTTTCAAAATAATTTTCTTACTGTTCCCAAATTATAAACAAATATATATCACATTCTCTAATATAAATTTCACATTCTCCAACCCCACTACCAAAACTCATTCTCCAAAAACATATAATCCAAAATACATAATTTGTAAACAAACATTACCCTAATATCTTATTTTAGAAATTTGTAAGTTTTTTTTAAAAATAATTTATGATACACTTTTTGACATTTTATAAGTTGTCAAACATTTTGTAAGATGTTTTGAGGAATTTATAAACTCACTCAAGCACCCTCTAAATTAGATATGTCTGAATTTTGGTTGGATATGAACTTAAATTTTTAATTTTTGGACCTTAATTTTTCGAATGTCATCGATTTGATTGAAATATCATTGTCCATTACGTGAAAGAAATTTCGAGTTTGAATTTAACCGTCCCCTATCTTATCGAAGTATATTTATGTGTATAAAATAAAACTTTTTGTACTGAATAAAATTTTATTATCAACTTCTACAAAACTTTTAAATAGTCAAGTTGTATTGAATGATTTTCTGCCATAACAAAATTTGGAAATCCTCACATTATTACTATTAAGTATTTTCATATGCAAAATCACATCACTTAGGATTTTAGGTAATGAAATTGAACTAGAAACCATAAGTAAGTCAAAAATAGCAAACCATGAATGTGGAAATATAGGATTGCCCTAACTAGTGTTACCAAAGGGTTTTTTTGGGTCCTTTACCTAATTTATACGTAAGGGTACGACCAAATCAAATGTCTTCTAACTTTCGTTCAAATTATTAGCGGAAACAGAAAACAACTCTTTATTTCAAACAACACACACACACACACAAAGAAAAAGGAAAAAGGGAAAAAAAATCATTGCCAAGAAGCAAAAAATTTTAGATCCACCAATGTCCCACACACCACATTTCCTTAACCTTATCACAGTAATTATTTATCGGTCTATGACACTACTCCCTCCGCTAAACTCATAAGCAATGTGTTTTCATATACACATACTAAAGATTCATTATATTTTAAATTACAAACTCTTCATAAATTTATTTTCACCTTTCTAGAAAAATTTTTTACTTAAAAATAAAAATAAAAATACTTATTAAAATATGTAAAAAAGACTTCTAACCTTTTCATGTCATTATAATATTATATTATATTATTAGAAAATGCATATTTATATCTCACGACCATCATTATAGTATAAATACACGTTTAATGATATATCATTATATAAATAAATATATATATATATATATAATATTTTAAAATTTTAATATGACACTATTAATTAAATAATTTTTTTAATAAAAAGACATGCATCACGTACCAACTATAAGTATGGATACATTTTTTGTGGTACAAAACTTTCTATAACCATGAGAAGTACCCTACTTTATAGTTATTATAAGTGCTATTGAATTACTAATGTACTTAATTGAAGATAACCGCAACCTTAAAATTTGTTAATGTAGTATTTGAATATCTTCGACTTTAACCAAGAAATGAAAGAGTGTTGAACATAAATAATTGGATAATATTTGATTTCTCAAGTAAAATTTTCATTTTTCATGCATTCTCAAACTCCATTAGTAACATATATGTTCTATATCCTAAAACGCACATATCATCTATTAATATTTCATTTTGCAAAACTCTAATACAAAACTTAATTTGCTAATTTTTTTTCAAAAATTACCATCTTATTTAAAATATAAATTCATAATTTTATTACATTAAAAAATATTATCTTTTGATTAAACATATTAATTTTTATAATATTGAGATAGAGGGACTATACAACTGTCGAAGATGAGTAACCGAATAAAATTTATTTCCACAAGTCAAAATTTTCATTTTTCACATATATTTTTCAAAATCATTATGCTAAAATACACATATCATCTATTTGATATTTCTTTTCACAAAGTTTGAATATGACACCTATTTTGTTAAATTTTTAGAAAAAAACTACCATATTATTTAAAAATATAAATTCATAATTTTATAATATTAAAAAATTGGATTAAATATATTACTTTTGTAATATTGAGATGGAGGAAGTGTGCAGTCGGATCGGAGGCTGAACATAATGTACATTATTATACACTCTCCCACTGCACCTCATGATGAGTACACGTTACTCTCTCCGAGGACAAGAATTTTTTTCAAATTTTAAAAAATTAGAATTGGATCACACCAGCTCAGATTCCAACCAATCACCTCCCTCTTTTGCAGCAATTCCCTCAAAACTTCTATCCCCAATATTTTTAAATTTTCTCCCAGATTTTTATTTAAGCTCTAAATGCTTCCGCCAAAAGTTGACTCTGGGGCACTGATATGCCGCCGCCGGTGAATACATCATAATTTCAAGTTTTTCAGTTCAGTCTCTTGAGTTCTTCTTCTTTCTTCTTTCATTTCTTTGGTCGTCTTTTAGGATATAGAGAAATTGAGTTTTAGTTGATTTGCAATGTTATGCCGGAAAAGTTCAGTCAAAAGTAGTGGCGGCGGCGGCGGCGGCTGTTCGGTGCCGGTGCATCTCAACGTGTATGATCTTACCTCCATTAATGGCTACGCTTACTGGCTTGGCCTCGGAGTCTACCATTCCGGCGTTCAAGGTTTGTATGAGTTCAAGTTCCGATGATCTTCTTTGCCCAATCATAAATCAGATCTCAATTTGACTGTATTTAATTTCATTGAGTAGCTTCTGGATTTGGTTTTCTGTAGTTCCAAACCGTGCAAGTTTATCTGAGTTTTGTGGAATTGGGGATTTTTGGCAGTTCATGGAGTGGAGTATGCATTTGGAGCACATGAGTATCCCACGACTGGGATCTTTGAGGGGGAGCCGAAACAGTGCGATGGGTTCAGATTCAGGAAGTCAATTTTTATAGGATTTACTGATATGAGTCCTCGAGAGGTGAGAGGAGTTATGGAGGAGCTTGCGGAAAAATACAGAGGAGATGCATATAATTTGATTACCAAGAACTGCAACCATTTCTGCAATGATGCCTGCATTAGACTCACTGGGAATCCCATCCCAAATTGGGTTAATCGCCTTGCCAGAATTGGTAAGCGCTCATTCCATAGATGTGTCTTGATGTTCTTTCAATCCATGGGGAGCAACATGTATTTGCTTTTCACTATTGTTATATTTGTTAAGTAAGATAGATGAAATTTGAAAATTAGTAAAGGAAATGAATTGAAAATAGATTTGTATGTAGATTATGAAAGGAAAGTAATAATTATATAGGGTTTAGTAAGTTATAGTTGGAGAGGGATAGTAATAATGAAGAAAAGAAAAGAAATATATAAATTATTTAGAGAAGATAAGTAAATTATTGAAAAATGTATTTTAAAATAAAAATAATTTGAAATATTAATAAAAATAATAATAAATTATTGATAATTTATTTTGAAATAATAAAAATTGTTGAAAATAAACATAAAACATAACCAAACTGGCCCTAAAACTTTTTTAAGTAGTATTATTGATTTTGGCGCAGCCAATAGTGTGTGTTAAAATTGTTATAGAATAATATAAATAAAATATTTAATTATGTTATTAAAAAATACTATATTTTTTAATAATTTACTTGAATATTTATAATAAACAAAAAGAAAATGTTAATAACCAGAGAGGGAGGAAAAAAATAGCACATAGAGGAGAGGTGAATGGAAAAACTATTTTGTTATTATCTTATAAAGCATAGCTAATTTTTCTCAACTCACTAAGTAATATATCAACCCAGTTATTTTAAGCCTATGACACTTTATAAATAATTAACGATTTTGATACACTAATAAAAGGTTTATAGTATAATATAAATAAAATGTTTACCATATCTGTTTAATAATTTAATGTATTCATTTGAATTTTTAGATTAAGGGATATAGATTTTAGATAAATAAAAAGGAAAAATCATAATAAAGTGGTAGTCGTGGGATTATAAAGTGGCAATAATTGATAGTAAATATTAATTAATTTGAGAATTAAAAAATAATATTAAAAATATCACTAAAAAATACATTACAAGGAGATTAATACTTCAGTTAAGGATGTATAACTCAACCGAGTATTTTAGTATATAATGAGACCCACGCGCGACTGCTCATGTTTGTACATTTCTAAGAAATTGTTATATTCGCAGTCCTCTTATACCCTTTTTTTTCATCATCATCAACAATAAAAACTCACCAATATCTCTCCACAATAATGATGTCTGTTAATCATATATCAAGTGGATTCCCCTGGAAGTGATTGACAGAGCATCAAGTTCTTGATCTTTATTCCTTCTGCTTGCTTCCAGACATCAAAATTTTGCTAAGGACAAATTTCTTCTCTTAGGTTTTCTCTGCAAATGTATCATTCCGGTTAACCTAAACTCCACAAAAGTTCGTCACCACAAAGTAGAAGATAAAGTCTGTGAAGTGGAGAAGAAGAAACTCACAAGCCGCTCAAACAGGTTCACTAATTCATCTACAAATTCTTCGTCATCTTCTTCGTGCTCTCCTCCTCTTCATCCCCCTCCTTCCGTTCGCAGAAGCCCTTTGCCCCCATTGTCGCCCTTGGTGCCTGATTCTAATACAAATTAAAAGTCTCGAATGAGGCAAATTTTTACAGAGCGAAATATATGTTGCCATTGATTTATTTTTGTTTTTTTCCTTAATGCTGAGACGCCTGGCAAGAGGATGGCCCGAAAAATTTGTAAATTTGTAATCTACATGGACCTTTTTCTTTACTTTGAAAATGAGTGACAATTAGGGGAGTTCTTCAATTTTGTTCTAGAGAACAAAAATAAGTTCATGAAGCTTGTTGCATCCAATTATCTAAGCAATTCAATTCATTTCTTACACTAGTATACATTTTGAAAATTTTATTATTGTATCAACATGATAAATTTGTTAAAAAAAGGTGTTAAAAGGGTTGAGACGAATGTATAACCAAAATTCCTGGCAGGTAATGGGCATTCTTAACTAATGTTGAAGCGACCATGCGCAAAGCCTTATCTTCTTAATTAGTAAGATCCAATAGGTTTGTCGATCTTAAAAGCTGCACATTTATAATAGACATAGAAATTATCTTAATTCATCCTAGTGTGGTCGAGTTTTGGAAGACGATCAACATGAACGGTTGCAATAAGATTTCAATATAGAATAGAAATTAACTTTTTTGATTTATTTCATCCAGGAGGCACCTTCCTCCATGATCTTAAATCAGAAATTTTTTTTCAAAAAATGACAGATCTATTTATTTGATCAATAACCTAATACAAATTTTATAAAGTAGGGTAAACAGCACCAAATAATAAATTAGAAAATTCATCAAATCATTGCCACAGTTCATTCTTCAGCATAGCTGTGAGAATATGCGCCTCAAAAAGCCATATGTTTTCTTCTAGCTGCTTTTGTTGAATCAAGGCACCTTTTCTTCATTTACCTACCGTTGGACTTATTTTGTCCCCAAACTTTTCGTCTTTAGCATGTTCAAGTCCACAGAATACCTGCACCCAGGACCCACTTTTAGTACGCAACAATCAAAATCCACCACCATTATCAAATCTCATTAAAGCTGATTCTGGCAAAATATGGAGATCATATGATAACTTATATCAAAACTCAAGGGAATTTGTTCATACAAGGAGGAAAGGTTCTCAAAAGAAGGATGCTAGATATGAGTGCTAGAAATACAGAAGCACTTTCAGTCTATAAATATTTCTTAGCTTCTTATTTAAAGTGAAAATATAAGAAGATGACCAATTTTAATTGCTAAAATAAATAGCTGGAGGTCTGGACAGAAGTAGAAACTAAGCCTTAATCCCTGTATTTTGGCACCCTGAAAGAATGTCCAATCACGATATCAGCAAAATGCGTGGCACTTGGGTGCAAGGACAATTTAGATAAATTTGTCACCTTGACTGAGAGTATCGGTGCAGGCAATGATCTGACTGCGACAAATGGCACCAAAATTAGCCTCGCTTAGATCTTAACCAGTCGACAAAATTGTCCAGGATCCAGGGCCATGCAAGATCTGGACCATAATTGCTAAGATCCGGAAAGCTGATCTGTTACAATATCACCAATCATGAGACTAGGATTAATTTCTCCATCCGATTACATAATCCAGAGTTGAGGTTTCTCAGCTTGTCTGGACTCCAGGGTAGAATAAACTGTTTGATTTGTGGAATATGGTTATAAGGGCAAACGGTACATAAGAACTTAAAAAGACAGTTTCGTCAAATAAAATGGTAAAGAATGTCCAGAAACTTTGGGATCTCCATCCAGTTTGAGAGTCATCAGTCATCCCTGGTACCATCTAGATTTTTGCATTATTTGAAAATATTAGACTATTGGTTGTTCTGGAAAACGTGAAGCATCGAATGACCTCGTTGCAGAAGCGATAGAACCCCATCCACTGATCCATGTTAATGACCTTGTAATCAATTTGTATCTGCAATCAGCCATAAAGTGCACATATAGCGAGTATTTCAGATCATGTTTCTGCATTCTACCATATTCAAATATGATGAGTATTCTTATTCTAACATTTCATTCAAGCAAACTCCTTTCTACACATCCATAATTTCTTTCAATTTTTTCCCACTTGTTCCGTGTATCTTCTGCATATTCTGCAACTATATGATTTTTCGGGACTCTTTGCTATTCCTTTCTTTGCGGGGTTGGGGGTTGGGGTTGGGGTTGGGGTTGGGGTTAACACTGTACATTTGCCCAACCAGTTGGTTTTAACATGAGCTAAATGGATCAAACCAAATGCTACTCAGAAATCTAAATCATGATTGCATGACCAATTGGTGGAAAATGAGAGTTGCTAAACAGAATTACAAGACATTAAAAATCCAAACCTTCAGATACTGAATAAGTGCATCCACTTGAGGACGAAATTGTGATCCTAGACCAAGATCCAGCAGAAGACAAATACTTTCAATTTCTACACTTTTCTGCTTCTCCTCTGGAAGAACATTGAATCAACCAAGTAAGCAGCAGGACCTAAGCCTCCAAAAATTATTTCCACAAGTTGGTCTAGGTAAGATACCAGTCAGGCAATATCTAAAGTCATAAGAGTAGAAATCAGCAAAGTTTGATGGCCTTCTGACCTTTTGACAGAAAAAAAAAAAGGGTAGATCAACTAAAAGTACTAGTTATCATTTTCAATCTCATATCAACACTGTGAAGGCCATCAATAACCCAGTGGAACTTGTATTTCTATTTTAAATGCAGAATGTTGACGTAAAGCATACCTCTTTCTCAAGATCTAGAAACACCTTCTTGAGTTTAAGTATTGTATCAGCTCTCAGCCCTTTAAGGCCTCTTCGTCACTCATCCTAACAAGACGTTGTATAGATAAGCATTTACAAATGGATAAGTTCTTTAGAAAGATGTGTTTGCACGAGAGACAGACTGGGTTGGGGAAACAAACAAAAGAAAATATCAAACTGCATCAAGTATCTTTCAGGAAACATGAATGCAACTATCTATAAAGGATATATATGCAAGCCACACAGACAAGTGCTAAGTTGAAATGTATAAGAAACCATGGCTAAATAACTAGACTCGACGAATCCAACAAAGGGAGAAAAAGATCATCATATGCCAGATTAAAGACATTAAAATGCAACAATGAAGCATGGTTCATGTAGTGAGGACTCTGAAGTCTGAAGTCATTAAGGATTCATCAGAGAACTAATCTTACGAGGGTAAAGTATCCTTGTTTCTCTGCTTGCATTTTCCTAACATCAAAATCACCAGAGTCAATTGCCAATATAGAAGATATCAATTATACACAAAACAAATATAACAAACTCACCAAGCAAGCATTAGTATCCGCACATCAGTGTGGTCAACTTCCAAGTCTCTGCAGAGGGACTCAATTCCTTCTGGACTGCTCACAACAGATTCCAAAACAGACACAACCAAGAAAATATGAGGAACACAAGAAAGACAAACGTAAAACTGCAATAACAAATCAAAATCGACTATTGACTCTACTGATTGCAGAAAATTATCTTGCAAGTTCCATGAACTTAAAAGCAAGAGTAAAATGATTGAATTGTTTTCGAGTGCAAACCAATTGCTAGAGAATGGTGTGACTTTTATAAGATCTACTTTTCTTAAATGCTAGCAGGTTCATAGCACCAGAGCTTTATTATGAGTCAGAGACAATCAAACAAGATTGTCTTTTCTCCTCTTACCAAATAATTAGAGTTATTTCTGTTAAGGAAAACTAGAGGAAAATAAATTTCTAGGACCCTCGATATTAAACTGCACTTTCCAACTTCTATACGTCACAACTCACAGGAATAGTGAAATAGACAGGGGAAAGGGGGAGTTAAGACGAAAGGATATGGAAAAAGGACAGTCAAGGAATAATCATCACATAACTCTATGCTTCATTTGTTTCTACGATTTAAAGAGAGGGCATTAAAGAGAAAGAAAGAACGAAGAGGAGGGGGGGGAACATTTTTATCAAATTCCCTTTCCAAAAACATGTGTTCTAACGTCAAATATTTTTTATGCAGTTCAATCTCTTGAATTCAGGAATATAACTTTATGCATTAACAAATTAATGGATCATTTTCCTTAATGTTTCTGCACTCAAAAACAAGATCCAAATGGAGTATTAACATAAATTTTGAGTGTCGGTGGGGGGACAGGCGCTCGCAACCATGAACTTCACTACAGAAAGCACAGAAATAGCAGACGTACAAAACCTCCAATAAGATCTATTCATCATCACAAATGAAGGATACTTACTCGATCATACCAGAAGAACTGCTAGCATATGAACAGAAAAGTTGATCAATTCGCCCCAGTTCTTTCGAAGCTGCTTTACCAGAAGCTGAAGGAAAATAAAACATGCTTAACAGTAAGGGACTGTAACAGATAGTTTAAAGGAAATGCAAAAATCACAAAATTCGAAGACATAACAGTTCTTGACATGTTTTTGCTTTATACCCATATGTTTTTGCCTTTTGTTTTTCTTAATATTTATCTAGTCATTCAGACAAATATAGATTGTATAAGTTCTCTACTTATCAAACTGGAAAGAAAAAGTTAGTATTGTGTTTATGATACATGACAAGCGCGCATTTCGAGGTGATTCTTATCTGATGCTTTTGCAATCTTACTAGTGTGAAAAAGAAACTCTTTTGTTAGGATTTGTAATCTCTTCACAGACATCCACACTAACACATTTTACAGAGGCTTCAACTCTACAACCACCAGAGTGTTAGCAAACTCTTGAGAGTAAGCACCTTCTGGCAACCCCATCATCCACTTCAGTACAGTATATATCCTTCCCCAGCTCCTGCATTTCTGTGGTCATTGTAGCTAATTAACATGAGAAATCACCATATTATGATCGCTTAGGCTCATTACATACTTTTCCTCTCTTCAAAGTGTGTAACAAAATATATCAACCCACTATCCTGCAACTTAACGTCGTGCAAAATGCCACTTCATTACTAATTTGTTCTGTGCTTTTACTTTCCATTTTGATCACATTCAGATATCATAAACGTACTGGTCACCCCACTTGTGACTATATTATGTTATTTATCACTATGACCAATGCTCTGAAGGTTACACTGTTAAGTGAGCAGGACTAGAGCTTTTATTGAGACTAACCCCTTTGCATCATCTCTCAGTTCATACCAGTAATTACTCAACTCTTCTACATTTTCAGAAGCCCAAGCAGAAAACATTTCCTCCATTGAATCTATAGAAACTTAAATACACAACCCCCATTCTCAATTGAAATTGGGATGATACTACAACGAGAGAGTAACTTGCATTCACCATATTCTTTTAAATGCCCACACCAAATTGAAACAAAGCTTGTCCATGGTAAAGGATCACCAATGCTTATATCCACTTAATTGGATACTCCAAAGCCAAAACAAATTCCACACAACTACCACTCTGCCACTTATACTAGTTTCTCAAATAACTTTCATTTGCAATTGCTAGAACAAAACTGGATCCTCAGAACTGGAATAAAAAGTAAAACTAAAGAACAAGGATGCAATCTTATCCACCAAACATATCATCCATATAATCCTAAGGAATTTTATGCATGGTTCAACTTATTCTTATCAATTTCTTCTTTTGAAATTGAACTATTCTAGGAGGTGCATGTTCATCTAACTGGAAATCCAAGATAACCAACAAAGCAAGTAAAGAACAAAAGTTGCAAACTTCCAATGGAAACTTGAACCGGCACCTCGAGACTATGATTCCCCAAAATCATTCAAATTTCAATGATCTTCCACTTCAAGCTCAAGTGCGTAAAATTCACTCTGCCCGATTCATAACCAGAACCCATTTAATATTTTTCGTTTATCAACATGTTCATGGCCTCAAACAACAAAAGCAGTTTATACAAACTAGAATCTCCTTACCATAATTCTCACAAAAACAACACCTATGAATCTATCTAGAAAAAACACATAAAAATCACATTTTTTTCATCAACAAATATAAATTACGAAAGAATTAAACTTCCAAGTCCCGAAAAGCGACATCAAACACCCAGAAAAGTCAAAAAAAAAAAAAAAAGAAGTCCGAACAATTCAATATTGATACAAAAAGATAAAAACCTGAGCGAAAAATATCAACGGTTGCTGAATTGCCGGACACCGGCGAATTTGTGGGGCCCTTTCTCGATGCAGAGCGAGGCATGTTTTCAGGAACTATCCCACAAAATTCACAACCAATTGAATGGGAAAATATTTACACAGAAACACCCTTCTCCTTTCCTTTTCTTCCCCAGAAAACAAAAGAGAGGGGTTTTAGCAAAAACAGAGAGTCCCACTACTCTGAATCTTCACAGGAGGGTGCGAATTCAGTTAGGAGTATTACGCACCATGATATTTGGACGCAGGGTTGTGGATGTATTGGGTTTGGATTGTCAATATGTTAAATTTGGATTAAATTAGTCACATTTAAATTTAAATTTAATTATTAAAATTTATATTTAAATTTGATTGGATATTTTATAGGATTTAATCAATATCATATTCAAATTCAATGATATCTGAAATTCAATAGAAAAGTTTGGCACGGTTTAATTTTTTTTATTTTCTTTTCTTTTGAATTGTATAAAATATTGTATTCATAAAGTGTACATACATTATATTTGAATTTTTAATAGTTTTTTATTATATATTAATCCAAAAATTAAATATTTAAATATTAAATTTCTATTTGATATTATATTAATGTGTATATGAATTATTATATTTAATATTTTATCAATATTTTTTTTATTTTTTAGGTTGAAGACTCGATAATAATAACATAATATAGACGTTAATTGTAACACCCTTATCTAGAGGTGGGAGCCCCCAGTTAGGGTGCTAGTAACATAACAATCATTCCTTAAAGAAAGTATATGAAAGAAGATATCATTCTAACAAGAAAAGTTTTAAACTTTATATTGATAACTAGTAGTCAAACCTGTACAACAATATTACATACAAAACAATGCCTTTAAGGCATACTATATGGAAAAAAGGATTTTAGCGCTTCAACGCTATCTAGCTACAATAGCCAAAATTACATACAATATGTACAAGTATACCTAACCCCATGAGGCTCACATGATCTTATCTAGGAGGAGAACAAAATGAACAAGACAAATTGTAAGTCCAAATGACTTAGTGAGCTGTAAAACAACACAGGTTGTACAGTTATACAGAGTAGACACCAATTGAATTAGTAATTTAATGCAGAACAACGGACTGCAGGCATTGACAACCAGACTCGTTCTAGTGAACATATTACATAAGATTTAAGAGTAGTGTGGTCACAACTTCCAGAACCAGTAGGAAATACGATAGCAATGGCAGGAAATTGAATAGAGAATACTGGCAAGGCACACAAAACAAAATTAAATCACACTAAAGATAAAATTCAGAATACTTTTACAAAACATGTTGTTGGTAGTTCTCCTACCTTGTCTTCCCACTTTCAAAAATACAGAAACCCTTACTCCTCCCGCCCGAGTGATCGGCTCGAAAATTCATATACAAATGGCATGGCTAGCGACATGCCTCATTTCGCTTGTAAACAATCACTTCCAACTTGCTAGGAAATAGGATAATCGTAATAGGATATCAGTCGAAGACCAGCTACCGTTGGTCCATATAGCCCAATCATCTTTCGGTATCGATCCCAAGACCCACCCCTAAGGGTATTAGTCATATTCATTGATAACACGGAATATATCCAATAGCAATTCATAGCACAAATCAAAATACCATGTTAACATCATTATAAACAAATCCAACACAATGCTCGTTTCTAGGGAGACATAGAGCTACAACACATATTTCAAAATCACTTTTCAACTTCCTCAATACAATCGCCAATTTTAGATAAAGCAACATTGAAAGAAATCAACAAGAAGTGCTCAGTAAGAAGGGGCGATGTGGAGTATTGTTTTCACAAACAATTATTTACTCAAAACTTATGCACATACGCAAAATTTAATAATTTGGGACAGGAATGAATCTCATGTGAGCATAGGTCAATAAACACTGAGGAAGAGACAAGAGGTAAAATCAAGATTATCATAATAGCTAAGAGTCGATAAGTAATGTAGAATAACATCAGTAACGATCGGTATCAACACCAACAGAATCCGGTAATAATGATACACTAACAACTACCTATGTTCTTTTCCTAACAATAAAAGCTAATATAAGTTCACCTAATAGTTCTTGTCAGACGTCACCCTTTTCACTTTCTTCAATATCCGCGTCCCCGTTACCCAATTCATTAAACAGGGTGTTATAACTTGATTCCAACGTTATCATATTATTCGTTAAGTTGTCACATGTTATTGTTCTTAAAAAGTCTATGTAGGCCCTGTTCATGTGATTGACTCCCAAGGACGGTTACTCTCAGCTACATATATATAACTTCATTATAACTTCTATGATAAATCACTTAACTTTCATAATCAAGTCCTAGAGTTGGCATATCACTTCTATTCTTCCTCAATAATATTTATTTAATCTATTTTATTTTATTTAAATTCATTCTAAACAGAACTTGGCTGGAGTCTACAATTGAAAGTTTAATCATACAAAAATCACATTCATGCTATTCAGGTCAGTGTTCAAATTTCAAGCTTAAGTCAACTCAACCTAATTCAAATCAATTCAAAGTAAATTTAATCTAATAAAATTGAAATTAACCCAATTGAACTAAATCTAATTCGATTCAATGTTCAATTTCAGCCTGAACTCATTCAAGACGAAAAGCTGAAGATTCTGCTCATTAACCTTTGTTGACCACCACTGGAGCTCATTTGCCACCACTTGGAGTTGCACCTCGCCACGCTTGACCAAACCCCCAGGTCAATTTTCACTTTTGTCGCCTCCCCGCTGGTCAATTCGCCCTAAAACGCCACCACGCCGCCGCGTCTTCTCCTTCAAAATTCTCCCTCCTCCAGCCTCCAATCTCTGAACTGAAGGTACTATGATGTTTCTTGCAATGAGTTCTATACAACTAACCTAAAAATTCGAAGCTTCAACCTGTAAACCAACACCCGCTTCCACCATCCACCTTCTTCCACCGGCCAAATTTTCTCCTCCATTGTTCGATTGTTTTTAGTAAATTTTGGTATGGTTGATGAGTTCCTTGACAAGTAAGGAACACAACAGTATGCTCAAGTTGAAATTTCAAGCATTAACGAAGCTAAATCAAGAGTTGGAAGGTAAGGGTATGAAGGTGATAATTAGATAACATTTTGTCCTTACCTATAAATAGACTAAACTTTTCCTTATTTGCACCGGCCACCCTAAATTTTCCACTACCTACATTTCCTCCCCAAAACTTTTAACCACCTTACATTTATGCTCACACCTCTCATTCAGCCCCCAAACTTTTATTTATTGTATTTTAACCCCCAAAATTTTTAAATTTTTGACAGTTAAGTCCAACTAACTTAAATTTTCAGTCATCCTAGTTTCCATAATTTTATTAACCTCCCAACTTAAATGTTATTTATTTAAAGCCTAATTTCAAATATCATATTATTGCATCTTCCTAATTATTATCTCAATAAAAAAAATATTTGGCGTGTTACATTAATATAGATATTGGGTTAGTATAATATATAAATTTTATTTTCATTAATATTATATATAAAAGTATTAATTTAATTAAAAAAAATTAAAATTTGAATTCGAATTTTTAACGAATCGAATTACTTAATTCCATAATCAATCCACTTATTTTGAATTACGAATATTTATAATCAAATTTAATTTATTAAATATTTTAAAAGAATAAAAATTCTTAAATTCAAATCCAATTCAAATTAAAAATCGATATTGACAGCCCTCTCTGGACAACGCGTACGATAGCAAAACGTGCGCGTCCTTCCTATGAACCAATTGGGCCTCACCAGCCCAAAGAACAAATTCTTAACGAACAATTTTCACTGCGAGGCCATTTAATTTTTTCCTGTAAACATGTTAGGCTAAGTAATTCTTCTTTCTTACTGCAAAAACCACAGAACAATATGTTGTTATAGAGCCTACAAGGGACAAAATAATAAATAAAATAAGTATGAGGTGATAATATTGCATACAAACCCATCATCAATGCTTATAGTTTTTTTTCCCTTCTAATATTTCTTAATTTTCTAATATTGTGTAATTCCTTCAATTTTCTATAAAAAATAGAGGTGTTAATAGTTTCTAAATCAATCAGATTCATAATTTAAAATTATTTTTTTTTATATAGAACATGAAGTAACTATATTTGCACTTTAAAATATTTTGAAATGGTAGAAGATGTCATCAATCAAATTTCTTCTTGAAGTATAAATTAAGAGAGTGTTTGGATGAACTTATAAACTTTTCAAAATATTTTATTAAGATGTCAATAAATATATGGTACTTTTCTTTTAAAAATAAAGAGCTTATAAGTTTATGTTAAGATCTTATAAGTTTTTTTTTTAAAAAAAATAAATACTCGAAGAGTTCTTACTTTTTTCTGCAAATCATAACACATTCCTTTAATATAATGATATTAATTATAAAATTTTTACTATTAATATTTTATGAGCTCTAAAATCTTATATTATGAAAATAAAATATAACACTTTATAACTTCTAATTTTTTATGAAATGTATCTCTTGGCAGTGGTCACACCATTTTCCTTTGTTACTCGTATTTTTTGATAAATTCCAAGATTTATTTCTGTTCGCATTGATGTACATAAGGCCACGAATGTTTTAGCAGTTAGGTCCATTTCACTTCTGATTTCGGGTCCCTTATTGGGCCGAGTTCATTGTTGTTGAAGAAATGCAAATTAATCCTCTTAATTAAAGTTGTCAATGGATCGAATTTAGATCGGATTATGCTGAATTCGAATCCGACAATGGTATGTTATATCTAAATTCGACTTAAAATTCTATATAATTTTAACTATTATAACTATATTCAAATCTATATAAAAACCGGATATCCGAAAAAAGATCCGAATTCGAATACTCCCAAAAATCATGTATTTGTTATTTTTCTAAAAAAAATTAGTAGAATCTAAATCCAAAAAATTCATCCATAAAAAAACATGCACGCAATATATTAATGAATAAAATTTTAAGTCTATTTATCATATAAAAGTAATAATAGAATATAACTTAATTACATTTATTTACCATTTTATTGTATTTTAGGTTCTGCTGCTAATAATAGTACTTATTTGATATTATAAATGCATATATACTTGATTTTTTAATTAATTAATTATAAACTTAAAGTTTTATTAAAAAAGAAACTCATTTCGATAAAATTGAGATTTGTATTGCATTCTTTTATATCACAACATTCAGCTACTAATTATTTTTCCTGCATCATTTTTTGTTATAAAAATAGAGAAACAAGTGATGCAATTCTGATGTAGATAACCTCCAAATTTAACATTTTATATGAAAATCAACTGATTTGATACATTGCACAAGAGCCAATTACTTTTTTCATCCAAAAATTCATTTTGGCTTTGCTATAGAACCTTACGTGTATATATGTGTATAATACTATATATATACATCGAATACTATATATATTAGGATTCAGATTATTAATGGATTAGATTGAGTCAAATTCATATTCGCTCTATTTATTTTAAAATTTAAATTTTAAATTTTAAATTTTTTTAATCAAAATATATCCTTCAAATCTTTTATTAGTTAAAGATCCTAAATTATTGAATCAAATTCGAATTAAAATTTGCTCCATGACAATCCTACTCTTAACTTCTCATTGATCAGTTTTCTAATTCATTCTTAATTGAGGTGGTGGGGTTTGAAGCGGATCTTTGAAATTCTGCTTTCCACGCAACAAATAAATAAATAAATAAATAAATAAATAATAATAATAACAATAATAATAATAAAACAGGAACTTAGATTATGTTTGTTTGCATTTTAGATGAATTGTCAAAAATGTTTCAAGACAATGCATTTTAGGTAGTGAATTGGAAAGATTGATATTTGTTTATTTTTATTTTGGGAGTTATTGAAAAATATTTTGGAATAAAATTCTTTGTTTAGAAGTATTTTGGATGAAAATTTTTTGCTGTAAATATCAAACTAGTCAACTTTTTGTTGGGTTAGTGGAGTTATGTTGATTTTTTGGCATAAATTTTTATAGTTAGAACGATTGGTGTGTGTGTGTATATATACATACATATTAAATATTTTTTGGAGAGTGTTCTAGATAGAATTTTAAGTGTTTTGAAAAGTGGAATTGGAAAATGTATCATTACATTTTGTATTATTTTAATAATTAAAAAATATTTTAAGAAAAGCTAAACAAACAACGCCACAAAAAAAGTAGAAGAGTGTTTCTATTGCTCTTATCCGAATGTATCTTCGGTAATTATATTGAAGAACTACTTATAGAAAAATTGAGAAGAATGTCTTAATCCTCTATGTTATAGTTTATGCTTATGCGGTTGACCTTCATGGGTTTATGAGGCTCAACTCCCTATTCGAATAGATATATAATAATTGAGCTTTTGGGCCATAAATTATACAGAAATTTAGGTAGATCTTCAGTAGGACACATCATGGTCTAATTCGAGCAGTAGAATTAACATGGCATCAAAGAGAGGGAAAAAAAAGAAATTAAGAAAACAATATACATATACATACATACATATATATATATATATAGTTATTTATGCCCAAGGTTAGAAAGGATTAGGAGTGATACCAGGATGCTCACCATTCTAGTACTAAACCACTAATCAATTACTATATGAATGCACATTGGATGGACACCAAATGATATCAAAAAAACAAAAGAGGCCCCCTCTAGGGATTGAGTAAATGTGAAGAAAGGGACGCTAATTTCTTCACCTTATCTTTGTGATCCTCAGTGCATGCGCAATCTTCCTTTTTATCTTTTTGCATCATCATCTTGTAATTCTTCCACATGAAAACTTATTTTTATAGTAAAGAGTAGAAACTTTCTCTAATGGAATGTGAACCAATGTTTTCTTTGTAGCTAGCTAAGGGTCACATTGTCGAGTATGAAAAGAAATTCATTTTTAACCCTATGAAACAGGACTGTGGGGAGTGCAATCTACATGCCCACACACATGACGAGAGAGGCTGTCCCAATGAGCTATTTGTATTGGAAAAATCTTCTTGCGACGTTTTCTAAGCTCTAAATGTATATTTGATAGTCAATATGACATATGCAGTATAAATGTTACTTCGTCATTGTAGAACAAATATGAGATATATTAGTGACTCATACAAGAAATTTTAGATGTGTGGAGATGAAGTGAGGAGAGGGGCTGGTGGGAACAACTGCTCTCCCTTTAAATCTATAATGTCATATTCCCTTTGAATAAGAATAAGATTACAATTCATATTTCTTTGGGCTGCGTTTGATACGACAAACTATTAATCACACATAATTTTAGCCTGATAAGATTATGGATTATTTGAATGAATTAATATGCCCGTTTGATATTAGAGATTATAGGTTAAATTATAAATTCCATAATCTTGCATTCCTATTTGATTTGAAAGATTGAAAAAGACTATTTTCTTAAATTACATATTGCCTTCATCTCTAAAAATAAGTTGTCAAAATGAGGGGTAAATTCGTTCATATATTTTTTAGTTGACCTAGCTAGACTTCAATCTCACCTCCAACCATGGAATGACAGTTGGGCCCAATCACATGAACAGTATGGGCTCGGTGCAGGTTTGAAACTAATCTTGGCTCGACCCAGCACCATAATTTCTTCTATCAAACAGGTTACTAGTATGAATTAGAAAAATTAATTTAGTGTAATATTCCATATCAAATGTAGCCTAAAAAATTCAATTTCACTCTCCAAAACTAAAATTTCTAACTCGATCCCTGAGTAGATATCTTATTGATTTAGTACATAGAGATGGAGTATAATAAGGTGAAGACCTAATTAATTCTTCTTGTCTGATCATAAGCGAACCCCCCATTCTCTCATTCCGGGAATGGTGGTAGGAATGAGAAAGGACAAAAGAAAAGAAAAGAAAAGAAAAGTAAAGGTTATAATTTTATAAATTTTGAATAAATGATCTTTTTCTTGCCAAAATTAGATGAAAAAAAGAGAGGGTATATAAGATGGTCAAGATATTTTAGCAATGATGCAATTTCTCATAATATTGGCACGCTTTGTGCAGACAGATGAAAAGCGCGGCCAGAAAATTTGTGCGGGTTATTAAAAAAGGTCACCAACTCATCATGTATGGCAGTTATGCTATGCATGGCTAACCCTTCATCATCAGCACACCCTCTTTTTCACGTGCGCATAATTACATACTCTTTAAATTATTACATTTTTTTCCCTGGCAAAAAGTAATTAGTTTGGAGTACAGACAGAATTGTCATAATAACCTTTTTATTATCAAAAATGGGGAGGAATTAAGATCAAGGATAAAGGTGGTGCGTATATGAGCCCATTTTTTTTAATACGCACACTGTATATCTTATATGTATGAATGTGATGTTATTATTATTAAATTAATCGACTATAGAATAACGTATAAATTAAATTTGAGTTATACTAGATATTATTTATATGTATGAGTTGTGCTTCAATTTTACCAACAAATATAGAAATATGAAATAAATAAGAAATTAATTAAACTTAAAACGAAAATCAAATTTGAAAAGGATAGAAAATTTTCGATTCCAAAATTCAATCTCACAATATTTGCCACACTCATTTTATTTAATGATCCAAAAACTCAATCCCAATTGTAGCTTTTTAAAATATTTCCTACGCTTAAACGTTGATTCCACAAACTTAGATCGAAAATTTTTAAATAAATAATAATAATAATAAAAAACCATCTCGGAGTGCCATGGGGCCCCCACGAAAAGATTGTGTGCTGCGCTTTTTTCTTTTTCTTTTTCTTTTTTTGTTTTTTTGGTGCCCGAAAATTTAAGGCACCCAACAATACAATCAATATTATGATTTGATGAATAATCATTAAGAACGCATTTAGATTGTTGAATGAGCCTTAATAGATTATATTATTAACTGTCATTAAATATTTAGATGAAGTAAAAAAAAAGTCCAAAATAAATAAAGGGTTTGATCTATAATTTTATTTTTAATTAATAATTAATCTTTTTAAAATTATCTAAATTGTGTAAACCAAAGCAAGAGTGTGAAAAAAGAAATTAGTTATTTGACAATTATACTTATAAATAAAAATATTGGAGTTTGAACTTGGCTTATTATAATAGGCATTTTAGTAAATTAAGTAGCACAATTATTTAATTTTTGTATCAATATAAAGAATTGATAAAATAAATACATATTCAAAATGCATAACCTTAAGCCCCAAACATATTATTATTTTATTTTAAACAGTGTAATCTCACTATAGTAATATAATTTTATTAATCCGATCTATATATCCAGACGTGCCCTAAGTAATTTATAGTTTTGTCGTATAAATTTTTTATATAATATGAGAGATTGGGAGTTTGAATTTTAACATACTTTTAATGTACTTTTTTATTTTAATAAACAATGATCATTGATGAATAGCCGAGACGCGAGTTTTTTTTTAGGAATTTTCTTTTTATAATTTCAGCCTAATTGGACATATCAATTTCAAAGAATCTGTGCATCACTGTTAAGGATCTTGAAGCATGTTGGAGTGACCCAATCTTAGGAGGTAATGAAGGGTACAAATTTGACTCCTTTTCTTTTTTGTCTTGTTTTTACGAACACAGGGTTCATGAGGTATCGGATAATCTATTTTGAAGAGTAATTGGCATTAATTGGTAACAACTATTTAAAAATTAATAATTTCAACCTCATGAACAACTATTTATAATTTTTTAACTTATACAACTTATTTTAAGGTTTAGGTCGAATTAATCTGTTAACATAAATATTTTGGTATAAAAAAAAAGAGTCATTATGGGTGATCTTTAGAGTTCTACATTGTTGGTAATAAAAATTTTATAACACGATATGACCATATTTAATTTGATATTTATATTTTTTTTAGTATATAGTATAATATATGCAAATATACACGCAGTTGATAAATTAAAAAGATATATCAGTAGCAATATAAAGAAATTATTAATGTAATTTGTATTTTATATAGTTAGAGAAAAAGAATGTTTTACTTTAATTAAAAATGTAAGAAGAAAATGATTTTGAATGAGGCAACACTTTCTCTTAGATATTTTTTTTAAAAAAATTAACTTTTAATTCATTCATTTAGCATTTATATACTTTTTGTATGGAACGAGATCTAATTTGTTCAAAATGTCGAACACACTTTTGATTGTGTCTAACACACTATTGGAAGCGTCTGAATTTTTTTTAATTTATAAACATGTCAAATTATGTGTCGGACATCGATACATGTTTGAAGCATATCGTATCTAACATGATTTTGATACATATCCAACATGACATATATTTCTTTTGAAGTGCCAAAATATTGTAGTTGCTAATTAATATTGAGGTTTTTCATATTTACCATTTAGAAACTTATTCTTGCAAGTTGCTCTTTTTGTAATATACATGTTCAATTATAATGATCATAGTGCACGAGACATGCATAAATTTGAGGTAATGATATGCAGAGAAAACTTCCATTTTTATTCCAAATATCATATTTTTTTCCTCTTTTTATACTACAATCACTTATTTTCACACATTTAAGCGCATTAGCGTCTGCCAATCAAGAAAAATACTACACGCTATTATCATATACTATTTAGGATATAGTAGAATATTTGTCAGATTAAAATCTTCCCTTATAGAGATGACAAGTTCAGGAAAACTACTGTAAATTAATTCGACCTGCATCTTTCTTCTGAGAAGAAATAAATGCCACGTATATGTCAACATCTTTTCAGATTTAGAACACCTAGTACTGGTATAACGGTCAAAAATAGTAGCCACAACCCCACAAACCCATAAGGGTTGAGCAATATATGCCAAATTTCTTATACATTGTTTCTTTCTCGAGAGGCTTGACCTCACAGAGAGGCACATGGGCAGGTTTTTTCTATGTTTAGTAAAGATGAAATATAAGATGTGATCAGCCATGTAAGGTTGTCTTCCATTTTTCTACCACAATAAATGCAGTTACACAACTATCTTTATCCACTCTATAGTTCATACACACAAGAATGGTTTATGTCTTCCTCCCTGCTAGAAAAGCCTTAGTCTTGAGAAAGATACATTTCATCTACCTTTACCTAAAATATCATGCATGTCTATCTAATTCTAACTAGTAAACAAGTCAAGTAGGGCATTTTGTAGTGGATTGAGTGTAAATTATTTGATTCAAATTATTAAAAAAGACGAGTATTGTGGACACTATTTGTTCTTTTTCATTTAGTAGCACTGAAATAAAGTATTAGATGCATTACATTTATTTCAATTAAGATAAATCCTCGAGCAAATTAATGAATACAAAAACATTCCACAAAACAAAGCTAATACGAATTTTGGCAAAAAAAAGGGAAAAATAAACTTTGTACTCCAATTATATAGTATGTAGGTTGAATACAATAAATTTGAAATGAGGGTATGATTCCTTAATTCTCCCTCGTGGACTTCTAAGATCTATTTACTTATCATACGAAATAAGATCTCCATAGATTACTGTAAAATTTGACAGCATTTATAGATTTGTTGTAGGGTACATCATCATCTGTTGTAAAGTTTGATGACTATGTAGGCTAGTGTAGGGTACATCATGGTCCAAAAATTTCATGTACCCACATTTCATTGATCTACTATCAAACTACCAAATATTGGGTATATTATTATCACACGGAAATGAATTAAGTTAAATATTGCTTAGATTTCTTCTTTTTTCTTAACTTTCATTGAAAAGGAAGGATGAAGGGTGTAGAAAGTCAAGTGGGTCCATCCAATACTTTACTAATTGCCAGCTGAAGGCCGCAAAGTATGGTTACATATACCCCCGCTCTCCTCCAGCCTGCATCCCATTTTAATCTGCACTACCCCATCGCTCAATTCCCGCAGAGACATACATCAAACACTTACAATTACCTCCAAAAACAGGCATTTATCTCAGCCAAAACCACCATGGGTCGGCCGCAGCAACGATACCGGGGCGTCCGCCAGCGCCATTGGGGATCTTGGGTATCAGAAATCCGCCACCCGCTGCTGTAAAAGTCTCTCTTTTCTCACTTAATTTCCTGATAATGTCTTCTTGTGTCATCGATGTGACTTAAATTAGATGGATTCAAATTATGACCGACCCGAAACGTTTGCTCTGAATCAGATAAAAAATTAAAGATCTGTGTTAATAGTGGTGGACACGGACCAATAGGCCTGAAACCAGAGCCCGACACTAACTCTGTGGGAGTTGCGGGGGCGGAGAGTATGGATCAGTTCAAAATTTCAAATATTCTATAACTTTGGGCCTATTGAATTGAGATGAATATTAGGAAAAACACAGGGAAATCAGAGTTTTATGAAGGATATTGATCTTGTACATTTTAGCTTGTTCTTAGTTAAAATTTTCTGTGACCTGTAGATATAGACGTAGTCGAGCCAAAACTACCTTAAATTCCTGCGTTTAATTTATCTTACGCGCTTTCTTTTGGACACAGAAAGACGAGAATATGGCTAGGCACATTCGAGACAGCCGAGGGTGCAGCAAAGGCGTACGACGAGGCTGCAAGAATCATGTGCGGTCCTAGAGCGCGGACGAACTTCTCTTACAACCCGAACGAGCCACAATCATCGTCGGCTAAGCTTCTCTCGGCTACTCTTATGGCTAAGCTTCAGAAATGTCACATGGCATCTCTGGCAATGGCCAAGAAACCGGCGAATGAACCGGAGGAATCGGCCAGTTTGGACAGAGGAAATGGCCACGGTGGCGCCGGCAGGAAGAATGATGAAAAGGGTGTTGATAATTACGTTGTTTGTGAGAGCCCATCAGGGAATGTAGAGGAATTAAGGTCTCTTGAAGATGATCATATAGAGCAGATGATTCAGGAGTTGCTTGATTATGGTTCTATTGAAGTTTGTTCTGTTATGGAAAATTCATCCTTCTAGACTAATTTGTACTTCAGAATAAAAACCTCTGTTGTTTTCTCTCTTCCCTTCCACAATATTCCTTCGATTTCTCATTGTTGAGTGCACAAGCGTGATTACGTGAAACGACAAACTTTAATATATGAGATTTACGCATTACAAGAACTTTTGAGGGTATAATAGTTTTTGCAACAAGTGATAACTTAACATGTAACGGGATTGGGGGGCGTACTTTCTATATTTCAATCGGTGTTTTATGTCATATTTATTATAATGAATAAATGCAAAATGCACTAAATATTAAAATAATTAATTGTAAATTAAATACATAGACATATTTCATGAGGCGAAATAAAGAAATAAAATATATATTAAAATAAAAGATTTATTGTAAAAACAAAATTAAAAAATCTCATTATATTCTTATCAACGCTCTTGTTTATTTAACAAATGAGTTCACTATTTTCTAAATTGTACTCAAGTTTTAGTGTTTGGCTTTCTAATTAGTTTTTCATATTACTGATTTAATTGTTGATTGTCACAATGAACAGACACGCCGCCTTTAACAATTTGTTTTTATAAAATCTTGTAACAATTTATTCATTTTAAAGATTGAAAACCTATATTACAAACAAAATCTTCAATTGCGTTTGAGGTGATCCTCTAGCGATTTATTCATGTTGTAGATTAAAAACCATTATCATCAAGAAGATCCTAATTACATTAGAGCTCCATCACTATAATAGTGGACAAGCCTATTCAACACTTTTTGTTTTATTTACTTTTTTCTAAGAGAATAATATATCACGGTTGCTTCTCCAACTATTTTTAATACGATTAGAGCCTGCAAACAACCTATTTGCAAGAATAACCCACCCCAACACTTGTTAAAAAAAGTGAGAATTTGACAAGATAATATCATCAATGTGACTAAGGTCTAAGGAAATTGAGGCTCACAGTGGATGTTGATTCCTCAAGGATCATTCTGAGTATGTTTCTTAGTAGCTTCATACCTGGAATCGCCAGATAACAGCTGCTACACACTATAAAAATGGCCATGGAGTCTTTGATTCCTTCTAAAACTTTTGCTATTCCCTTTTTGACCCTCACTGCAATCTTAACTATCAACACTAGTGTTTTTCATCAGTATGGGACAGTATAATTTCTAGGTATGGTGCTGTCATATACTGTTTGATAAAGCATTCATGTTCATGGAGAAAGTCCACGCGGACTTAACTGTCAAATTTTAAGTGCAAAAGATGTCCAAACATAGTTCAAATTTCCTAGTGAATTTGAATATCATGTTGGGTATTGAAAGTGATAGGTGTCTATAAGATGATGTTTGACTAAATTCATTTTAAAACATCTTATAAAATTTTTATATCTTATATGATAGTTTTAGAGTTTATAAGATATTGTATTTTATTTTATAAATAAGTTTTTTAAGTGTTTGGATAAAATAAAATATTACCTTATAAGATGTTAGGATAGTAATTTCGTAATTAATGTTGTTAGAATTAAAGGATTTTATTATGAATTTAAAATAAGTTTAAAATTTTTTACTTTAGAAGAGTTTATAGGATCTTAATATTTTGTTTTGAAAATTTATAAGATCTTTTTTTTTAAAAAAAAAAGAATTTATGAACACTTGATTGCATCTTATAAGTTCCCAAGACACTATTTTACGTTATTATTTACATTATTTCCAACTCAACTTCATTTTGAGTACTATTTTTTTCGTGAGAAAATGAGATATGGTTGAACTAATAATGTAGAGATTTCAAAAAAAGATAAATTAAAAATAATACTATAATGAAAAAATATTAAATAATTTAATGCAATATTATTAAGTGTTACCATTTAATTTATTGTGGGTTCTGTTATCTTCTTTGTGTCATATTGATTGAATTACATTGGAAGAAGAAATGTGGTTCTCTTCTTGAGTGAGGGTTGTTAGCAATTATTTATTTACTTAAGGTATTACTAATTCATCAATTTAATTATAACGTTAAATAATTCTACGTGAACAAACTCGTTCAATTCATCGAATTAAATAAAATTACAAAAATGTGTACTAAAATAATTGAATGAACTACATACATATAAAAAAGATGTCTTATTCATAGGGAGTACTTGGGTCAATTTCAACTTATCTTATCCAATGAATCTAGACTCTTTCAAAGATAATCTATATGAACTAGAACTAAAATCTATGACAATGCTACCTTTTATTAGTATTTTCCACCATGGGCTAAAGTCTTGAGGAAATCTGCCCTTTCATGTGCGAGTACATCAATTGGGGGTACAAAGCCATGTTAAACACAACTTGTCCTTAAGTAACCATTCATTGGGCACGTGGTTTTACTTGTCCTTAAGTAACCATGTTGTCCAAATGGAGCTTTCCTCCATTTTGTGCACGATTGCATACACATGTATGCTTATGTTTTTTTTCTTCTTCACCAAAATCAAATAACTATGTCGAGAGAATTAAATAACTACGTGAAGAGACAAAGATTCGTGGTACCATATGTCTCTTAACTCAAACTAGATTTTGTTTATTTTATCTCTTTCCTTTTATTATTAATTAGAACTTTTAGTCTCATGGGTGACGTTGATTCTTTGATGGATACAGTAATATAGGAGGATGATTTAAGAATTTGAGAGAGATAAAATTTTGAATTTATTGATATATATATATATAATCTAATATAATAAATATTGTTATGATTGATATGTTTCAAAATGTTATCAAAATTAAGAAAATTTTCTTTTGAAAGTGGAGGGGAAAAAAAAGATTCCGAGTGTAGAGTAAGGCCTTTTTACTTGAAGTCGAGGGAGTATTTATAGCTTATTTTCTAATTTAAGGTTATGTGAGTTTTTTATAATTATTTGATATTCTTTTTTCTTTTTTTGTACTTCTTTTAATATAATGAAATTCTTCTTTTCAAACTTGTGGATACAGCGAGAGGTATCATCTGATCTCACGTTCCACGAATATATGAAATATTATTAAGGGTGATTTTTATCTATATTCCTTCCGGTTGAGAAAAAGAAGAATTCCAAATAATAAATCTTTCTTTTAGTGGTTGAGTTTCTTTTTTATTTTATGTAATATTCTAAGTTTTTATTTTTTTAATAGATCCAAATGATCTCAAGATTGATGAGAAGATCATATTATTTGAATAGAGTCTATTACTTGAACGAAATTGGATCTTGTGAAATCATATTAAATATTTGATGACATATTCATACATTTCTAAATTATCAACCGTTATTTACCAACTACACATAATACTCCTTCAGGTATTTGATGAAATTCCCATCACTAATCAGAGTCGAAGATACCCATGAGGTCACCCATAGTTGAGGAAGAAGTGACTCGTAGCTCTGCCAAGTTGAACTAGCATCTCTGGGTAATAAGTGAAGGCACTTAATCTAACCCATGATAAAGCAAGCAAAATCTCCCACTCGTCTGCGGCTTTGATCATTTACTAAAGAAGAGTAAGGGGGCATGACATAAGACTCTATTCTAATGATATGATTGGAATGTAGGAATGAAGTGGCAATAGAATGAACATATGTAAGTTCAATCCTAAATCCATGATTAATATAATTTAAAAATGGAAATGTCCATTCCCATTAGAATCCCCATTTTCAAAAGGATGGGTTTAGTCATTTCCCAACTCCTTCCCCATGGGTTTAGCCAATTCCAATCCATTAGAAATGAATCTAATTTTTTTAATAAATTTACACTCCAAAATTTAATAAAAAACTTTATATTTAAGAAAAAAAATCTTCACTTTGTAAACACTTAGTTTTACAATCCAATATATCCGATTGCTACAACATTTGGTTTTACACTCCAATTTATTTGATTGCTACATGTATTTATTTAATTATATATTTTATTCAAATGTTTATAGTAATATTATAAAAAAATTAAATTATTATAAAAATAAATAATAAATAATAAAAATAAGAATAATTATGCGCATCTCAATTTTTATAATAAAAAAGGAGAAATATCCTCGACTTGGTCCATGCTAATGAAATAAATATAATTTAAAATATTATTTATATCTTTATATCTTCGAATGATTAAAAAATATATACAAAACTAATAAATGAGAGTTATCCATTCTCTCAACAACTCTACAGATTAAAATTATAAAAAAGTAAAATAAATCATTATGACCTTATCACAAAAAAAGTTAAGCACTCTAGTTATATAAAGTATTTTACAATTTTTTAATTATATTTTATCAAAAAATTCAAAACAGCTTGTTAAATTATAATTTTAAAAATAATAATTTTAAAGGAATCGTGTTTATGCTTTTTTGTGTAAATGTACATAACTTGTTGAAAATATATAAAATACATATATTTACTAATGTAATTCGAATAATATTAAAAGTGATATTAAAACTGCATAATTATGGACTTACTCAAAAACAATTCTATAGTAACACATAAAAAATATTTTACTAATAAACAATTTTATTTTAACAATTTTTTACTTTGATCATTTAAAAAATCCATTCCATTCATACTGGTCATTCCTATTTACCAATCATTAGAATAGAATCAAGAAGGGAATGATAATTCTATTCCTTTCTCATTCCTTATATATACTAATCATAAGATAAATTATATCAGCATCATTTATTTTCCAATATCATTTCATTTCTAAAATTATTTCATTCCCACATAATTTCATTCCGGCGTACCAACCACAACCCAACAGAGCATAAAAGGTCTAAAGTCATTGAAAATCAAAGAAAGTATTTAATTTGAGTAAATCAAGTAGATTTTCTTATTAATTTTTGTTATTTTTATTTTTAATTCGTGCTTAAATTGTCATAACAGATAAATTAGGGGAATCTTCGAATTCAACCAACCTAGTCGCTCTTTCCCTACTTCCCACCACCCCAAAAAACATAATTGAAAGATCAACTCGTGAGCCTTGTTGTTAGGATATTCAATTTTAGTAATTAAAAGGTATCATCAGGAATGGATGTGAATGTAACTGAAATACAACATATTTTGTGATAGATGTTTCTAGGGTTGTTAATGGGTTGAATTTGGATCGAATTTAGAAGTAATATATTAAATTTAAATTCGATCCAAGATTCATTGAATTTGTAGTTGGTATAATCATATCCGAATTCAAATAAAAGTCGATATTCGTCGAATATTCAAAAAAATTCACATCCGAATATTTCAAAAATCATTATATATTTATTATTTTTCTAAAAATTTAGTAGAGTCTAAATTCAAAACATTCATCTTTAAAAAAAAATACACAACAAATTAATGAATAAATTTTTAAATCTATTGATCACTTAAAAGCAACAATATAATTTAACTCAATCACATTCATCTATCAGATCATTACATTTTAGGTTCAATTGCTAATAATAGTATTTATTTGATGTTATAAATATGTAGTTATATATGATTCTTAATCAATTAACTATAAACTCAAAGTTTTATAAAAAAGAAACTCATTCTAATCAAATCGAGATTTGTATTTCATTCTTGGTATATTATGGCGTTCGGTTCTTACTCATTATTCTTCCCACATAATTTTTTTTATAAAAATTAAAAAATAAGTGATATAATAAAAAAAATTAAAAAATAAGTGATATGATTATGATGTAAATAAGCTCAAAATCTAACAATTTATATGAAAAACATATGATTTCATATATTGCACAAGAGTTCATTATTTCTTTCATTCAAATATATACTTTGGCATTACTATAGGGTTATGTGTATATATATATATATATGTATAATATTAAATATATTCATATTTGGATTATTAATGGATCGGATTGAACCATATCCATATTTGCTCCATTTATTTCGAATTTTGAACTTTTTTAATCGAATCACATTCGTTAAATTTTTTATCAATTAAAAATTTTAAATAATTAAATCGAATTAAAATTAAAATTCACTCCATTGATAGTCCTATATACTCCCATTGTGTACTATTAATTTCTTTACTAAGTAATATATTTCATTTAGGGTTAGTTTACTTAACGGGATGTGGGTAGATTAAAGCCCACATCCCAAAGAGCCCATCATGGTGGCTATTAATTGATGGGCATGGGCCACATGGCATCCCTTCATTTGAGTGGGATAAACTATTACGCAATGTATGAAATCATATATTTTTCATATAAATTGTTAGATTTTAAACTTATTTATATTATAATTATATCATTTATTTTTTAATTTTTATAACAAAAAATTATGTGGGAAGAATAATGAGTAAGAACCGAATGCCATAATATAGCAAGAATGCAATAAAATCTCAATTTAATTAGAATGAGTTTCTTTTTTTATAGAATATCGAGTTTATAATTAATTGACTAAGAATAATGTATAACTATGTATTTACAATATCAAATAAGTACTATTATTAGCAATTGAATCTAAAATGTAATGATCTGATAAATGAATGCGACTGAATTAAATTCTATTGTTGCTTTTACGTGATCAATAGACTTGAAATTTTATTAATTAATTTGTTGTGTATTTTTTTTAAGAATGAACGTTTTGAATTTGGACTCTACTAAATTTTTAGA
>JACGDI010005751.1:527746-546743 GCA_014898725.1 Jacaranda copaia
TGTCACAACAGGGTGCTATCACAAAGAGGATGACAGCCATTGAAGAAATGGCCGGGATGGATGTTTTGTGTAGTGACAAAACTGGGACTCTTACTCTAAATAAGCTCACAGTAGACAAAAATTTAATTGAGGTTTGTACAGTCTAATGAACGCCAATACAAAACTAAAGTGGGTCACATTAACCAACTTGAATTCCCATAATGCACTTCTCAACCATGGAAATATTATGCAGGTATTTTCGAAGGATACAGACAAGGACACAGTAATACTTATTGGGGCTAGAGCTTCAAGGGTGGAGAATCAGGACGCCATCGATGCCTGCATTGTTGGAATGCTGGCCGATCCTCAAGAGGCAATAATCTGTAATTTAATATAATCTGCAGTCATATGAGCTAAATAATTCTTCTTTCTTACATTCTTGTGCTTCCAGGCAAGAGCAGGGATTACTGAGGTGCATTTCCTTCCATTCAATCCCGTGGAGAAGCGGACTGCCATTACTTACATTGACAGCAACGGGAATTGGCACCGAGCTAGCAAAGGTGCACCAGAACAGGTAAACCTATTCTTTATTGGAACAAGTCCTGTGAGGTTTAAACTTTCTCTTTTTGGTATTATTTGCCCTGGTTGTTCATGTGTTCAACTAGATCATTGAGCTCTGTGGCCTTAGAGAGGATATGAAGAGGAAAGTTCACTCTATCATTGATAAGTTTGCTGACCGTGGGCTTCGCTCTCTTGCTGTAGCTCAACAGGTGGATTTGCAAGCAAAAATATATGCTTTTGACACACCTGATGTTAAACTTCATAGAAGTAAGCCTACTTAATATTTTTTCCTGACTTTACAGACTGTACCAGAGAAGACCAAGGAGAGTGCTGGAGGGCCGTGGATGTTTGTAGGTCTCTTGCCACTTTTCGACCCTCCAAGGCATGACAGCGGAGAGACAATCAAGCGTGCCTTAGATCTCGGTGTCAATGTTAAGATGATCACTGGTGACCAGCTAGCCATTGCCAAGGAGACTGGTAGGAGGCTTGGAATGGGAACAAACATGTATCCTTCTTCGTCTCTTCTTGGGCAGCACAAGGATGAGAATATTGCCCACCTCCCTGTTGAAGAGCTCATTGAGAAGGCTGATGGCTTCGCTGGAGTCTTTCCTGGTGAGGCTAATAACATTTCAAATTTTGTTTCCAAGTTCATCTATTTTATTTTGATCATCATGTAATTAACTTTCATGCAGAGCACAAGTACGAGATTGTGAAGAAACTACAAGAAAGAAAGCACATCTGTGGAATGACAGGAGATGGCGTAAATGATGCCCCTGCTCTAAAGAAAGCCGACATTGGCATTGCAGTGGCTGATGCTACCGATGCTGCTCGAAGTGCTTCAGACATAGTCTTGACAGAGCCAGGATTGAGTGTGATTGTCAGTGCTGTTTTAACAAGCAGGGCCATATTCCAGAGGATGAAGAACTACACAATCTATGCAGTTTCAATTACCATACGTATTGTGCTTGGTTTCATGCTCCTTGCTCTCATCTGGAAGTTTGATTTCTCACCCTTCATGGTTTTGATAATTGCAATCCTCAATGATGGAACCATTATGACCATATCGAAAGACAAGGTGAAGCCATCACCAATTCCGGACTCATGGAAACTCAAAGAGATTTTTGCCACCGGGATAGTCTTTGGCACTTACCTTGCTGTGATGACTGTAGTCTTTTTTTGGGCTGTTCAAGGATCAAATTTTTTTACAGTAAGAGACAACATATACAAAATTGTACATTTGTTCCTTAATATCTATAATTCATGACACTTATCATACTTTTCAGGATAAATTTGGCGTGAAATCACTACGCAACCACTACGAGGGGCTTAATTCAGCTGTCTATCTACAAGTGAGCATTGTCAGCCAGGCCCTCATTTTTGTCACAAGATCAAGGAGTTGGTCGTTCGTGGAACGACCAGGTCTTCTTCTTGTGACAGCTTTTCTAATCGCACAGCTAGTAAGTTAGCCATTTGGAGCAGCTTTAGATGTTTATATCATTCAGGATTTGTCACCTCTATTAACTCTGATGCCACATTTTCTTGTATAGATTGCAACTTTAATTGCTGTGTATGCGAACTGGGGATTTGCAAGGATCCACAGCATTGGTTGGGGTTGGGCAGGTGTCATATGGCTTTATAGCATCATCTTTTATATCCCTCTCGACATATTCAAGTTTATCATCAGATATGCACTTAGTGGCAAAGCATGGAATAATATGATTGAGAACAGGGTAATCTTTTCAGTTCCATTGTCATTCCGTTAAACATAAATAAAGCTGTCAAAAAGCATTCACTTACTTTTCCCTCGCAAACAGACGGCCTTCACTTCCAAGAAGGATTATGGCCGCGGAGAAAGGGAAGCACAGTGGGCTATGGCTCAACGCACACTGCATGGCCTCCAACCTCCAGATACTTCAGAGCTCTTCCACGACAAAAACAGCTACAGAGAACTTTCTGAAATCGCTGAACAGGCCAAGAGGCGTGCTGAAGTTGCTAGGTAACTTTCTGAAAGAAAATTTGTTATTTGCCTATCAATTTTCTACATATTTCCAGATTTGACTTAGACAACATGCATGTGAAATATCAGGCTGAGAGAGCTTCACACTCTGAAGGGCCATGTTGAATCAGTTGTGAAGCTTAAGGGCCTTGACATTGATACAATTCAGCAAAACTATACAGTTTGAGAAGCGCAAGAGAACCGATGATTTGGTTCAAACTCCAATTCATAGGATGGAATTGCACTAGTGGAACTCTGCAATAAGTTGCAGTAATGGGGAGAAAAGAATAAGAAGTACTAGAGGCTTTTTTAGTATTTGTCTTTGATTGCTTTTTCAGCAGTGGTACTGCTACAATATGTTTCCAGTTGAGAAATCAACATATTCTGAGCAGGCATATGAAGTAGTCAATGGTAATGTACCGTCCAGGAGTTGTCTGTCAACTCTTCGTGATGTTTTTCTTTGATAGCTATTATCTCTTTTTCAGCAAATAATGAATCAGGATATTTTCCATAAATTTGTGTCTATTTCTTCATCAATTTGGGATGTGTTCCTTACATAATTACATTATTGTCATTCTATAAGAAGTAAGATTTATGGATATTTTCACTACTAAAATATTTCTTACATTAGAACGATAAGGAGAACCTTGCCAGAAAAATAATGAAAGCAGTTCCTACCATGCAAACTTGACTACATATGGTTCATGCGTGCAACTTAAATATGTATTTGATATGAGTTCTTGGATTTAAAATATGAAATTGCAGTTTTTTTTTTTTTAAAGAAAATTCCAAAATCACAATTCTTCTTATTGTTGATTAGTTGGCAAATGATAAAGTACGTTTAACTTGTTATTTGTGCAAGTTGTTAAAAGGTGGATTCTAATTAAATGCTGAAGGTGTACCACATACAATAAAATGGTAGCTGATATTGATATCATAAAATTTGTATTAAATTTTTATTTATTGAAATTCTTATCTATTAAATGACTTTATATATATATATATATATATATTTTAGTGCGACTAAATTGAATTTTAACTTAAATAGCTCTCTCAAAATGTTAAAGGAGGAATGATTCTTCTTGCATATTAGACTATTATTCCTTATTTGTAGATTTCCATTAGCAATGTATTTTAATATCTTAGGATGCATTTGTTATATTTAGGTGAATTGGACATGCAATATAGAAACATCAATTAATTATAGACTTGTTTACTTGTCAAGATTATATAGAATAAGTATAATTTAATGTAATCGAATATTTAATTGATACGTTTAAAATTTAAAATTAATAAAAAATCTAATATTTTATCATAAAACATTCAAATTATGTATTCCATCCCCTTATCTTGATGTGGGAAGCTAAGTAAAATTAAAGTAGATCTAAGGTGTCAACCACAAGTTTAACAGGCACTTCAGCAACCAAGTAATATATTTAGTAGGTCGACCATCTTCACGCCGACCAATCACACAAAGCATGTGGCAACTTAGCAGCTAAAGTACATTCATTATTATAAAGAGCTGACAACCTTCAAATCAAACCCACGTCGATCCCGTAATTTGAGCAACCACGTTAAATACATAGTAGGCTTTCTGATTATCCGTCATCTGTATTAATTATAATTATTAGCCTATCTCCTTTGCATTAAATTCATGTAAACAGTTATTTCTCAACAAAATAGAAAGCTTTTATACTATTTTAGGTGGAGATAATCCCACCTGTCCATCCACTTCATGTTACAAGACCTACAATGACCCCATGGTTCCATAAGTATTACTAAATCTTATAAAGGTTGTACAGTAATTTCAACCTTAGGAGTTCATCTCTACAAATACTATCTCCAAAAGTACACACTCTCTACCTTGATTCTCCCAACTAATGATGACCTTATTACCTTTTAAAATTTATTTTGACTTAAACATCGAAAGAGTTTAACCAATAACTACCTCAACAAACTTAATGCGCTCTTCCTGCTTGCAAGTTGGATCCTGCACTCTTTAGTTCAATCATCAACCTCAGTCAGTAAATAAGTTCTCTATTATCCTTCAGTTTCTTTGACAAATCCACCACATAATTATCGCCGTCAAACATTGCTTCATTAGGAATGACTAATATTCTTGGGATTAGAAGTATTAAAATCAATACATTAACTGACAAATTTATCCCTACATATTTTTAGTAATTTTTTTATATACTTATTCATTTTTATGTACAGAAAGGCATGTAAATATTTACATATAGACTTAACTCTTAACTAATCAATATGTGTATACAACCAACACTTGATTTATATAATTGAGTTTTTAAGAAAAGATTAAATTATTTACACAATCAAACTTATTTTATAAGATTGTTTTCGTTCAAGATTTATCTAAGAAATATAAAAAAAAAATTATAGGAAAACTATTTCTTCCATGATTATGAGATTTCATAAGTAAATTTTTTCTGTAATTGAAAAATGAATAATAGTTTTCAAATAGAAATCTACACTTAATACAAAATTATTTTTGCAAAATTATAAACTAATATCCATAAGCATGTCCAATATAAAATAGCTTAATTTATGAAATAAGTTTATGATTTTACAAAATTTGGAAGTTAATTGTTTTTTCAAAACAAAAATCAACTCTTTTCTAGATAATAATAAATTATAAACTATTGAGAGAAAAATAAAAACAGGGATTTAGTCACTATGGCACAATATATAGTTAATTCCCATCACCAAAAATAAACCATTCATTAAAAAAAAAAGATATGAAATAAAATTGATATTTCCTACTTATCAAATATTACAATTCTAAGCATTCAAACAACTAGTTGTATTAACTCAAATTAGCAAACAAAATATTAGATAGTATTGATATATTCTTTAAATAAAATCATATACTTATCAATCACAATATCACATTCAATTCTATTATTGCAAGTAAATTAGTCCTATATGTGCACATTAATATACTTAATATTGTGGGAACAAACTAATGTATGAAAAATACTAGACTTTATGCTTAATTAACATTCTCAAACTAATCCAAAAGTTTAGCTATATAATTTCAATAATATGTATTGATATAACAGCGAAAATGAATTCACATTTATATTTAATTATTATTTCACACAATTTAATTTGATTATAATTCATTCCTATAGCTAGTATTGAGCAATTTATATTTGCTATATGTTTAGGCATGTTGACGGTATTGAGTACACATACTGTTATTTGATATAATTATGATACTTTTGATTTCTTGTAATTTGAGTTCTAATTTAATATTTGGGCTATGTATACTCAATTTTAATTTTATTTTGTTATAGCTCATTTCTAATTTTATATTTTGTTAGCTTATTCCACATAATTTATAGTTGCTATATGTTTAATCATGTTGATGGTATTGAGTATATATACTGTTATGTTGTTATAATTATTATACTTTTGATGTCTCGTAATATGAGTTCTAATTTTCACAGTTACAAAATAATAAGCAAAAATAATTTCATAATATTTGGATCCAAAGTCTGATGGTTGGATGTTTATTTGATTTGAGTTTATGGTTCAAAAAATTAAAATTGTATTACATTAGATTTCATATATAAATCGAATAATATATTCAGTACATTTATTTTTTAAAAGATAAATGATATAATTAGTATCGTATCAATAGATCGAAATTTTATTAGAATCTAGTGAACTAATGCATTAATTTTTTTTGTGCATTAACAAATTATTTTATTTGAATACAATTATTTTTATTATGAGAATGTGGTTAATAAAGTTTTAATTGATAATATGTTGGTGCCAGAAGGAAAATTTTAAAATAATATTATAATTGTTTCCTTTTGACTTTCAATTTAGCGCGCCTAATAAAGAAAAACTTTCCTTACATGTTGGTATTCGATTGTGAATAAGGTATTCATTTTATTGAATTTTAATTGGAATTCAATCCAATTATTTAATATTTTTAATCAATATATTAGCAATATTTTTATCACATTATACATTTTTAATAGAAAATGGCATTATTAAAGTTTTTATGATACTATTTTTATGATGCCACCCTAAGAATCCCCTTTAGAACACTGTAAACTTAACCAATAAAGGCATCATTGGCTGAGCTATGCTAAGTAAGGGAAACAATGTCGATCTGAGTTGCAGTGAGGAGGACAAGACCGAGCTAAGCTAGGCAGGCCGAGCTGCTCAAGAAATGATTGAAGTAAATTGGGAAGAGCTGAATGGTAGAGAGAGAGTGGAAGACCAAGCTTGTCTGGTATTCAATCTTGAGTGAGCTCGGTTGACAGAGCATTTAAGCATAAGAATAAGGGACTTCGAGATTAAAGAAAGTAGTTACACAGTAGTGCACACATGGTAGGCTTATGTCATTTTGTAGAGGATCGTGTATGTTAGTGGGCTAGAGATCAGAAACGTGGGAGAGTTATATAAGGAAAGTGTGATTCTGCTAGGTATAAAAACAATGATGTAATTTAATAAGGGGTTGATCATTCATTCTTTGTATCCTAACTATAAGCAATCAGAGCAGTTCAATAAAATACATTTTTTACTATTTCATTGGTGCTTTTTTGTTTTTCCATCAATTGGCACCATCTGTGGAAACTTTGAGTCGAGGCGTGAGGAGATGAGTGAGGCAGGAAGGAATTTGGAGGGAGAGATGTTGAATGTTCCGCAGGGTGAGCCGAATGAAGCAGCGGCTAAAAGGAGGTTACAGGGATCGATGGAGGAAATAGAGCCTCGAGAGGGGAGGAGTCTTCCTCATGCACCTCTTGGTGCGGGACCATTAACACCTGAGTAGTGGAGTTTCTTGTATTTGGTGGTTAGTCCCTTCATGGCTGCCCAGAAGCAAGGAATAGTGCAGATTGTCTTTCCTAATGCACCACCTTTTTCGATATCTATGCCTTTTTTTCTTGGGATTCCACCATTGGGTTTCTTGTTCCATATTCTTATGACATCATTTTTCTCAATACCACCGGTAGCTACCGCACCTGTATCGCTACCAGCTGTCCTGCCCGTGTCGATTTCTATACTGGTGCAAGAGGTGCAAATTTCTTTCATCCCACCACTTGGTGGGAGAAGCCAAGTAGTGGGCTCCAGCATCATGGCACCCCTCTCGGGGACGGTGGCTCAAGACACAGTTATAGTGGGACCCCCATTTCCTATATTAGCAGGTGGGGATTTTCTTGAAGAACCAGAGCCTACTGTAGCCCCAATTAAATTACCTAAAGATAAGTTGGGGAAATGCGATGGAATGGACAGCTTGCGCAAGGAGGGGTTAAGGAGGTTGGCAGTAGAATGGAAGAAGAAATAGCAGAAAGTCAGATATCCGTATGCCCTTTCGAACATGGGGACGGAAAGAATTACCAAGAGAGGTGGTAGCAAAGATGGAAGATATGAGGAGAGAACTAAGGGAGATGAAAAGAAAAATAATAAGCGAAGAGCAGAGAGTGGTCAAGAAATCCCCTTTAGGGAAGTGGTTCTAATGGACCTTTTCCTAGAATGTTGTAAGTCGTTTTCCATGAAAAAATATGTTGGGGGTTCTGATCCTGTAGATTACCTACGTGAATTTGAGAATTTAGCGCTATTGTATCAGTTTTTAGATGGGGTGAAGTACTGGGTCTTCCTAACTACTTTGGGAGGGGCAGTCTAGATGTGGTTTAAGTAATTGCCTTCGCGATGTATATGTACTTTTGATGATTTCTCTTGTAGGTTCTTACATCAGTTCACTAGCAATAAACATTACTGCCACAACGTGCAAAGCCTACTTTCTTTCTGCTAGGAGAAGAAGGAAACATTGAGAGCCTTTGTCAAAAGATTTACCACGATTGCCTTGGAGGCCCCTTTAGCTACCCTTGAAGTGCTAGCGAGTGCCTTCACATAAGCACTCAAGCCTAGCTCTTTTTTTAGATCATTAAGCTCGAGACTAGCGAATAGTTATGATGAGTTGCTGTATCAGGCGAAGAAATACATACATGAGGAGGAAGCATGTGATCCTAATAAATGAGAGTTAGGGGAGAAGCAAAGAGGGAAAAAGGATGAGGGTGGAATAGCGAAGAGACCTCAATAGGAAGACAGAGTCCAGATTGCTAATACCCTCTAACCATAGGTAACAAACATATCCCAGTCTAGGATATCTCAGTTTGGCGCCAGGTTTGATCAGTACATGCCTTTGAAAGTGCCTGAGGAACAAAAATTACAAGCTATTAAGGACAAGAACTTATTACGATGGCCTCGTTCTACTAGTGAAGCCCCTTGGCACCCCATATCAGATAAGTATTATTGATTTCACAATGAATATAGACATGTAACGGAGAATTGCCAGCATTTGATGAATGAGCTGGAAGAGCTGGCGAGAGGTGGTTATTTAGAAAAATTTCTGTGAGTCCTTACAGGGGGTGGGGGTGGCCGACCTAGTAAGACCCATTAGAGGGGTAGAAAGGGGGGTACCTAGATAGGAGTGAAGGAAAATTAAATAGATCCCTCAATAAGAGGAATAATACAAATGATCTTTGGAGGACCCACAGAGGGAGATACACATCGAGCCCGGAGAGCTCAAGTGAGGGCTTTATCATATCGCAAGAACATGGAAATAGCTAAAGTGGGGATAGAGAATCATATGCCAATGATTCAGTTTAGGCTTGAAGACCTTAAGGCAGTGCACTTGCCCTATCAAGATGCCTTGGTTATCATCGCTTCTATTGCTAATTATGAAGTAGCTCGAATTTTCATGGATTGAGGAAGTTTAGTAGACATTCTTTTCTTATCAACATTTCAACATATGGAGATGGGTAATACTACTTTAAAGCCAGTGGAAACTACCTTATTTGATTCGCATGAGAGGTAGTGCGACTTTTAGGGCAAATAACTTTACAGATCACCTTCGGTGCAGGATTTCACCATAAAACCTGTATGGTAAATTTTCTTGTCATGGATGCTTCTTCAGCTTATAACAAGATATTTGGTAGACCTGTGTTGTAGCTCTTCCAGGTGGTAGCTTTGCCCTTCCACATGAAGCTCAAGTATGTAGGAGGTAAGTTGGTAGGAGAAGTTGTGGGAGATTAGCACACCTCAAAAAAATGTTACGTAGAAGCAGTAAAAGTAGGGGATCAGAAGGCCGAGTTGAGTTATAAGTTTAGATCAGGGGGTCCCCAGGTGTTGAGTGAGGGGGTTCAGTTATGGCTGGGGAGCTAACTTTTGGGGTTCAGTTCCCATAATGGATATCTAATGTGGTGTTGGTCCTTAAAAATTGGGACAAATAAAGAATGTGTGTAGATTTCAAAGATCTTAACCAAGCTTGTCCCAAGGATCATTACCCATTACCTAGAATTGATTAGTTGGTGGATTCCACATTCGGCTATGAACTGCTAAGTATGATGGATGCTTCACAAGGGTACTATCAAATTTTGCTCCCCATCAAAGATTGTAAGAGAGTGAGCTTCATCACAGTGAAAAGTACCTATTATTTTGTAGTAATGCCTTTTGGGTTGAAAAATGCAAGCGCTACGTATCAATGGTTTGTTGATTAGATGTTCAAAAATCAAATCGGTAGGAATATGGAAGTCTATGTGGATGACATACTTATGTAAAGCACTTACCGAGCTAGCTATGTAGAGGATTTAAGAGAAGCTTTGGAAACCCTTAGAAGGTACGTCATGAAACTCAATCTTGGTAAATGCACTTTTGATGTAACATGAGGGAATTTCTTGGGATACTTGGTAACAGAGAAAGGTGTAGAAGCCAACCTTGAAAAAATACAGGCCATATTGTATATGAGGTCTCCTCGGAATGTTAAAGAAGTCTAAAAACTCATAGGAAGGATTGCAGCTTTAAGCAGGTTTATTTCTCGAGCTACTGATAAAAGTTTACATTTCTTTGAAATATTAAGGAAAGCTAAGTAATTTGAATGGGGAGAGACGGCACAAAAAGATTTTGAAGAGCTCAAAGAATACCTGGCTAAGTTACCATTGCTGACCAAACCTATACCTAATGAGACTCTATTCTTATATCTGGCAATTTCTGAGTAGGCCGTAAGCTCAATCTTGGTAAGGGAGGAAGGAACCAACCAGAAGCATGTCTACTATGTAAGCAAAGTGTTGCATGTTGCCAAGCTAAGGTATCTTATGATAGATAGGTTGGCCTTGACATTAATGACTATAGCCCCAAGGCTCAGACCTTATTTTCTCTCACATACCATTGTGGTACAGGCTAATCAACCACTTAAGCAAACCTTGGGGAAAGTAGACGCTGTGGGAAGGTTGATTAAATGGTCACTTGAGCTAGGAGAATATGACATTTAATATGCACCCATAAAAGCTATCAAAGTTCAAGCCCAAGTCGCCTTCATAATGGATGCGGCCTTACCTCAGGGAAGAGATGAAGTGTGGTCTGTGTATGTTAATGGTTCTTCATAAGAAAATGATACCAGCGCTAGTATCATCTTGATCGACCTAAGAGGAGATGAGTTAGAATATGCACTTAAATTTCAATTCCAAGCTTCTAAAAATGAGGTTGAAAACACAGCATTGATTGAGGGTGTTAAAATAGCTATCAATGGAAGAGTCGTGTGGGTGTAGACATACACTGACTCTCAGTTGGTAGCTAAACAAGTAATAGGTCAATATGGGGTAAGAGAGCCCCATATGGAGTGATATTATCAAATGATAGTGAAGTTGAAAGAACAGCTAACCGAGCTTCAAGTAATCTAGGTTCTTAAGGAAGATAATGCTCGAGCTGATTGGTTGGCTAAAATCGCAAGCTCGTTCAAAGAATGTGGGACTCGAGCTTTGACCATTTAGGAGTTGGATAAGGAAGAGGACTTGGAGATGGAGGTGTTTACCATGGAGGAGGAAGTAGATTGAAGGACACCTATCAGGCAATACCTTCAAAGAGAAAAATAAGAACGAGAGGAGTCTGACCTTAAGCTCAAAATTTGGGCTACTCGATTTATCCTTATTAATGGATTACTTTACAAAAGAGGATTTTCCCAGCCATTATTGAGATGCTTGTCACAGCATGAGGGTGAATACATTTTCAAAGAAATACATGAAGGATGTTGTGGCAACCATCTCAGAGGAATGGCATTAGCAAACAAAATTGTCTGAGCTGGGTATTTTTAGCTGACTATTCGAGTGGATGCAGGTACTTTGGTTCAAAGATATGAGAAGTGTCAAAAAAATGCTAGAGTTAGTCATATATCTAGTGAACCCCTGCATGCCCTGAGCTCTCCATGCCCATTTGCCAAGTGGGGAATGGCTATTGTAGGGCCATTTCCAATAGCCACAGGTCAGAAGAAGTTTCTGTTGGTAGCTATAGACTATTTCAGTAAGTAGGTGGAAGCGGAGGCATTATCAAAAATCAGTGAATGAGAGATACTGAAATTCCTATGGAAAAGTATAGTGAATCGCTATGGAATCCCTTGAAAGCATGTATCGGATAATGGAAGGCAATTCCAAGGGTCTAAGGTAAGGACTTGGTGCGAGAAGATGAAAATAACCCAAAGGTTTAGCTCGGTTGCTCATCCTCAAACGAATGGGTAGGCGGAGGTCACTAATCACACCTTAATTTAAATTTTGAAGTCCTGGCTGGATCGAGCTGGAGGTAGTTGGGTAGAAGAATTACTTAGCGTATTTTGGGCTTACCGCACCACTCCATGGCAAGCCACAAGGGAAACACCTTTTAGCATAGTGTACGGGCTCAATGCGGTGATCCTAAATGAGGTTGGGATAGAATCTCATAGGGTGCTAACATATAAGGAAAGGAGTAATGAGGACTTAATCCGTGGGTAGTTGGACTTGATTGAAGAAAAAGAGTGGAGGCATGCCTTCGGCAACTTGGTACAAGCAAAAGGTGCAAACAAAATTCAACAAGAAGACTAAGATTAGAACACTACAAGTGGGGGATTTGATTTTAAGGAGAGCAGGTGCATGTGGAAATGTAGGAAAGCTGGATTCGAGCTGGGAGGGGCTATATAAGGTCATCAAGGTGATACTAGGAGGAGCTTATGAGTTAGAAACCATGGAAGGCAAAAGGCTAGCTCAACCTTGGAACATCCAGAACTTGAGGTACTTTTACATGTAAATGTTGTCTATTCATTTCATCTTCGTCGTTTATTTACATTAGTAGTAGATATTTCTAGATTGTTCTATTTTTTAGAATTGCATTGCCGATGTCTTTTACTTTTCTTCTTATTATTAATATTACAAGTTCTTGTTTTGGACTATTACTTTTGAGCAAGATTCGAGCATAACCTTACAAACTCGATAAGAAAACCCCCCTTCCCCCCCCCCAAAAAGAGCCAAGCAAAAGAAGAGCTCTAATAAGCTTGGCTGGAAGAGAGGTTCCAATGAGCCTAGCAAGATAAGCTCTAAAGAGCTAAGCAAAAGAAGAGCTCCAATGAGCTAGGCAGGAAGAGAGGCTCCAATAAGCCCGGCAGGATAAGCTCCAAAGAGCCAAACAAAAGAGCTCCAACGAGCACGACTAAAAAAGAGGCTCCAATGAGCCCAGCAAGATAAGCTCCAAATAGCTAAGTAAGAAAAGAGCTCTAATAAGCCATCTCCTAGATTTTAGAAGGGGTAAGCTCAGTCTCATTACTAGGATGGGAAACTCAACCTCTTTAGCCATGTTATCATTAGAGTCTGGCAAGCTCTCCAAACCCAACATCTTGTCTATGGTACCATGAGCACAGCTTGCTTCTATAAGGCCTTGAGACTCTAATTGGTTAATACATATATCTATGCCATGGTTGTAGTATTTAAAGCCTTTTGAGCTAAATCTTGCTTATAGGTCGAGCTCTCTCGTATTCCAATAAACGGGACTACCACGAAGCCTCTAAGTATTTAGCATCCTCTACAGTAGCATGAAAAACCTAGAAAAAAGAGTTATTGCCCTCATGGTGGCCTTCTTCTCTTGCTTGCTTCAAATCTTCTTCATAAGAAGACACTAGCTCGGCCAACTTTAGCTCAGCCTTGGAGAGAGCTGTAGTAGTCTCGTCATATTTCCTCTGTAAGGCACTCAATTGGCCCTTCAACTCTTGAAATTGCATTACCAATCGACTCTGATCTGCCTCCCTGCAGTCCAGGAGCTCTCCCCCCATAATGCTTGTTTGCAAATAAAAGGGTAATGAGAAATGAAAATCAAACAAGCTTAAAAACATGGATACTCACCCAAGCTAAATAGCTGGTGAATTGAGTTTGAAGATCCCCGAGAGGCATTCAACCCATAATCTGGCAGTCCAAGCTCCCCACTATACTCCATAGAAAATCTTGACCTAAGGAGAATGAAGCATTTAATAAAACCAAACTTCCTACCATAGCGTGCACTTGAGGGCAACCCTTTATGAGCTACAGAGAGCTTAGTTCTTTCGAAATGTGCCCAGGTTTAATAGGGACATAAACTACTTCAGAAGCTGGAGTATATTGTTTGGTGGGAAGAGCCTCAAGAATATGGTGAGCCAAGCACTTGTTAGATGAGCTGCCTCTGCATCCCTGTTTAGCTGGCCTATTATTTTTCATGTGCCCTAGTTGTTGCTTGCCCAATACAGCTTTCAGAAAAGTTTTGGTAGATATTTCCTCTGCAGAAGAAAGTATCAGTATGTAGTTTAGTACATTATTCATGAGATAAAATAAGTGATGAAAAGATACCAAATGGTTCAGAGAGATCTTCATCTTTGGGGCAAATGGTGAAATGATAAAGAAAGCCCTTCTTTTCTAAGTAAGTTAACTGTAATTGCACGCTATTCAGCTTATCTAGTAAAGCTTGCTGGCCTGTGATAGAGCGTCGATGCCGAGAAAAACCCAAGCTCAAAGACTTCTCTAACTACTCTATGTGGAAACCCCAAAGTTCAAATGAGGGTATATAAAAGTATCTCTCTTTCCAGTGCTTTATTGAGGATGGATACTTAGAAAAGAATTTCACGTCATCCCCAGAAGTAATATAGAAAAGGCCCCTACTTAAAATCTTGAGATGAAAGAGATTATGGAATAGAGATGTAGTGGGTTCTATTTGGAGGTACCAACATAACATGAGGAAGCCCACCATTAATCTAAAGGAATTAAGGGTGAACTAGTTAAGAGGAATACCCAAGCCTTTAGAAATTAGAGTAAGGAGCTCAGGAATAGAAAATCTCAACCCACCCCTCAACTGTTTTGGATAAAAGCAAAAAACTCCCCGTAGGAGATGGGTGAGGGCAATCCGAGGACTTAGGAATCACTATTTGGTAGTTGGCAGGATTGCCCATTTGCTCACGAAGTCTCACTCCCTCACTTCAGGTCATACGAGTGTGGTAAATCTCGTAAGGGGCTAGATTAGCAATAGATTCAGCCATGCCTTTTTCAATCTCTCTCTGAATCTCAGGGGGGCAACTCAAAGATGAGGAAGAACTTTATAGACTGGAGTGTGGCGACATAGAAAATGGGGGAGGGCAAATTTATGTCTAGCAGAAAAAACATCTTAAAAATAAAGGGAATGGGAGAAGAAGATAAACATATATACTGAGGAACAAGATAATATGAGAGTTACATGAATGCAATATATATATATATATATAAAGAGAACCTGATTTTAGTGCTTTAACCAGAATAGATTGTCGAAGGAAAGGAAGAAATCAACCTAGAAGAGGGAAAGGATGACACAGGTGGTAACAAGGTGAGAAGGAGAAAGAATACAGAAGAGTGAGGAAGCTATATATATAGGGTAAAGGAGAAAGAAGGAAACAATCGTGACTATACATGTGTATGAAGGTGTGGGAGGATATTAATGATGAGGGAAATTTGAAAAGATCCTTATCTTCTAGGGAAGGAGGAAAGGCTACCACATTTATTGCTAGAAGATTTTCCCACAAACTTCTATTTCCAAGACATCAAAAAGGCGTGCCAATAGGCTCAAAAATCAGACGATTTCCTATGTGTAGCTAAGCTCGATCATGCAGTCTAAGTTTTCCCGATCAAATCTACTAAATTTCAGAAGCTCGGGCATGTATCTTCCATAAGCTCAGTCGTGTGGATGAGCTTGGCCATGCATTCTAAGTTTTCCCGATTGAATGCTGCTGAATTTTGAAAGCTTGGGCATATATCTTCCACAAGCTCGAGAGTGTGCGGCTAAGCTTGGCCATGCGTTCTAATGCAACCTCATCAGGTGCTGCTAAGCTCGACTGGGTATCATACTCATGGGATACTTGATCATATATCTCATGGCGAAATAGTGCAGATTGGTAGGTGCAGTCCTATTGCATTCGTAGGTATGAGGATCAGTTTCTAGACAAACATCAACCCCACAGGAGAATGTCTTATCTAAGCCCAAAAATGTATATACATCCCCCATTTTAGGCCAGAAAAAGGGGGGATGATGATGCCACCCCAAGAATCCGCTTTAGAACATTGTAAACTTAACCAATAAGGGCATTATTAGCCGAGTTGTGCTAAGTAAGGGGAGCAATGCCGAGTTGAGCTGCAGTGAATAGGATAAGACCGTGCTGAGCTAGGACGGCCGAGCTGCTCAAGAGATGATTGAAGTAAACTAGGAGGAGCTGAGTGGCAAAGAGAGAGTGGAAGACCGAGCTTGTTTGGTATTCAACCCTAAGTGAGCTCAATTGACAGAGCATTTAAGCGCAAGAATAAGGGACTCCGAGATTATAGGAAATAGTTACACAACAATGCACACATGGCAGGCCTATATCATTTTGTAGAGGGTCATGTATGTTAGTGGACTAGAAATCAGGAACGTGGGAAAGTTATATGAGGAAAGTGGGATTCTGCTAAATATAAAAACAATAATGTAATTCAATAAGAGGTTGATTATTCATTCTTTGTATTCTGACTACAAGCAATCAAAGCAGTTCAATAAAATACATTTTTACTATTTCATTGGTGCTTTTTCATTTTTGCATCAGGCATTATTAAAGTTTTTATGATAGTATTTTTATGAAAAATGATAGAATTAACTAAAAATAATTTTATGATTCACTCAATTCTAAAAAAATAAAAATTATTATAAATCATTAATAAAATCAATTTGGGAGAAAATTAGAGCACATCCAAGTTGAGATCTTTTAAAATATTATAAGTTGTTTCAATAAAAATTTTAGGAGATAAGTTTATAAGTTGTTAATAATTTTATAATTATTTATAAGAATTCAATTTGTTTTTAAAATTGAAGTATTTTTATTTTAAATTACTAGTCATCGTGGCATGTTGCATGTTATCCCAATGTGCAAATTAATTTATTATATTATAAAATCAATAAATGATAAAGTTCTCAAATTTTTATATAGTGTATATTAATAATAACATAATTTTAACAATGATCACTTTCAATAACATAAATATTAATTATTCGTTAATATAAATTCATATTTAGTAAATAATTTCTACGTCAGAAGTCCAAAATTATTAAATATATCTGCCTACACATTTCATAAATTTTGTCATTATGTTTTTGCAATATTATTTGTGCTTTTAAATTATAAATTAAGTGATGAGTTCACTTTTGAAATTAAATAAAAAATTAAGAGTATAATTAATAAAGCTAATTTTAGTGTAACATGGCATAACTATTGTTTTGAGTGTGTAAAGAGTTATATATATATATATATATAGAATAAATTATTATTAATATTTATTTAAATTTTATTTGACTAAAAAAATTAATTGATCATCGTGCCGTACTGTTGTCATGTGTTTCGGAACCTAAACATAACCAACATAAAACTAAATAAAGTTAAAAAAAAATAAATTGATTTATATGCAACTAAATCAAGTTAATACTTAATTATTTGGATTTAATAGAAAACGATATTCTAAAATAAGGTGTATGTTTGTAGGGTAAACCAAAAAAATGGCTACGCATTAATAGGTGAAAACAATTGAAATAGGACCCGAAAACACGCGGCAAAGGACTTCTACAAAAGGAAGCTCACCCCTACAACAACTCATAACTCCCACTCAATAGAGAAAAAAACACCACCTTTTTATTTCTTTTTGTTCTATTTATTGTTTTGATTGATTGTTTGATAGGTGATGTTGAGAAGAGGCGTTTTCTGAGGCAAATTCGATGCTACTCTTTTAGATAAATAAAAAGACTGTTTGTACGTATTGGTAGAGCCAGCGAACGAAAGAGGAAAGGAGATGGCGGACAACAGAAGCATTAGTTTGGAAGAAATTAAAAAGGAGAATGTTGATCTCGTAAGTGTTTTTCGCTGATCTTCTTTCTTCTCTTTTCCCTTTCTTATTTTTTCCTGGAGAGACTTCCGTTCATGATTGTTTAATTACCTTTCTTCCTTCCTATATGTGTGTGTGTGTGTGTGTGTGCGCGCGCGCGCGCGCCATGCATGAAACTCATTATATGTGCACTGTTGCTTCGAGTTTCAGATTACATTCAATTTAATCGAATTCAAATAAATGTTATCAATTTATCATGTGATGTGATATGATGTGGGGTCGAGAGTGATCATTGCATGGGGCAGAGTACTATTTAGTTTTTGGATTGAGTATGTCTTATTGGATTAGATCTAAAATCTAAAATCACAATAAGCTCGTTTGGATCGATGGGAGGCGTCCCTTGACAACAGGTCAAGTAGGTCGAAATGAGTAGGAGAAGTTGGAGAGAAAGTGTGTGGATTATGTGACACCTTACAAAATGATTTCTTCCTGAAGGGCATTTTCAGGGCTGTCCCATCAACATGAATATGGATATTTGTTTTGGTTTTCAGTTTGCATTGAATTTGGTCGAATTCAAACAATTATATATATATATATAGGTATTATATACATAAGTGAATCAGTAGGAGTCATGTATTTTCTTCACACTTAAAGAAGAACGATTATGAGTATTTATAATTTCATTGCGGTTTTGGATCTTTGGTGTACTTAAACATGCTCATAACAATGTCTAAAATGCTTGAATCTTGTTATGGATTTTAATGTAGAAAATAAACATTAACTGAACTACTTTAATCTATTTACCTGGAAAAACAGGAGAGCATTCCACTGGAGGAGGTGTTCACTCAATTGCAATGCTCCAGGGATGGATTATCAACTGAAGAAGCTGACAAGAGGCTCCAGGTGTTTGGCCCAAACAAACTAGAAGAGAAGAAGGCAAGCACCAAACGCCAAACTCTTCACTTTTCGTATCCATCTCGAATATAATTATTGCTTATTAAAGTTGTAACTTTGCTCCATAATCATCCACAAACAGGAAAGCAAGTTTCTGAAGTTCTTGGGCTTTATGTGGAATCCTCTGTCTTGGGTTATGGAGATTGCAGCAATCATGGCCATTGCTTTGGCCAATGGAGAGGTGATCCCATTCAGATTCTTGTATACTTTAAGAATATCACTATCAGCATACTTTCTTCTTGTGCTCGTTGTGTCTTAATTTCCAGCTTTGATGAATGATTTCAGGGACTACCTCCAGATTGGCAAGATTTCGTGGGGATTGTAGCATTACTATTTATTAACTCTA
>JACGDI010005751.1:548378-572041 GCA_014898725.1 Jacaranda copaia
AAGTGAGCATTGTCAGCCAGGCCCTCATTTTTGTCACGAGATCAAGGAGTTGGTCGTATGTGGAACGACCAGGTCTTCTTCTTGTGGCTGCATTTCTAATTGCACAGCTAGTAAGTTAGCCATTTGGAGCAACTTTAGATGAATTTATATCCTCCAGCATTTGTCACATCTGCTAACTCTAATGTCATGTTTTCTTGTATAGATTGCAACTCTAATTGCTGTGTATTCAAACTGGGGATTTGCAAGGATCCACGGCATTGGTTGGGGCTGGGCAGGTGTCATATGGCTTTATAGCATCATCTTTTATGTCCCTCTCGACATATTCAAGTTTATCATCAGATATGCACTTAGTGGCAAAGCATGGAATAATATGATTGAGAACAGGGTAATCTTTTCAGTTCCATTGTCATTCCGTTAAACATAAATAAAGCTGTCAAAAAGCATTCACTTACTTTTCACTTGCAAACAGACGGCCTTCACTTCCAAGAAGGATTATGGCCGCGGAGAAAGGGAAGCACAGTGGGCTATGGCTCAACGCACACTGCACGGCCTCCAACCTCCAGATACTTCAGAGCTCTTCCACGACAAAAACAGCTACAGAGAACTTTCTGAAATCGCTGAACAGGCCAAGAGGCGTGCTGAAGTTGCTAGGTAACTTTCTGAAAGAAAATTTTCTTTTTTGCCTGTCAATTTTCTACATATCTTCAGATTTTGACTTTGATATGCATGTGAAATATCAGGCTGAGAGAGCTTCACACTCTGAAGGGCCATGTTGAATCAGTTGTGAAGCTTAAGGGCCTAGACATTGATACAATTCAGCAGAACTACACGGTTTGAGAACAAGAGAATGGAATTGCACAAGTGGAACTCTGCAATTAGCCTGTGAAATATATGGGAGAGAAGAATAAGAAGTAGAGACTAGTTTCCTTTCATTGTTTTTCGGCATTGGTTCTTCATATACTGCTACAATCTGTTTCCAGTTGAGAAATCAACTAATTTTGCATAGGCATATACCGTAGTCGATAATAATGTATCGTCCAGGAGTTGTCTGTCAACTCTTTGTGATGCTTTTCTTCTTATAGCTATTACCTATGTATCTCTTTTCAGCAAATAATGAATCAGGATATTTTCCATAAAATTGTCTTCTTTTTTCATCTATTTGCAATGTTTTTCATACATTAATGTCGATATTGAAAGTATTTCCACTTCAAAAATATTTCTTACATGAAACTTTAAGGACAGTCTTGCCAGAAATACAAACTATATGTATTCCTCAGTTATGCTTTCTAGACCAGGTTGCCAATTGTCCATAGATGCAAGTGATAATCTCCCTGGAGATGATGACCCTGCAGAAGAATCCTTGTTGATCCTCTTCCTGTTTTGCTCTGTTCTCATTTCTTTGCTCGAACTCTCACTATTCCTAGCTCTGGCCTTGATCCCCCTCATGTTACTACCATTCTTTTGTTCAGTACCATTCATGTAATTCCTAAACAACCAGCAAGGAGACAACCCCTCAGTGCCATCATCATTCTTTTCTCCAGTATTTTGTTGATGATCATTACGTCGAGCATTAGCTAGATGAGGGTATTTATGCTGAAGCTTCCTGATGGTACCAAGGGGCACGACGTAGTATTTCTGGCCAAGGACAAGGGTGGTTTCTGGCGAAACGATGGCATATGGCTGCTGGAAAACGGTGGGGTGGGCAACACAGCATTTGGGATTGCGGTTGAGCAGCTCTGCAGCCAGTATAGGCCGGTCGTGTAGCTCCACATGGCCACCTGGATGAACTATCTTCACAAACAAATTTTTGCTGCTATTTGTACAAAACCAGCTAGAAATGGAATTCATTGATACTTTCTTCTCGTGTTTATGTGTTGGTGGATTGGCCGTTGATGAGTATGGACTAAGAAACAATAGAAGCGTGGAGTTTTTAGAAAATTCTTGATATGTGGGAATAGCTATGTGGTTATATAATGACAGGCTGTAGAACTAATCGGACAATATGCTTATATTCTTGTTTATGGCTTGTTAAGCAACCTTTGGTAATCCCAATGTTGTTTCTGATATTTGGACTCAAATTAGATACATACAGCTTTTGTTCTTTTGTTGTTGTGACAAAACTTTGGTTGACATTTTGCATATATGGCAATTGGCAAGCAACAGAAAGAACAAAAGAACCATTCTTTGGAGTTGGCTTGGAGAATTCATCGGCTGATGGAGTAGTTTGAATCCTCTATTTTTAGTTTTTATTTCATCTCTTATTTCATTTTATAAATATATGTTAATTGTATTAAATATTTTTTTAAAAAATAATTGATTAAAAATTAGATACATTTAATATATATATATATATATATTCATGAAGTTAAAATAAAAAATGAAATATGAATTTTAATATAAGATTCAAAATTATAGTGAAGTTGACTGTATAAAAGCTAGTGCCCATTATTAGTTAGAACTGTGCACACTCGAGTCTTGGTTGCTCGGACCACAGCATGTTTCATGAGACCTTTTGTGATGATCATGATCCCAGGTGGTCCTTGGGAAGCAGGATTCAACCAGCTCAACCAAATTATTCAAGGTTTTATTTGTTTTTATTGCTTTGGGAAAAATAATTTGAAAGGACGTGTTTTACTAGTGGATTTGGCTAATGTGATATTTTATTTTTTTTTGGCTAGTGTGATATTTGTTTATTTTCATTTTAAGAGTTGTTGTAGAATATTTTGGAACGAAATAATATTTAAAAAGGAGAATTTTTATTATAATATCATATCAGATAATTTTTTTTAGGTTAGTGGTGTAAAGTTGAATTTATGTGTATATATATTTAATGATTAATTGATTTTATTTATGCATAATTGTGATGTGTTTTAAACGTATTTTGATAAAAAAAAAAAATGAATGTTGTTTTTAAAGTGATTTATTAGAATGTGCAGTCTAAATTTGAAGGTTGAAATTTATTCTAGGATAACACAAGTAGACAAACACCAAGTGATTTCAGGTTTCATGATATTCAAATCAATGTGATTTGAGCTTGATTTGCATGTCTTGACGCCATCTGCAGTTCACAGTCTCAAAAGACGTATTGCTTCTTTGCTTCTATATGAGCACTTTTGAGTCATTCGATTCGATTCACTTTTTATCGATAAATCTTATTCTATTTTATGGATGGATGTATAAATAATTCACACTCAAATATATACCTATAAAATTATACTATACACTCAACTTGATGTCAATCTGATATGTGGAATAGAGTTGTAAACGAGTTGAATCAAGTTCAATTTTTATATCAATTTAATCCCACGTCACTTGTATCCAACTCGAGACTCCCGAATTCATATAAAATTTAATATTACATTTATTATTAATAGATATATATTATTTTAATATTATTTTATATCAATACGAGTTCAACTATTTTGAACCCAAGTTAAAGTTGAATCGAGTTTGATTTCTATTTTGAACTAATCTCAAACTATTTGAATTCAAGCCTCAAGTTTGCAAGTCAGCATAAAATCTAATATTATTTTTATTTTATTGATAAATATATATTATTTTATATTGAGTACGAGCTCAAATTTAATTTCAAGCTCACAACTATTGAAAGCTCAATTAAAAATTTGAGGCTAATTGAACCAAGGCGAGCTCAAAAAATTAAATTCGTCGACCTCAAGTTTAAAACTTTTTCCCAAAGTCGACTAGACTCAACTCAGTTGAACTCCTAATATGAAATATAAGATTATACAGTAACAGAACATTTCCTTTACAATCACTAACAATGATTCATATAGCAGTGACACCAGAGAGAGGGCATTCCTGGAGGGGTTGTAAATCATTTCTTTCTTTGTTTTGTCTCATACGAAAAGGTTGAAACTGTAGTAAGCATTTGAAAGGAAAGTTGGACTATGAGGTACTTGTCATTTTCTCATTCAAAAAAGGGGGGTACTTGTCATTTGTCAATTCTACCAACATAACGAAGTTAAACTCAACTAACAATAGTAACTTGCAAGAGTTCTTTTTTCTGCATAAATGATCAGTTTTAGAGTTGATTCCCTCCAAAAATGAACAACAGCTCTTATACATACACAGGAACCAGAATTTAGTTCGCCTCAAAGAACTGCAACTAAGGAACATGACTGAACAAAAAAACCTCTGTTTTTCGACTTTACAATGTGTGTCGAGCAAAATCCAACGCAATCGTCCACTTTCAAAACTTAATCTGGTTTCCTAGGAAAAAGGGTTCATGGAGACAAGTTCATTGATTTGTTCTTTTACTTACAAAGCAATGTTACCTCAGGCACAGTTAAGAATGTCATGGAAGATGCAAAAAGCTACAAACGGGTTGAGAGAGCAGAGTCCGTCACCCTTAGTGATCCTCCAAGCTCTACCGGCACAAGAGGGATGAAGGAGTGCAATACATCCATTATCAGTGGTCTATAACTCGGCTCTGGTTGTACGCATAGGACAGCTATGGCAGCTACCTGCATTTTATGTGTCAAAATTAGCGATGTCCATATGAAATGCTTTGTCTTCAACACTAACTTGTTTTTTATTAGGAAAATAGTACTTGATATAAATGCTTCAAATCCATAGTGTTTTTGATGGCCGGATCGACAATATTTGGAAGCTTTGATCTGTCAGTGAGCTGAGGCGTTGCCTGCTTGTTGAATAAGGCGGTGGGGACATTAGATAGATCCAATCAAAAAATGGAATAAAAATGCATTACTGGTTGTAATAACTCTGACGAAGATTTTACCCAGGTAACTATTGATTGGTGTTGTGCTTCGGCTACTTTTTCCACAGGCCTTCTTCCCATCAAAAGCTCCAAAAGAACCACACCAAATGCATACACATCGCTTTTGTCAGTAAGCTTACCTGATAGATTGCCAAAGAATTTGTCAATTTAAAATCAGTTTTGGTAAAAGTGAACACATGGTTATCATCAAGAAGGAAGAAAACAACAACATAAAAGTTAAAACATCCTTGTGTGAAATGTGTTGGTATCTTCACACCCTAAGACATGACAACATTCTCAATAAATCAATTATCTCATCAAAGATTGGCTACTTGAATAATAATAAGGCACACAAGTCATCTAGCTAAAATTTCTGTTAGAACTGAAACCATTGCAAGAAATTGAAGAGTTGAAAGATGGAAATTGTAACATAAAACTACACAGGCTGAGACTAGATCTTCGTTGGGATTGCACAAATTGATATAACTCTTAACAGTATGAATGTTATAGACAAAGCTTTCTCTTTACTGAGTTTTGACAAAAGGTTGCAGCAAATGCTTTTGTGGGCATTTGGCTTCTATTTTCAGAACATAACATGTATAAGAATTATTATGGATAACTAATTGAGGGGACAAGATAATGAACAAATTTCATGGCATACAGTTTCTGTGCATACCATCCAACAGGTATTCTGGAGCTACATATCCCGAAGTTCCTGAAAGCTTGATGTTCGTCCTGTTTGAGTTACCTCCAGCAGTCGCAAGTCCAAAATCAGAAATCTGAACCAAAAAGCCGGAGCTATTAGCTCATAAGATGAATCTTGTGGGCATGAAAGAGTGCATTTTTTTTCTGATAATGTTACCTTGGCATTGAAGTTGGAATCTAGAAGAATATTCGATGATTTGAGATCTCTATGAATCACGGGAGGGTTGCAATGCTCATGTATATACTCTAATCCTCTGATTAACAACGAATAATGTTTGTTAAGGCCAGAAAATGGATTATAAAGTACAAAAACATTTCAAAAACGTAATCTAAATCATGGTACCTTGCCACATCTAGAGCAATTTTGATTCTCAGAGGCCAAGTCAATGCTGATCTACCAAAAGGTCCTGAGGAAAGTATTTGAAAGTTCTTTGGTAAACTGAAATTTTTAGATACACTATGTTGCATCAATAGAATAGGGAAAAGGAAATTTATACCATGCAAGTGGAATTCTAGAGAGCCATTCTCCACCATTTCATAAATCAAGAACCGCATGTCACCATGGATACAATATCCCAAAAGAGAAACTATATTTTGATGCTGAATTTTACTCAATAACTGGACCTCATTCTGCAATTTCAACAATGACAATTGAGCAATATCTGAAAATTGGCAAAAACAATCAAAATTAGCAAAAAATTCGTAAACTTTACCTCAAATTCTCTTTCAGCTTCCTGGCCACCAGCACATATTTTTTTAACTGCTGCGTGGAAGTGATTGTTGAAGTGAGCCTTATACACACGCCCATATCCTCCCTCACCAAGAACATTCCCTTCTTCGAAATTGTTTGTGGCAGCCACTAGCAACTGATACTCAATAGCAGCAATTGAATCCCTCTTGCCACCAAGTTTCAAAGAAGGGAATTTGTTCAAAATTGGACTTAATGAGATCCCTTTTGCAGCATCTGTAAATGCATAAGATGAAGAAAAAGGAACGACAAAAATGACAAAATAGTTTTTCACAAAGAAAAATTACCTGAACTTTGATCACTTTTCGCTTTGCAGTTCTTCAGCCTTATCAATTTGTAGATTGAAAAACAAAATAATAGCAGCAAAATTCCGCCAAGAAGAGATGAAGCCACAACAAGGGCAATAAGGATTTTCTTGTTTAAATCCTGATGGTGCACTATCTTGACCTCTGCAACTTCTGATTTTCACGAAAAACGAACATCAATTAGCTTCAGACAACACATTACAGAAGATAAGATAATCCAAATCAAAATCAAATACTAAAAATATGAATTCATATCACCCCATTTCTCAAACCAACAAGAAAAAATGAGAAACAAATTCACTATGAACACCCATTACCTTAAAAAGCCCTTTCTTTAAAAGGTGATCAATGCCAATGGCAAGAACAAAATTTAGCACACACAGAAATAATTTAAGAACTGCATATTATTATCCCAGTCTAATAAACAGGGACAGGGCCAACCAAAACATTCAAGAAAACATCAAAACAAACTCTAAAATCTCAGAGCCACCATTTTAAACACAGAAAAATTGGGAGGAAATCCTCGAAATACCTGGAGAATGAGCTATCAAATGAGAAGAATCCTTCAAAAGAGGATCTTTATCAGTAGAAAGAACAGGGTTAGCAACAGGAGGGACCAGCGCATCAACTGGAGCTGAAAACAGAGGAGAGCAAGACACCCAAATGGGTATAACTAGCAAAAACAGAAGCTTCATTCCCCTCTTCCTTTCTTCAAGAGTTTAAAAAAAAAAGATGGAATTTTTCTTCCTTTTCTTGTCTGATATATATGCAAACTCAAATTTGAAATGCTTTCAAGATGGAATAGAAGTTGTATAATACCTCTTGGTTTTTATTCCTGTTTGTATCAGCTTTTTGGCTTTCTTTGTGTAAGAAGGGAACAAAAGAAAGACTGGGACAGGGCTACTCTGGAAAAAGCAATGAGGATCCTTTTTAGCAGATAACTGGCAAATTACAACAACAATCATGTGGCATTTATTAAAGGTCAAGTCCCTTGTATCTGGTTGGGTTCACTTTCAGTGTCGATGGTGAAAATTCTATGGGGGGAAAAAGAGAGGCGAGAGATTTCCTGGGGTTAAATTGAGATTTTATTAAGTATTTGACCCCTTTGTTAAAATCAGATTTCCCTCTGGGGAGGGGAAAGCAAAGTGAAATTTCATGATGTCTGTTGTCTACTTACGTTTTGTTGTTGTTTTTTGTCCTCTTTGTTTTTAAATTTAATTTCTTATATTTAATTTTGCTCCAAAGTAATTTTCAATTTGTCGTTTAATGAAGTAGAATTGAATATTGGGATAATTTTTAATTAAAAGATGTAAGTTATTATATATGGGAATGATGTTTTTAGACTATAATTAATTTCCATCAGATTTTGAATTCTTTTAGTTCAATTTTTCAAAATTCTATTAATTAGTTAACATTAATTGTAGATTTTTTTTTTAATTTTCAAATACATATATGATAACAAACTTAATGACTTTCTTAATATACATTTTAAATTCATTTGCCTATGTATAGAGGCTATATATAGAGAGAGGAAAGAAATCGTTTAATAATAACTATGCAGTTTTGGTCAGATTTTCACTTTTTAGAATTCAAATTTGTAATTATTTATAATAATTTTATTTTTTTAATATTAATATAAATTTATTAATTTTTAAAATTAATCAAAATTTATTAACTGGCCAAATTTGATGACTTTTAGCATACTCTTTAAAATCTATGTCTATGTTCTATAATATGTAAGAGAGTGTTACGCACCAATTAAATTTGTTTTGAAGAAATTATATTTTCTGACCTTTTGAATTCTTTAAAAAGAATTGCATTAATTAACTATTCATAAATGCATTATTTTTTTTTAAATTTAAAAGTTGATTTTGCCACACAATAAAAGAACATATAATTAAAATAAAGCATTACAAATTAATTTCCTTGAAGTGCTATTAGGTATAATTTAAAAAAAATAGTTATATCGATGCATGATAAAAGTTTATATAAAATATATATTTTTAAATTATTCAATTTGATTCGGTATATTTTAGGATAATAGATATATACTTGCTTAGAAATAAACTACCAAATATTTTGCTTTATTTATTCAGATATTGTGTTGCTCATTTCTTTTTCTTATCTTTAATTTTAAATGTATTTTCACTTTATCCAATTTCTAAGTCATTTTGTATTTTTGTTTTTCAATTCTCTTCAACTTCAAAAATTCTACATTCATGCTTTCTTTCTTTCTTTTTTTAACTTTTAAATGATCGAGTATTTTACTTTTCTCATTCATGTTATGGATTCATCATAAAAGTTATCTTAATTTTACAATTTACTACATGTTATTTTAATTTGTAATTTGATTAGTTGTACTTATAAACCTTATTTGATCTTTAAATTCTTGAATTTTTCCCCAAATATTTTGATTTTTATTTTCTTTTTATGTGCATATTCTCTGTTCATACTTCTATCTTTCTACTAAAAAATTCATCAACATTTGTCGTTATTTTTTGTGTCTTCATAAATTTCATTCGAAAGTTTCTTTTATTAAATTTTATTAGTACATGACATTGAAAAAATATGTATTGTGAAATGGAATTTGATTCCACTGTCAATGTTGGCTAATTAAAAAAATATCTTTGCATAACTTAAAATGGTAATACGCAATATTTCATCATGTGATTTAAATATATATATATATATATTGTACATATAATTATTTTAATTTAATAATAAATAACTTGCATGAATAATATTAATATGAATGCAAATACTAGTATAAAAATATTTCACATCAACCAATTGGCATCATAAATTGCCATAATTTTACTTTATGCGTACCCTTTTTAATCATTGTGCTTTTCTAGACCTCTTATTCAATTTTTTTCCCACCACATAACCTCTCCTTTCCTAAGTGAAATCGAAAACTATGAACCACTTGTTAATGATGTCATATTGTAAGGATAAGACCAACCAACTAACTACATTCTTGGGCTGTCAGCTCTAACCAATTTCATCATCAGCATTAATTGCACCGACGAATTTTTAGAATATACAAATCACTTCTGACTTGTAACCAATGGGATTCCCCTTTTGACTTGGCAGAGGGGACAAAAGTACTTGCATTGCTTCTGCAAGTCTTGAACTTCAGTGCATTCGCGAGGAATGTCTCTTTGTGACGACGGAGTTTGTATTAAGCTCAATTTCACAACACTACTAAAAAAAGGGGGGGGTAAATAAGGCTTACAGCTTGTCTGATTACATTTTCATTTTTATTTTTTATTTTTAATATTTTTAAAATTTAAAAAAATACTTAGAGTAGATAAGTTGAAAATAAATTTATATTTGAATAATTTGTAGGAAAAATAATTATTATATAGAATTTAGTATGTTGGAAGTAGAAATAAATCATAATAATAAAATGGACAGGGAAAACATATAAAATATTAGAAGCAAATGTATAAGATATTGGGAAATGTGATTTGAAATGAAAATAAGTTAAAATTTGGTAAAAATTGTGTTCAGTTGTTCATAATTCATTTTCAAATAATGAATATGTTAAAAATGAATTTGAAAACATAAACTAGCATGCTCTTAGTATTTGTGGAACTCGAACACATGATCATATGAACGGTATTTTCAAAAATGGTGTTAATGACGATAATCATATTTGTTACCAAATATAGAAGTCCAACTTCTTTGAGATATTGTCTTATTAGCATATATCGGTAAGAAATTTTATCTTACATACATATATCTATGTACAAGCTTCACTCTCATCAATTCAATTCCTTCACTGAGAATGCTACTACAATATTTACTCTATCCCACATAAGAGAAATTAAGGTTATAAAATACTTCATAAGTTACTCACCCATCTCTCATAATTTGAGATGTCTTTTTAAAACAAAATCTCCTATCAATACATAACTACGAGATAACACCTCAATGCTACTTATTATTTTTATTTGAAAACAAATTTAATCATTATCCATAACCAATAACTGAATTTTTAAAATTATCAAAACCTCTACTTTAAGTTTTTGTCATTTATAAAACCCCCCTTTTATTAGGGTAGTACGGATTCGAAAAATATGAAGTCTTGGAAATATTTATATAATATTGCTATGCTGCCTTGATCTAATTTTTTGGGATTTTCAAACATTTTATGAAAAAGAGGTGGCGTTAGTCGTAATACGTGAGAACCAAGGATCAGTGTAATAGAATTTTGGAGAGGGTCCCTTCGTCCGGCAGCTTTTGTACTGCAAAAGACTTTAAACATGGAAAAGCAGAGCGACCTTGGACCAACGATTTCTAGAACATGGAGAATCCTAACAAGTTGCCCTACATGTTACCCTTTACATGATTTCGTCCACGTCAGTGGGCATTCGGGTCGGATAATTCGGATTGAACAAAGAGAATGTTAGCCAGTACTGTAGAGATGGTGTTTTAAAAAGACATGAGAATTAGGTATGCAAATGCATCAATAATTTACCATAAATAAGTGTATAAATAGATTGAGTTGAATCGAATAAAACAAAGGTCAAGTTTAGTTTGAGAGTTTTATCAAATTTGAACTTATGTTTGTATAAATATAAAATGAGTCGAATCCGAACAAATAAAACATAGTTTAACTTTAGTTTAAGGATTTTATCAAATCCGAACTTATGTTTGTATGAATATAAAATGAGTCGAATTTAAACAAATTATTTAAATTAAGTGGAACGTGAGTCGAGCTCAAAAAATTTGGTAATATTATGCATATCTCTTAATTTTTTTAATTAATTAAATTAACTTCGACTCTTCATTTTAGAGTGCTCTTGTCAAGCTCGTTGAGTTACGTAGATATTGTTCTTTCCATTTTTATTAATGCAATACCCTTACTAATTTAGTAAAGCCTATGGATTGTTATTGCACTTTCTTTTCTATTGTGTCAAAATGTTTTACGGGTAAGTGATTTTTCCTTCACAAGGTTATTTTTAAAATAACAAGTACGAAAAAATTAAAACATCAGAATCCCCTGGAAGAAAAGCTTAGAAGAATCAGCTGAAAAAAAAGGGCTGGGAAGGCCACTAACCTGAGCTCCATTGGCTTCAAATAAACTTTCAATTGATTTCCGTAAAAAAAAAAAAAAAAAAAGGCTACTCTACAATGCAAGGCCAACAATTATAAAGTCACTTAAAAAGAAAAAAAGAAATTGTCATGAATCAACAAAACTAAGTGCCCGTTCGGTTTTATTTACAAAATTTATTTTCATTTTCTCCTGAAAATGAAAACAGAATACTATCAATTTTTTCCCTATTTTCACATATGTTTTCATTCTTAACATATTTTTTCAAATCCACTATTATACACTCTCTCTTCATTTTCACACTTTATGTTTGCCTACTCATTTTTGTACGATTTTTAATATAAAAACATTACAATATCTAAATACAACTCATTTTCAACCCTGTACAATCATTTCATTTTAAACAAAACATTCAAACAACATTTCATTTTTAAAATTACATTTATAACTAACTTTTCGCTTTTTTTTTCACCAAAAAATGAAAATGCCTCAAAAAAATAAAATCAAACCTAAGTAAAACATTACTTCACGTGTGATGGTCAGTGTTGCAATAATCTATTAGACCATGTTAGGTCAATAATGTGATTGACAAAAAAAAAATTAGTCTCATTATTGAATTGGCCATAAGTCCGTTAATTGATTGATATGGATGGATTAGTGTGCAACCGGTTTTGCATTAGACGACAAAAAAATGTCTTCACCAACTTTTGGGTGAGGCTGCGTAGTCCTAATTGTTTATCCAAAGTCTAACTTGGAAAACATATTTTTATTTATTGTCACCTTGTTGTAAATCAAAGTTATATTTTAGTTTATAATATCCTTCTCCATTTCAAGATGAGGGTTGAGTTACTCAAGTCAATTGCACAACTTTTTAAGCATTGTTTTGTCCAAGTTATTGACGTGCGAAATTGTGTAATTAATCGTTTATTCAAAAATAAGTGATTTGTTAGTTTGCCCAACTTCTTTATCACTTGCAGCAAATATGATAGGTTTACTATTAACACCCACCACAATTGACAGATTCCAAGCTCTAATAAATACGCACACACACATATATAAGAAGTAAATGAACACCCATGCTTTTTTGTTTTAATTAGAAATGTTACCGAGTGAAGCTTCCGCAAAAACTCCCGAGTTCAAAGCCCATATATTATATTTGAATTTAAGTTTAAAATCAGAATTTTTGATTTAACAGGATGGTGGAGAATTTACCAACCTAAATTATGACATTTATGAATTCATTATAAATGTAATAATTAGTTGTAAACAAACTCACCAAAAATGAGAACTTCATAGGATTGTATAAGTATAATACATACATATATATATATATATTGAACTGTTCAAGATTGATTCGAGATAAAAATCAATCTCAATTAAATTCAACTTAAGTTCAAAATAGCTAGAACTCAACTATGAAGATAGGAAGCCAACTCAATTCACCTGCACCCCTTATGTTAGTGAAATTAGTACCTCTTAAGTCTTAATATTGGACCCACTACAACCATGAAGTTTGGAGCACCTTTGAATATCATGTACATCAACAAATTTATTGTATTATTATTTTAATTTTAATTTTAATTTTAATTTTTTGGGATACCAAACGACTTCAAACAATAATGTCCGCATACACGGATTTCAGCAAGAGATTTTGACCACAAGTACACAATGAAGTGTTCAAAAAACTTAAAAAGATACCACTCCACAGTACATCATTCTCTGAATACATCAAAATATTTTGAAACATCAGATCAAAAATACAAATTCAATAATCAGGTTACATTTCAATCCAGGTCGAATTTATTGTCAAATACAGACAGTTACATACATAATTGGCTAACAACTTCCAGTTTTAAGCAGAAATTCATTTCTGGACCCAATTTGGTTAATAGGTGGAGCAGACCGAATGTAGTTTAGAAGGAAGACAAGCTAAAAAAAGCTCAGGTTCTAGAACCAAAACTATTTCTATCATTCCAAAAAGAATTTGCCGGGAAACAAATTATAGCAACCCCCTGCAGAACATAAATTTACTCGAACAAAATTCTGTTTCAAACAGAACATAGTGGCACTTGCCTAGGCTTTAATGACTGGGTTGTCACGGAGACCAAGCTTTGAAATAACAAGGCAGTATGAATCCCAGTCAGTCCGTCGGAGGTATTTCAACAGCTTCTTCCTCCTTTGGACCATCGCTTGGAGGCCCCTCCGAGAATGCTTGTCCTAGAATTAAAAAAAATAGTAAAACATGATCAGGTTTTTATAAATACAAGGAAACGAGAAAACACCAGTCTGGAACTTGCGGGTGTTTGTTTTCAGATTCTTGAGGGCAGGGCAGCCCATATTGGATCCTTTGTTCCAGTTCATGATTTATCTTCTATTCCACTTCATAAATACATATATCTTGATCCACAACCAAGTGTTTCCATAAGGAAATATTTAATGCCTCATGTGACTGTGTGATGGAATAAACAATAAAACAGTAATTGGAATTATAGAATCCAAACTGATGATGGCCATGTATATGGGATGCAAACCTTTTTCTGTAGAACAGTTGACAGATGCTTAATCTTGGTTGTCAGTTGAGCCACTGCAAAAAAGAACAAACATCATATTCCAAGATATCCATTTACTCAGATCAGAGTGGAAATGTTATAAGACTATACAAATACACGAGAATAAGGAGTAACGCGATTCTTAATAATTCGCCTCCACTGCCACTATGTCTCCTGACTATAGAAGTAAACAAGCTAATATAATTCATGACATTCCACCCTATTATTCAACTAGATAGGTCTTCAGTTAAGAAACAATTCCAAAAAGAATATGAAATTTAAATAACACCAGTAGAATCCAAGGTTACCCACAGTAAGAATTGAATTACAATTTATGTCTACCTTAATTATTCCAAGATCTGAAAACTTCACCTTGAACACGAGCAGAACCACAATCTGACTCTGACATTTTAAACTCATCCCTCACTTTTTTAAGTTCCAACTTTAGCTTCTCAGCAGATGACATATTGTCAGGATGAAAATACTGTACATCACGCGAAGAAAAATCATTACACCATGATGGCTTAGATGTGGCAGCAATGAAATAGAAAGGCTAACTGAAAGAGTGGTATAAACAGTAACCAATTCATTGTGAATACGCCATTCTTCAACAAGATTATATAATGTGGTCACGCCATTAATTTTCAATGCATGACAGAATACTTGTAAGTAATAAGTACAAAAGGTTGAACAGACAGGAGGGACACGAGATACGGCAAGAAGAAGCTGCGGCCCCGCCAAATGCAAAACACAATATTGAACCAAGAAAAAATACTTGCCTTCTCAACTAAGTGTTCCTTTGGAGGAGACAACATAAAGCCTGGGGTTCCACCTAGATTACCCAAAACATCGAGTCTCTGCACTGTAATAGTTTACCAGTTAACAAAATGTTAGTTCAAGAGATAGATGCATGGCAGCATATTTTTCACAATTACATATCAGAAATCAAGATACAGTACACAAATCATCTCTAAACATGTGTCAGCAACAGTTTGCAAGTACGTGAAATTAGCTTTGTTAATTCAAGCATTTGAGAAAATTGTAACTCTTCCATATCTAGCACAGACAGGAAGCAAATCAAGAAAACTATAGAAAACAGAATAGCTCAAATCCAATAAAGGGCAAAAAATTCATACAAATTGGAAACATGTGTATGTTGACTTAATTCATGCTATTTCTACATTGTTGAGAATTTGAAACAAAATCCTTTCTACAGAAAACAAGGAAGCAGATAAAACTTGGGACTCAACACCCAGAGGAATAGATAATTTGGACACCAAAGCTGGTTAGGCCTTTCTACCATTGTTTTCATCCAACTTTTGGTTTTTTTATTATCTACTTAGATTGCTAAATTAGTTTTTTGTTACCATATCATGTTTCATGTTCCTTAAAAGAAAGACAAGTTTTTGTTAAACTAGGGGAAACTGGGGGAAATCTATGTTCTGAGTCTTGCTACAAGTACTCTGTTGGCCCCTTTACAACAGCAGATATCCAGTCTATTTTCAAGCTACAGTCTATTAGCTCTGTTAAATATACTTTGCTCTACAAGCTTGAATCTCTTGTTAAAGACTTAAATAATGCTAATTCAGCTTCATTTCTAGTTTCCTGCAGAGCAATTTTATGCAAATTCTTGCTTCCTGGCATCAGTTTTCGTCTGCACTAGTCCTGCAAATGTGCAACCTAAAAGAAGTTTTACAGGACTCATTTATCAAGGTTGTCTGCTGGTTTACCAATATAACTTTTACAATGGAGTATAGACCAATATCAAGCATATCTATATGAAAGCACACAAAAAGCTGATGGCTACAGGACTCAGTAGATGATGCCTACCATAAACAACATAAATCCCAGTGAATTCTTAAAAATACTTGGATGAATGCCACAAAGAGGAATTAAATAACACAGGTAACACTTAATAAAACAGCAACAAAAATTGAAATTTCTTATTAATTGTTTGTCCTTCCTGTCAACTTGCATATTCAACCATTTTATCCAGGTTAACAAGGATCTAACTTAGCATGAAACTCCAATTCTCAAAGTTTTTAGCTGCATCTACAGGAGGTAAAATCTGTAATTAGAAAAGTAGTAACAAAGGCCAAAGCATAGTTTTTCAAATCAGCTGGTAAACTCAACTCAAAATTTAAAGAATAGTAATTAATATCAACCATAATACCACCTCCAACAGCAAGCAAGCAGTAAATTCAATCCATTAACACACAGAGAACTTAATTCATTAAATAAATTAGGCAAACCAAACGAAAAAGAATAGAAGAAACTTACTCATGCCCCGCTTCGCTATCTCATCTGTTGATGCCATTTTTTTAATACTATCTCTAATGTCATTAACAGAAACTCCAAACTTTTCCTGACTCTCCTTCTCCTCAATCTCCCGCAGCTTAGCAAGCCTCTTGCTCAATTCCTGTAGTGAAAACCACTTCCCCTCCCTCTTCTCTGGCCTCAATTTCTTCAGTTTCTTCCCCAAATCCAGAGGATCATACATCTTCACAAAATCCGTCATCATCACCCTAGTACTGCCCAGATTATGATCCCATTTTCCCCTTCTCTCCCTCGCCAAGAAGGTGGGAAATGAACTATCACTTCCCCCAATGATCATAGTGGAATCCAGATTAGCATTCGGGTCAGATTTCAGCTTCAAAGTCTCCTTAAACCGCGCAAGCGACAATGGGTCAGTGGGTTGTCCGCCAGCACCGGTGCGGCTTGTTGCTGCGGGGCCGGTGGACTTCAACTGAAAAAGGCTATTACGAATGGCATCCAATGAAGACTTGCCGCGTGTGGCGGGGCCTACGGCTGGTTTCTCCGTGTGGGTATCAGAGGAGGTGGCAGAGTCTCCAAGGTTCCTATTATAGAGCTCTTGTATGGAGACGTACTGACCGGAGGATGACGACGGGGGTGGGGCGGCGGTGCGGAGGCGGAACTGGTTGAGGTTGCGGCGGATTTCCTCCATCGCAGCAGCTCTGGACGGCGGCGGGGTTTGAGGACGGGTTTGGCTGGAAAATGAGAGGGGTTTGCGGAATGTTTCGTGGTGGTTCTGCGGCGGAGGTTCTTTCTGGAGACTGGCTTTAACCTCATTGAAGGACGCGGAGAATGAGTTTTGGGTTTCGGTTTGGGTAGCGGAATCCGGTCCCCCGAGTGGTTCGGGTTGCGGAATGTCGGAATCAGAGGATGAGAAGAAGTGGTGGAGGGGATACGGGTGGGGCCGGGGGTAGGAATGGAGGTTAGGGCGGAGATGGAGAAGGCGTTTGGTCGTCGCCGCCATGTGCAGTGGCCGCGAAGCGGTGGTGCTTTGAGGTTTTGGAGAATAGTGGTTAGGGTTTTGCGGGACCCAATTATGGAGGCGACGCCGCTGAGAGAAGGACTAATTACGATTTTACAAAATCAGATAATTTCTGCAGTGGTTCTTGGAATTGGATTGACATATCCAAAGATAACAATTTCTATTCTGGTCCTCTGGATTCAATTCCCGATTTAGGATTTTCTGAATATCTTTTAAGGAAATATGGAACAAATGTAATTTCCCTTTATTGACAAGGAATTATGCAGTTCAAAAACTTCTCATAATATTTATCTTTTCATTAATGCCTAACTATTTGAGCATCAATTTATCCAATATTATTATCCTTCCACTTATATTATTAAATTCAAATTTCAACTTCTAACGAACTTTTAATATATGTATGTAAATAAATAAATAATAATAACAATCAAAATAAAATATTATTTAATTACGAAAATGCTATGTTAAATGCACTTATCATAATCGAAACAGACCAATTATCAAATTCATCTATCAATATCAATATAATCATAAAAAAAATTATTAAAAAGCATGAATGGTTATTAAAACGTAGTAAAATTGATAATTCCCACTAAAAATTTGATCGTGACATCGTATCCAACTATACATACAAATAATACTAATGCCAAAAAGAATAATTTTACATAGCACTAATTGAAAGCAAAAAAAAGTAATCTGATATATTTTCTTTGATAATCTAGTTGTTTTTTTCTATAATCTCATATAAGGCTTTTTATATAGCTAAAAACCATACTAAGTAGGATTGTAACCACCCACTGAATCTCTAATTATCCACATTCATAGTTGATCAACACGGTGCCGCGTGTGGCTCACATTCCTTGTCTTTCGATTGTATTGGATTGAAACTGCAACTCTGAGATGAACTCGGTCACCTCAAACCCTCATCTCGACTGCTTCCTCTAAAATAAACTCAGGCACCTCAAACTTTTATCTTGGTTGCTTCTTCTGAATTCAGCTCGAACATCTCAAACCTTCATCTCAGTTACTTCTTTTGAATTAAGCTTGGCTAGACCATTTGGGCGTGACCTCATGTGTTTTTCGATTATAGTCTTCATTACTTCTTTAACTCGTGTTGAATGTATATACGCATTAAATATCAAATTTTGTTGCATAATGTAAGAATAGAGAGTTTAGTGGCGATGCACAATGAACAATATCCAACGAATTTGACTTCTGCGAGAATTTTAAGACATTATGGGGGCATTTGATATTAGTTATTAGCAGCAACAAGAGAGGCTAATATAGGTTAATCCATTGTTTGATATGAAAGGTTCATTTTGTGGGTAATGGAAGACCGTCACTGTTTAAACAATTAACCACTATTCAAATAACGGGTGTGAAGGTGAGATTAATTAACCACACCTCTATCCAATATCTGACACTTTCTGCAATATCTATATTACACCTCAGTTTAATGCATCCTTCCGTTTATGCTGACGGTTAATTTTGTTCTTTCCAACCCATCTGAAGAAAAAAACCCCCACAGAACTCGCATCTCTTTTTCTTACAATATCGAACCCCAGTTCTTCCTTCGCGATGAATTTCACTTAATCACGCAAAGATGGGATGGCCATTTGGCGGGCAGTCTCCAGAAAAATTGCATGCTGTTGTCTTAGTATGTTGCAAGTCGTGGATGGAGAAGGGTTTTCTTACCAAGATAGGAACTTTGCAAGAAGTGTTGGTGCGGAAGCAGAGGCTAGTCTTCTTAATCTTGGATTTTGACTTTGCGAGGAGTGTTGGGTGGAAAACGAGGTCGGATCTTAATATATGTGGAGAAGGATTTTCTCTTCCACCAAATCGGTATTAAGCAGTTTCTGTTGTCGGCCGGATGGGGTTGACGATAGCTTATGTTTGAGCTGCAGGGTTAAAGTCTTTTTCTCATATATACCAGGGGTAAGTTTGTGAAACTAAAGACAGTGGATTAGTAGGATATATCAAAAATCAGAGAAATTGTGGTGGTGACTAATTGTAGAAATAATTTTTAATATCAAACACAATAATACATTATTCAATTTCAATTAATATCTTATCATTACAAGTCATAGTTATTATTCACATTTCAAATCAAATCCGACTAAAAAAATGTTCAAAAATACATCTCACAAAATTACATTTTTTATATATAACCAGGGATTTAAACATTATCATATAACTTTTTATACTCTCTGCGTGGGCCAAACTAATGATTGAATTCAAATTCGGTTATCCTCTGTCAAATTGCAGTTTTGGTTGCATGTTTTTTTCTAACATGCGTGTTTTACTTGTTTACATGTTGGGCTTAAGAATATAAAGAGCCCAAGCTAATTAGGATATTCCCTTATGAGCTATTATACCACAAGCAATAAATAATTGAAATTGGTTTCTCCAAAGGAAAATCCAAACTCATTTGGTATTTTAGTATATATATTTATAAGTGAGAAATATAAACATAACAAAATTTTGGTAATTAAATTATATAACTTTTGCTACTTACTCGTAATTTATTTGTATTTATAAATGAGAATTAAGCTTTCAAATACAGTAATCGAAGGTCAACAAATTTTCATGACGGAGTATAGTATCATTATAATTTGTTATGACAGATTTAATAAATCTCAACATGATTTTTTTGTCATATTTTATACTTTAAAATTATCTATTCTATAGATAGATTATTGCGAGCTAGAGAATATCTTCTTGTTTTGGTGTTTATATTATAGTTATTTTATTAATTCCTTTTACAGTATTAGTTCTTCAATATTATGATAATTGTCGCTTTATAACAATTATTTTTCTTATGCTGACATTAAATTTGAATTTTAAAACAAAAACTAATAAACAGTTCACGAAACTTTTTAAAAACTAAAAAAAATTGAAAATGTAAAAAATTAGAATGCGATCGAAATAAATATAAATAATATGAAATCAAAGAGCACAATTGTAGATAAGATAAAAGAAAGGCCAGGCTCCTTGTAGAGGACGGAAAAGAAATTGTTCTCATAGTAGAAATAAAATAAGACTCTAAGTCTGAAGTAAAATTTAAATTATTATTTAATTATGTAAATATATGCAAAAATTATATTTTTAATTTGTAAATTAAATTATATATTCATTCAAACTAGATATATTACATAGTATCTTCAAATTTTAATCTCATACCATAACTTTAAATACTAAGGTAGACAAGATGAGGATGACCTAAAGACAGCCATGTCAGTAACCATAGTATTAGTGTGTTATTATTATTATATTAATTAAAGTTATTACTTGCGTCACAACAAGAATCGCAATAATGACACCGCGACAATAGTATCATTATTCAACACGATAACTACAAATAAAATAATGCCTTATATATATATAAAATTTGTGTTGAAGTCTTTTTGTTTTTTTGTTTTTTGAAAAAACATAATAAATGATGAATTTTTTTATCCATTCAATAAATTAATATTTTTTATTTCTAAATTAAACAAATCAAGATACAAACTACACAATGCACATAAAGTGCATAAAAGAGCACATTTAGGCTAGAACACAAAACTCTCATATAATAGGAGAGACTAATCCCACTAGACTATATGCCACTAGACGTGCTAAGGGTATGTTTGGTTATGTTTTGTTTGTGATTTTATTATGTGATTTAGAAGAATGAATTATTAGAAAACATAAAAGTTGTTTTTGGTGTCATGATGTGTTCGCTTATATTTTGGGGAATTTTTTTTTTTTTACTGTAGCAATCAAATCAATGTTTTTTTGTTAAATTTTGAAGGTGAAAATGAAATTGAGTGATTTTTTTAATGTTAAATTAATAATAATAATATATGAAGTATATATACAATATATGTATGTATATATTAAAAAATATGTATCTTGAAGGAAAAATTAACATAAATTTGATAATGTTTCCCCAAAATAATATTGTCTTGGGGAAACATAACCAAACATTCCCCAAGTCTTCATATATCTCAATATTATAACAGTGGCACATTGAAATTTAAATTTAATACTTCTTAAGCAGGAGATGCCTGTTTCTTGCAACTACTCAAATTTTGACTTAAGAACAAGAAATATATGTTAAATATTTATTCTATCCTTTTCTTATTTTTTATATATACGCACTTGATGAAATTTAATGGGAACATTTATAATTTTAGTTGAACTAAAATATTCAAGCACAGTAATAACTAACTAATATTATAGCTCAGATAATTAGAAATATTCAAATAGAATAAAAAGTGGAATTATTACGTAAGAGTTGGCCCCCTCACCTTGAAACATAAGGGTTTATTTACAGATATTAAAAAATTGAGTTTGAACGGGCATGTTTTGATTGAATAAACATATTCATTTGGAAAAATACACATTGGACGGGCATTTCGATTGGCACTAATTAATAGATTTATATTAAAGATGAAAACAGGTGTTATTAAATATTTTCTTATATCACTGCAGTTACGTATATCATTTGGTACAATTTAGGGCATATCACTTTTCATCTTTTCACCTTTTATATTTTAACAAACTTTATTATTTTTAAATAATTTATCACTATCTTCAACTTTTTTGTTCACATGAAATTGGTTTCAATTATCTTAAATTCAAAATATTATCATAATTGTTAAAAACCTCCTTCAAATGATTTATTGAAATCAAAATCTTCAAACCAGTTTACAAAAAGAAAATTTGTAAATTTAATACGATGATATAAAAAGATATAGAAAATCAATTAAAGTAGCAACTTTTCAATGTATCTATAAAAGTTCTATAAAATTTTATAATGATGATTAAATTTGTCAACTGTCGAGAGTTTAGTTGCTTTAAAGTATTATCCCAACTATGTACATATAATATTGAGTTTTATCTTGAAAAGGTGTCTTAGAGAGAAAGAAAGAAAGAATAAATTATCTTAAATTATCGATCTATACGACAATTAAATATAATCAATTAATGTAAAATATTTAAATTTTAACATAATTAATTAAAAAAAGTCACCATCATAGCTATTAAATATTAGTTTCACGTTAATAAATTAAATCACTAATTACTACAACAAACAAGCAGATTTAATTGAGTAAAGACAGTGCATTGTCAAAGTGGCAAAATTTTGGGGCGTTAACGCCAAAAATCTATAGCGAGCGGGTGAGGGTGGCATGCAAGTCACGCCGTTTATGGGGGGAAGGAACTACATACGTGATTAGGTACATTCATGGGGAGAGCGTGAGAAGCACGCTCCAATCATAAAAAGGCGACAGTAGGTTCTTTTTGGTAGGATTCAGGTGGCACTGGTCCCACCGATATCTGGTTAACCTAAGGCTCCGTTTGGTCCATGAAATATGAGAAAGAAAAAGTGAAAAGAAAATATTTCGGGAAGTTTTTTCATTTTTTGGTTTCAAAGAAATTCAAGGAAAGTGTAAAATTCTTCTAAAGAATTATGATTTTTATTTGTGTTATAAACTTGGTAAGCCTAAAATTAGATCAAAATTTTGATGAACTAAAAGTTTTGATTAGCTTCTTTTTCTTTAATAGTGACGATTGATTCAAATATTTTGATAACTTCATCAAAAATTAATATCATGAAAATAAAGGTCAAATAAACACAAGTGGACAACAAGTTTTTGTTTTGAGCAAAAATCAATTATCATGATTCGTGAAGTTTAATTTTTTTTTAAATATTGTAAACATAATGTGTAATTAAAAAATGTACATATGTTATATAATATATGCAATGGAGATTCATGCTGATTTGTGAATGAGATGAATTCTAATTATTGAACTTGTCACATAATGAAATAATAATTTTTTAATAGTATTAAACTATTATTATTTAAAAATTTACAACTAATAATTTCATGGTGGTTCGACTTGATCTGAGTGGAATTTACACACTTTTTCATGTTTAAAATATATTTTTCTTATTCTTGTTAATTTTAATATATATAATATTTATAAAAAATTTTAGAAGTTATTATCAAACACATGAAAAATTAGAAAAAAAACAAAAGAAGAAGTAATTTTTCAAAAGAATTTTCCTAATAAAATCTTCCTTTATTATTTCTCTAGCCTTTTTCTTTATTTTTTCTTAGAAACAAACAGAGCCTAAGCTAAAGGGTATTTCTCAGATCCCTCGGTCTTCATATCTCTAACCTGCATGGCATGGAACACACTTTCTCATCCCAACATAATGTAAGAATGCAGTAATTTGTAAATTTGATACGCAATATGCAGTGACGGATGCGTGGGGGG